>OU426982.1:77270396-77611662 GCA_911387785.2 Aelia acuminata
TATTTGGTACAATATAGTAAAACACTCGAAAAACTACATATACCCTAATGTTAGCAAAGGTTTGAAATTTTAAACAGTTTTCAGATCTTGCCCCAATCAACCATTACTCATTTAAAGAGATTTTACCACGCGCGAACACTGTAAATTTGGTTATTTAGTGTATTTGGTATATATTCTTAGCATATTTGGGTTTTCATCAACTCATAATCCTCAAATTAACATATCTTGAACCAACTGCAACAATTTATTCACCATATTACGAGAACCAATTGAATAGTTTTTAACATTTAATTTTTTTTTTTTTTAATATTGTAAATTTTTACTGCACTATAATAATTACTAAGTTAGAAGAGTACAATATGTCTCAACGAAATGCTTAACTGTCAGCGACAATTGTTACAGCATGCTACTGTAAACCTAATTGCAGAGTTGGGCATATTTATATTTATAAATACGAATATGACTTTATTTTTATCTTAATTTTAATGTGAATATGAATATAAATGTATTTATATCTCCTAATGATGGTTTAGGAGAAACTCCTGGCTTGTACTAAAAACGTTACTAAAGCGGACAAAAATGACATCAAATGAAAGGTACAATAGTTTATTGATGTTATAGATACCTCAGAAGGAACATTAAAATAGTACAAATTAAAGAGTGAAAGTTGTTTCTTCCATAATTCAGCAGGCAAGTTGATTGGCAAATTGTTTGCGAGAAGCCAATCCGTAGTACTAACAATCCTTCAGCTCTCCTCCTACCTTCTAAGGAAGAAAGACATTGGGTAGACGTTCCGGTGGCTTCGCCAGCGATGGCTGTAGTATTTTTCTATTGATTAGACCTCCCGATGTGAGACGAATAATAGTATTTTGCATGGTTCAGAACATGGAATGTTCCTAAGGCATCGGAGTTTCTGAATTAGAAAAGCAGATTGGAATGCCTTCCGGTCGGCTCTGGAGGGAAAAGTGGTTGACGATGACTGGGATGTGGCAGAGACAGACTTCATCCAAAATATCAAGATTCTTGGATCACTGATGGAAATTGTGGGGCTGCTGAAGAATCTCTCTGGCACCGGAAGGAAAGAGCTCGACCTGTCCCATAGGGGACGCCAGCCTTAACCTCCCTAAAGAGAGAGCTTTTTAAAGTTCGACATTTATATCGGAGGTGTGATTTTATGAGAGGTACAGTGCACTTGGTGATGAGTACAGTTTCAAAGCCAGGGAATACAAAACGGGGTGCGCTCAAAAAAACGAAACACGGCCTGGAACAGGGATTTCTCGCACAGACAGACGAATAGAGGCAGAAGAGCAGGTTGACAGCAATCCAACGAATAGTGCTGCTGCGAGTAACGAGGTCATATAGGACGGCGACTTATGAGGCGCTGCAGGACCTACCTCCTAAAAGAAAAGTTTCGGCACAATATTAAAAGGAATAAATTTGCCGATATTCCAACAAACCTACTTGGAGAGAATATTTAAAAACCCCATCTAATGGAAGAATGTCCTTTGAGAGGAGATGTTAGAAGAATAGATCTCGGACTAATACATTTCACTGATTGTAACGGGACACGAAGGTTTTCAGGCGAAGCTTTTCAAGCACGATAAAAATATAAAAATCTCGATCCCGTACATTCTAGTTGCGAGGTAACGGAAAGCGATGAGCACTGTTGTTAATTGCGCTATTTCATATGAGACACTAAGAACCAAGCTCCTAAGGGAGACTGGGCTCTAAATACTTTCCGAGAGGACCTAACTCAGCTGATTACTAAACATAAATAACGGTACTTCAAAATACCAATTGGTGGCATGAAACAGGTTTAATACAACACATAACCTAAAAAACAATGAGACCATAACTTAAATGAATTATTTTAATTAATCCAATCTTAAATTGTGGCTAACCACCAATTGATTACTTCGTAATTGTCCACCTCCCGCTACTACTCGCAAAATTTGTGAGATAGGGGGAGTAGGTATCAGTGAAGAGGAAGGATTTGCTCTACCTTGAGCCGAGCTCTGTGGTGTAGCGGTTGGCATCCTCGCATGTAACGCAGGAGACCCGGGTTCGACTCCCGGCGGAGCCAAATCTTTTCTCTTCAAAAAATAAATTATTTAAATGAATTATATTTTGGCAATTAAGGTGAACTATCATATTCTGAAGATTTAGGCAACTTTCAGGCCATCACTATAAGGAATGTATTACTATGATTACGTATGTTTTAGGTGATGAATAATAATCGCTTTTCAGGAATCAGTGAGCGGAATATAAACAAAAAACCTTTCTTCTGTTTTCAGATTTACACCTGAAACCAACAACCAGCCATAAGCTAGGAAGTCAATTTGTAGGTACCAACTCATTTTTGCTCTGTTGCAAATTACTTCATAATATATAATGTCATAATTTTATAATAAGAGAAGTATTTTATGGTTAAAACAATGGTTATTGTATGAAGGGCCGTGGGGAAAAACCGCGGTAGTCCATTCTGAGAAAAATGAAATTTAAAGTTTATGGTCCTCTTGATCCATTTTCCGAAAGCTAAAATTAGTTTCACAAAGCATTCCTCTAACCCTGATGATTGCTTACCACTGTACAAAACTTACCAAATAACTAGATATTAGAACTACCAAATAGTAGTTATTAATGCCCCTGGAATAACAAAACATCACCAAACTGCTCATCATTAGGGGGGAAAACCACGGTAGTACGTTGCTTATTTGTTTGTGAACTGTAAATTATTATTACGTTTTTGGATATACAAACAAAACAACAATACAATAAATAACGAACTTACTTCTATTAACTAATAGACATAAATTTGTTTCTCTGTTCTGTCTACACATCATATATCCCTGAACACCCTCACACCATCTTCAGCTTCGCTGATGAGACGGCTATCCTTTAACCACATCAAAATCCTACTATCGCATCCTTCGCCCTGCAAAACCATCTGTTCGAACTAGAGAATTGGTTCGAAAAATGGAGAATCAAATTTAATTCCACCAAGTCTAATCACGTCAGTTTTTCTTTACGAAAATCGACTTTTTGTGAGGTCGTTGTTATGTTTCCTGCGTTGATCTTTTGGCGCCATCCCAGTATTAATTAAACTGTTATTAATGAACCGGACGCGAATTTCATTAATGCTATGAATTGACAAAAAAGTCTTCAAACAAACTTGAATATCACTATATTGATAATTATTGTTCTCATCTTTCACTGTAACTTTATAAACATAAGAAGATTTATTTGGTATAAGGCGTTTTGCTCATCTCTGAATGACATATTAGTAAAATTAGATAATATTTTGTTTCTTCTGGGTAAAGGAACGTTTTCAAAACACTTAAATCGGTTACGATTTTCTTCATGACATCAGACATTCGTCCGTGTTTTTTTTTGTTGTTAATTTTTGTATTCATTCATCTTCACTTAAACTAATGTCACTGTTTATTTTTAAACGTAATAATAATAAGAAAATCACTTTTATATTAGAATAGAACCAATATTGATAACCTTCAACCCAGTGACGGATCCAGGGGAGGGGCGCCCCCCCCCCCCCCCGGGTAGTGAGGACACCAACCAATTATTACTATTTCTGTATAAAAAGGGCTATCTTATATAATTTTTTAAACTCCTTAAATGAAAAATGGATTGTATTTAAACATTTAATAGAAATTTACTACTTAAATGTGCACTAATATTTTAAAATAGGTCCTTTATGACGCAAAATAAAAAAGTGCGCCCCTCCTGAGAAAATTTCTGGATCCGCTACTGCTTCAAACACTACAGAAATGGACTACTGTTAATCTTTCTCCGACACTCAGGACTTCAGCTGTTTTCCCGCCTTGTATCGATTTTAAACTATAGATTTTAAGTGGACTATCTTTTTTTTTCTCGACTGTAACAAGTATGAAAAGGAAGTACACTTCCTATATTATCAGATGGTACCATTTTTTTCAAATCAACAAAAAGTGGACTACAGTGGTTTTTCCCCCTGACCCTTCATATAGTTCTAGATTATAAAATTTAAATAAAATCTGTTTCGGTAGGAGATTAAAGCCATTAGAAATGACCGATTATATGCTAAATGTAGTTAGATGTTATTCGACGTATGGACACCATAATCATAAGACCATAACATTCATGGAATTTCAAAAAAAGTTGAGTATTGATATCTATTGTTAAGCAGAATTCAAGACTTCTTCAAACTCCCAATCTCCATTAAATTTAAAATGGTATCCTTTGTCAATTTAAATAAGATTTTAATTTCCGACCACCAGTTTCTAGCTCATAAAAAAAGAATACAATACTTTCTAGAAAAGCTTATTTTCAGTTGATATAGGGGCCTTACCTGATTTGAATATGCAGTTTAATTGTGAAATCTTGTTTCAATTCTTATTTCCGAAGTGATACGTTTGTAATATTATCCAGATTACTACTATCAGCTTTGCAAATAAATATTTGGGCGTCCTTTATTACAATTCAGGTTTCGACTTTTGTTTAGTGGGTTTTTTTACCATATTATTTTTTAAAAAGATCTTGTTTCAGCGCTCCCTAAAAAATGTGGGTCCGCACACGTCTCTCACGCCCTAGGCCGGCCCTGATAGCTACACACTGATGGGCCCTTTTCAGCGAATAACGGGTCAAAACTCTATGCTCATTAAATAAACAAACGTGTTGTGATCTATTTAGATTTCTATCAACACCAAGACCAGGCTTGCGCCTAAAATTATCAATGTAAGTGTCGTCAGTTTATAAAGACCATGGCGGATAACAGTTGGTTGCAATTTGATTCTACCTAAGAACCTAATTATGAGTTTGAATTAAATAATAATCAGTAATCTATTTAACAGATATGTCATCACTTCAGTTAGGAATATTTTCAGTGAACCTAAAAAAAACAAGTTGCAATATTGTGACTATTAATTATGCTTATTCAGTTGTAAGTGATGCAATTTTTTTTGTTTATTAGATAAGAGACAGGCCTGAAGAACGTTTCAACCTTCACCGAAATGCATTGCGTTCTAGATACACAAAATATCCAACAGTGGGTTCATTGGATGAAGAAGATTTATTGAAAAAGGATGACGACAAAAGTAGATTGGAGTCTCACTACGCTGCTGAAGTAGGAGACGTAGAACGACTGTCAAAAATGCACAGAAACATGTTGAACGCTCGGGACGATCAAGGTTGGTCACCGGTAATGTATGCTGCTAAGACGGGACAATTGGCAGCTATACAACTGATGGAAAGCAAGGGTGCCAACTTGCAAGCTATGGATACCCAAGGTCGTTCGCTACTCCATATAGCTGCGAGCTTCGGCCATGAACATGTAATATCCTGGTTGCTGGAAAAAGGTTTCGACATCAACGCTATTGATTTTTATGAAATGACGCCACTTCATCTGGCTGCAGCTTCGAACCAAGTGAGTGTCACTCGCTTGCTAATTTTGAATGGAGCAGACATTACAGTTGAGGATGACTGCAATCGAACACCATTGAAAGTGGCACAAATTGCTGGTCATCCCGAAATAATTGATTTGCTTCGTGATACAAAAAAAGACCCACGTTTAACTTGAACATCACTTAAAATGTATACCACAATAAACAGTTTCTAGGCCCTTTTATTCTAAATAATTAGATTGCTAATATAGAAACAGGTGCCCCTGAATGGGATTGAATGCCCCTGAAGCTACCCTCTCTTTACAGTTAATTTTAATTGTATCTTATAAAGCTACCTGCTACATCTTCTGCGTTATCTTGGGTTGAGTCTTAATTTCTATTTCTTATTTATAGTGGTCCCGATCTCCACTGAAGAGCACACGTTAAAGATAACCATCTTTTTTGAGATATCGTAACGTCCTTCAAAAGGGATAAAAAATCTCCCTTCGATCCCTTTTCAGTGGTGATCGGGGCCACACTAATTGGTCCTTTTCAGCGGAAAACTCTTCCTGTGGAATATAATAAAAATTAATGAAATGATTTAGGCCCGCTTTCTCCAATATAGTTGAAACTTAGATTAACTTAAACCGGATTATCTTTAATCCGAGGTTTAAACTCTGATTCACTTTCTACAGCCTTAGTTTAGTTTAAGCTCGGTTTAAACCTAATCATGTGAAGGTTATTATGTTTTTTAAAAGGTTGGTACATATTTGTTTACATTTCGTTGTTGAATCTTCTATGGAAAGAGAAGGTAATGTAAGGGTTATGGAAAGATTATTTATACATATTATTTTGTTTTTACCAAAAAAGTAAATAAGGGGAAAGTGTTCTATAAAAATGGAGCAAAAAGAATAAAAAAAAAGTAAAAACTTTTCTAAGTGTGAAATTAATGTTCTTCTGGCTCTTGTGGAAGAGAAGGGAGACATTTTTGAAACCAAAAAAACAGATTTCGTCACTGTCAAAGGAAGGAGGATGAATGGAAGAAATTGGCGAATAAATTCAATGAAACGAGCAGTGCTGTTTTCAGAGATTTAATTTGTATGTTAATGAAATGTTCTTTAAGATATGATATTATTATGCCAAGAATAATAATAACCTCTATTAAATTTCATAATTTTTTTTTCAAATAATGTTGAACCTTTTTATTATTATTATCATTTTGTTTAAATAATAAATGATCTAAGTTGAGCGATATTTAATTATTACAGCTTAATAATAATAAAATTACATCATTACGAGATATTCAAGTGAAAAATAATTTACAACATAACCTTGATATTAATTATGAAACAATCACTATAAAAATAATGCACGTTATGAAACATTTTTTTCTCATCTCAATTCTACTTCACGGATTTAACATATTCTGAAAATATTCTTGGATTAACTGATGGCGTCTATTGATGCGTCTCTTTGGCAACAAAAACACATCATAATCTTCTTCTTCCATGTCATTTAAAATTTAATTATGTATTTTTCCATTTTTGTATTCAGTCAAGTGCAAAACAATAATTCCTGAGTAACAAGAGCGAGTATGTTATCACACAAAATGTTTGTTTATATTTTGCAGTTTAAACCTAAATCAGCGTTTAAACCGGGAAAAATGAAGGATTAACTTAATCTAAGTTTAAACCAAGTTTAGAGGTTAAACCGACTTGAAGAAACTCACATCTGGTTTAAACCAAGAGATAATCCGGATTAAATTTAAACTCGGTTTAAACTAACTTGTAGAAAGCGGCCCTTAGTTTTATTACTTACTAGCTGTATATCCCGGTTTCACCCGGATAATTTCATTTTTTAAATCTATAAACTGAGATTTTTATCGACTCAATGTAAGGTGTATGTAAGGACAATGTAAAGCGAGATCAAAACGATTTTTATAACAACAAAGAATATCAGCTGAAGGTCGGCTGAAGTTATACAATTTTAATATGGACAGATGTTTGCACCTGGTCTGAAAGAATCACTGAGCAAAATTTGGAGAATTTAGTACAAACGGTATGGATTTATATAAAAAAACAAACAGAATTTCATCTTTATATACATAGATTATTTATAGCTGTAAATCCCGGTTTCACACGGTGAATTTCATTTTTCTAAAGAAACGGTCGATTTCGTAAAAAAAAAAATATTGTAAAGTGAGATCATTATGATTTTGATAACGATAAAGAATATCAGCTGAAGATCGGCTGAAGTTATGCAATTTTAATATGTACAGGTTTTCACACCTGGTCTGAAAGAACCACTGAGTGAAATTTGGAGAATAAAGAATATCAGCTGAAGATCGGCTGAAGTTATGAAATTTTAATATGGACAGGTGTTTGCACCTGGTATAAAAGAACCGCTGAGCGAAATTTGGAGAATTTAGGACAAACGGTATGGATTTCTTTAAAGAACAAACAGAATTTCAGCTTTATATACATAGATTATAGTTGTATATCCCGGCTTATCACGGGGAATTTCATTTTTCTAAAGAAACGGTCGATTTTGTAAAAAAAAAACATTGTAAAGTGAGATCATTATGGTTTTTATAACAATAAAGAATATCAGCTGAAGATCGGCTGAAGTTATGTAATTTTAATATGATCATGTGTTCGCACCTGGTCAGAAAGAACCACTTAGCGAAGGAGAATAAAGAATATCAGCTGAAGATCGGCTGAAGTTACGCACGACCCCTTCATACGTCATAGGACGCATGACTCAGGGCAGATGAATTAAATTCCCTTTAAATAATATTACAATTTCTAGAAATTTCTTTAAAGTGACAAACATCAATATTTTCCATTATTTTAAATTCTGATTTCATAACCGAGATTTTTTATCTACATACCCGACGTTTATTCATAAAAATCAGACTTCTATTAAATAAAACATTCGGGTTGGTATAGTTTTTTTATTTTCCTAATTCTGAAAGAACCTTGCATCTACATAAAAATTAATTATATTTTTATGTGATTATTTATCTGTGGTGTATCAATTCATCGGACTGTTGATACTGACTTAATAGATTTTAACCAGGATAGATTTATCAATTAAAAAAAGAATAAAATAGAAGAACATTAGAAATTATTGGCAGGGCAGCCTACCCATCCCCCCCCTTCAAATATCAAATAATCCTTAAAACTACTGTTATTTTATTTTATTTTTTGGGGTGCTTCAAGACTTGCCAGTGCAAATCCTATCTTGCCTATTTTATTGTTATTATATTATTTTGTATTAACAAACTACGATGTTTGATTAATTTCTTATTAAAACGAACCGCAACATCTTAAATAATTGATTACAATCGTTTATATCATAGCACCTTATGGCGTGACAAAAAATCTTAAGAAAACCTTCAGCTGATATTCTTTATTCTCCAAATTTCACTCAGTGGTTCTTTCAGACCAGGTGTGAAAACCTGTACATATTAAAATTGCATAACTTCAGCCGATCTTCAGCTGATATTCTTTATCGTTATCAAAATCATAATGATCTCACTTTACAATCATAATCGTTAAAGAAAACCCTCCAAAAACACGAAATCTTACTATTAGATCATTTTAAGTTTTGAATTAATCTTAGAATAAACAGTAAATTAATGCGTTATTAACAGATCCAGCCCGGGATTTTCCCCTGTCTCTTGTATATCCGATATCAATTTTTTGTGAACTATCCATAGCAATATCGATAGTTTCACTTGATATATCTAAACTATCGATAGTTTTCCAACCCTACTGTGCACACCTCTCTCTACTCTCTTTGCCATTTCTTTACGGACTAACTTCGTATTTATAACCTTACTCTTTATTAACCAACTTTTGTAGGCACTTCATTAAAACTGAATCGAGAGGAAATTTTGATTTTAGAGGACTTGTTGATGTATATGTATAAATTTATAATCTTCAATTAGAAACTATCCTGTGTCATATATTGATAAATAATTTAAAAAAATTAATTATTGTAATTTCGCGCCGCTATAATCGCAATTTTATTTAATAAAATACTATTTAAAAGTTGTTTAATCACAAATCTAATGAGAAAATATATTT
This sequence comes from Aelia acuminata, assembly GCA_911387785.2. NCBI lineage: Eukaryota > Metazoa > Arthropoda > Insecta > Hemiptera > Pentatomidae > Aelia > Aelia acuminata. The sequence continues at coordinate 77,279,863 of OU426982.1, forward strand.
ATGTTTTAAAATCAGTAAGTACTTAAAATAATATTCATTCTTTGAAAGAGTATTGGAACATTTGAACAAACCACGCGGATGTGCTTAAAAATTGGGTGGTTTCAATTATTGAATTGTACAATAAATGATTTCTTAACAAAGTTATGGTGTTTCCTTTTTAGCAAATATAGGAATTAACCAACTAACATTTTGTATTTGAATTTATATCATAATTCATAATTCTTATATTTTATATTGAGTGCTTTTTGGTTAAATTGGGAAACCCTATAAAAAGTATGGACATAACAGAGATTAATGATAATCCTGATTCACAAAACACGAAGGATTTAAAAGAAGAAGTGAAAACTCATGATTTACAAGACACAAAGGAAATAAAAGAAGTGGATATTGATCAAGACCCATTTGCTTATGTTTTTAATAATGGTTTTACTTCTGAAATATTTAAAATTGAAGTTCGTGGATTGCCCAAATACTATGGAATAGGTGTAAGTGTATGGTTTTTAAAAACAACTTTATTTTTGTTTTAATAAATTTTTAATTGTTCAATGGTTAAAACCATTTTTTGAACTGTTTTGGTTCATAAATTTGTATAGTATATATGGAATAAGTATTCTGTTTCTCATTTTTTTATTTATTTTATCCTGAGTACTAAGATTCAAAGTTATTGTAATGCAGATTAAATATGTTACTGAATTCATAGCATCCTATTGCAGTCTCATAATATATACGTCTACATTTTTACATTTTGGTGGACGTTTTAGACCAGTGTGTCCATATTCAACACCAACCCTTTCTTTCTTAATATTAAATTATTAGGCATTCTTATAAAGATTCTGTCGATTATTAATAAGTTGGTGTTTCATGTCACATGCTACCTGGTCTAAAAACGTCCACCAAAATGTAAAAATGTAGACGTATATATTATGAGATTGCAATAGGATGCTATCAATGTAATAACGTAAATAAAAGAAGCAGTCTATCAAGATAATATGAAGATTAAATATTTAAAAGTGTTATGATTGAAGCAAAAGGTGTTTATTTAAAAGAAAATACAATTATTGATGAAAGTCATTTATTTTATTACCATAAATTTTTATCATATACATAAATTAATAATTATCATTGCCAGACCTTTGGACTCCAGTATCCCTGTCCCTGGTTCAGATTCTACCATTAATAAAATTAATTTTTTATCCTATTTGATTTACATTTAATTTGGCTATAATAACGTAGATATATATATAGATATAGAGATAGTAGGCAGAAGCAAATACCTTATTGCCTCTGTACCTTATTAATTCACTCCCTGTTAAATATTAATTAATGGCCAAAAGTGGCCTTAAGAACTCTCATGGCTTCTGGATTTGTATTTTTTAATATCATAATAGTTTCTTTATTGGAATCCAACAATCAGTTTTTATTAATTTTGAGATCATTTATATTTCAAATTATCTCAGACCTGTTGTCATTACTTAGAATTAATTTTTATTTTCCTACTGATTAATACTGAATGCTGTGAAACAAATGAATATGAGATAATTTTTTGAATGATAGAATAAGAGAAGTTAGACCTTGAGCCGCTAGAAAAATACTTGAGAAAAGATAGCTGCAGTGGTATGCTTAAGTTTAGAGCCCTGGAGCATCTATGAAGCTCCACTAATGGGTAAAAGACCTAGACTTTTATCCATGATAGGTAGATGAGGGGGGAAGTCAACAGAATAGATGAGCTTGCTCACAAGAGGTCTGGTTGCAATGGCAGGATACACCTTCATGCTGAGCGGCACATGGAGGAAGTTGTATAAGTGGAATTAAATATATCGGGAAGTTTTTGTTTAAAGAAAATTACTTAGACAAGGGTACTCACTAACGTGTCTCGTTTTCAATTTGTCACCAGAAAAGGCAATGGAGGCCGACGTCCAAACAACAGAAACAGTTATTCATCGTTTAGTGTAGATCCTCGCTTATGCTTATGATTGTGGGGTGCTCCTTGCAGGCTGTCACTGAAACCATTCTGTTCATCAAAGGGCTGCTGGATGCCTTGATCCAATTACATACCTAGACAGTAATAAGCACCTGGTATCAGAAGATGAGTCACCCATAATGGATCAAAGGCTTAAATCGACCATATTACATTTGAACAGGTGTCCAATGTTACATACCTTGGTTTATTAATTATGAGTGAAAACTGCCCCTCTGTGGAGAACTATAAACGATCCCAAGTCAGTTCAAGTTTTCTGGATTATTGAAGATCTATGTTGGCAGATTATATTGCTTGTGACTTGGGAATCATATAATGGAAGGGAGTTAAAAAAGAATAGAGAGCCACGCAGATAATTGTTGGAAAAGGCATCCTGAAGGGGGGGGGGGAGTTGGAGCCATAATCATACTAAATTCATTAATTTTTTATGGTTATCTGAAAAATAATATTAATTTTCTCTTCTTTTTTTTATGTTGCAGTTCTCATTAGGGAATCTTATTCTTATTTAATAAAAAAAAATTTTGATGAGTAATTTTTTATTTTTAGGAATTCAGGAAATTGTTGAAGTCAAAATTGAAATTAGATTGTTCAAAAGTCAAATCTCCACGCTCTGGAAGCCCATGGCTTTATGCTTGTTTTCGCTCTGAGGAAGAAAGAAAAAAGGCTATTTCTATTCTATCTGGGTACAAATGGAAAGGCTCCATTTTAGCTGTGAAGGTATTTTAGTTGTTACATATATATTATGTTTAAATAAAAAAAATTAAAATTAGATTAACTGCTGCACTTAAGGAAAAGTCTTGTGAAAATTTCAACTATTTCTTCATTGAGTTTGTGTTTACTTCAAATTGTAATTTTTTCAATAATTATTCTCTCACATATTTCAAGAAGTTAAAATATTTTTATGCAGTATACTTTAATGACTCCAGCCTGGACGCTTTGGAAAACATTATCTTTAACTAGAGTGGCACCTACCACATCTTGGGATTTATAGAAAGTTACAAAATCCTTTGGTTTAAATTGCTTTTAGCCCTTTATTAAACAACTCAATCGGTTATATTTGACAACTCAATAGATGCGATGCAGTTAAATTATAAAAAATTAATAGTTGCTTAACCCTTGTGGATGGGACATAAGTCATTGCTGTCACATGGTAGGGTTTCAATGAGAGGCGAATGGAACCCAAATCCTTACTGAGATGAGGGAGACCAAATGTCTAAAGTGCAGGTAGTGCCAGAATTGATTATTAAATATGGAATAATATTTTTTTGAAAAGAAAGTCACTGAAGCACTGTAAATGATTTACACAATTGTTTCATAGAGTCCTGAGTTGATGATTTAATATAAAATGTTTTGGAAATTTCCAGGAATGCATTTTAAGTAATTAAAATTTTCATGTAGATAGCTTTCCTCTAATTACAAAATATTACTGAATATGCTAGCTAGTTGTAACCTTTCTCTAGTAGATGTGTAACTTCCTAAATGAGATGCTATTTGTTGTGTTAGATGAGGCTTCCAAATATGTGTTGTCCTAAACAATGTATTCCAAGCATCATTAGCTAGTAACGGAATCTAATTACAAATTCAAAATAAAGTGAATGAAAGGTTAAAAATTAAATAAATTTTGATTTTGATTAGGAATTAGTTTCTATGGTAACACTTATACCAACGATGAAGAAAATATTTCTATACTATGTGAAAATTTCAGGGCTGAGTGTTGTGTTTTATATCTAACATTTAATTGTTCTTTTAGACAGCTGATCCTGTTCCTGATCCATTAATCAAAAGGAGATTAGAGGGCTCAAATGATTTTCCAAATAAAAAGATTAAATTTGAAACACCAGAAGAGCAAAAGGAAGCTTTACTTATGAGTGTTGCACCCAAATGGAATGTACCTTATGAAAGCCAGGTACAGTAAAATTTAATAGCCAATCAATTTCAACTTAAATTATATCCAGCACTATAATATACTTATTTATATGATATTCCAAATTCCTTTTCTCCAGATCAATAATAAATATGAAAATGCAAAATCCCTACTTCTTCGTTTAGGAATCGAATTAGTCAGGGCTAATCCTATGCTCAAAGGTTGGATTGAGAATCAGAAGAAGTTGAATGAAGGTCTTCCTTGTAAACTACTCAACACAAGATATCTTGAAAATGAGCCTAACTATTACCGTAATAAATGTGAATTTACTATTGGTAAGTTTTATTTATAATTTTGTAGGTTTTATGCCTTCTGTTTCGGAATCAAATATAGGTTACAACTATTTTTTAGTTTTGTAGGAAAATATATTTTTTTATAGGAAAAGATGAAGTCACTGGTGAAAGGAGAGTTGGTTTTAGACTAGGGAGTTATGCCAGTGGATCTCTAAGTGTCGGTCCCATTGACGACATTCCTACTCTGCCGAAAATCGTTATAGAATCTGCTCAGGTATAACCTCTAATGAATTTTTGTTTTTGTTTTTCTTAGAATTTTGTTTTGGTCATACTATTTTATTTACAGGTTTTTGAAAAGTTTGTCCAAAAGTCTCAATTTGAAGTATTTTCCCCAAAAGATTTGAGTGGCCATTGGAAGCAGTTAACTGTTAGATTAGGAATGGGCACTGGTGAAGTAATGTTAATTGTTGGATTTCATCCTCAAAATTTGAATGATGATGAACTCTCTACTCTCAAACAGGAAATAAAAGATTTTTATAAATCTGGATTAGGATCAGAGTCTCGTGTCGATTCACTACACTTTCAAATAATGAAGAGAAAGTAAGAAAAATTATTTTTTATTAAATTTTCACTGATGCTTGATGATAAATGATTGATCGTCAGATATTTCAGTCAACCGTCAGGAATTTTCTTTATTAAAACAGCATAAAAAATAAAGATAAAGAAAATGTTTATTTCTTTATGTTATATTTTGTGACTGATATTTTCAATTATCAACCATCCGAAAAAATTATTATTGTTGTCAATTAAAATTTAATAGTGTGTTTTATGTGTGCCTAAAAAATTTCTTTTTCTAATTTTTATATCTAACATAGTGTAATGCGAAACAAAGTACAAAACATATGTAGTGTATGTGTAAAATATGCAGCATGTAACATTTACTGTTGGCACAGTTCTAGTACGTGTTAAATAGTATAGTATTAGTAATTGTAGTTTGTGTTAAATAGTCGTTACAAGTTGATACTTCTTGTAACCTTTTTGATTATTTGAGTTTATATTGCTGGTGTGGCATTGTAATTGATTATTTTCTTTGAGTAAGATTATTTAAACCCAGATAAGTGTTACAGTATCATTATTTGTTTATTATATAATACTTCTGGAATTTTTTTTTCTATCTTAGCCAGTAATATGCCATTTTAATTTCATTTACTGTATTTAGGGTACATAAAAAAAGACAGGATCAACCAAATTATAAGAAAGGCACTTTTGGTAGCTTGACATTAATGTTTTTTTTCCCATTTATTAGGCAAAACAAACGTAATAATTCATGTTGGTGAAAATTTATTGTAATTAGAATTCACTGTTCAAAATTTACATTCATACTATATGTTAAATAGTGTTGTCATTATAGTGCATTATAATCCTTAATGAAGTAATACTGCCGTTTAATCTCACAATTTTTTTTTAATTATTTTTTTTTTAAGTTTTTAAAAGCTCTGTTGGTAGCCATCATGCCTTTTTGCCGCTTTAATTCCGTTTCCATTTCCATCTGTATGTCTTGTTTTAATGGTATATACACTTTGAAGTTGATTACCATTTTTAAGGAAATAAATAATTCTTCCTATAATTATTTTGTTTATATAGAGAAAAAGGATCTCAAGGATCAGAGTATGAACTTCTTATGGGCAAAGAATGTATTGAAGAAATTTTATGTGGACTTAAATTCAAAATTTCTCCTGCTTCTTTTTTTCAAATTAATACTCGTTGTGCTGAGGTTTTAATAAAAAGTGTACAAGAGCTTTCTAATATTGATAAAGAAACTGTTTTAGTTGATGTTTGTTGTGGTACTGGTACCATTGGACTTTGCCTTGCTAAAGTAGGTTTATTTTTTATTATTCATTTTTATTTATCTTTTCTCTTATACTTTAGCAAATCTAAATGTTTATAACTTCCTTAAAATTAATATGGTTATTAATCTTATATTTTAGGATTGTGCTCGTGTTCTTGGGATTGAAATTGTTGAGCAAGCAGTTAAAGACGCCAAAGAAAATGCAGTAACTAATCAAATTAGTAACTCTGAATTTTTCTGTGGTAAAGCTGATGAAATTTTAGACTCAGTAATGAGTAGGGTAAAAGAAAATGAAAAGTGTGTAGCTATCGTGGATCCACCTAGAGCTGGTTTACGTAAGATAAATTTTATTTTATGTAATCCATTTATCAGGTATATATTTTATTTATTACATTATTTTTTTCAATTTTTTTTTAGACCCAAAAGCTATATTGATGTTGAGGCGTCCTAAAAATCTAGACAGAATTGTGTTCCTGTCCTGTGATGGTAATGCTGCTTTCAAAAATTTTGTTGAACTCGGAAGAGACACTTCTAAAACATTGATTGGTGACCCTTTCCTCCCTATCGCAGCTGTTGCAGTTGATATGTTCCCTCATACTGATCATTATGAATTAGTCATATATTTTGAAAGAGTGGAAAGGGAAAAGTTACTGTTTCTCAGTAAGGAAAAATAAAGAACCATTGGTTTTTAAAGTGTAAATATTTATATAAATGTTTAAAAGTGGACCTTGTTAATTAATATAAACAGATGTACGGCTGATTGACAAAACAAAAACAAAATTATTTTCAGTACTGCAAAAATATGCTTTTTATATTTATAGATGAATCGTTTTGCCTTTATAATTGTTTTAAATCCATATATATATATATATATATATATATATATATATATATATATATATATATATATATATATATATACATATATATACTTTTAATGATGTTGCAATGTTTGTATAATAATAAAGGTTCAAATTTTCTTCTTTTTATTTTAGCTGATAATTATTTTATGGATATTTTAGTGCACTGCTCTATTTCCTGCCCCTCCTCTTTTTTTGTTGCTCCTTTCAACTGTATTACTTTGCTGATTAGTTCAGTTCTAAAAATATTAATCACTTGGTTAATTTGTTCAAGAAAAATATAATCATCTTTTTCTGGTTTGTATTTATCTATATTGATCGACTTCTATATATTTAAATATGTAAGTATTCATTGATAAATATTTAAAAACAAAATGGAAAAAATATGCTGTACATATAGGTATATGTAAGATTATATAAACTTTAAAAATATTGCAACAATGAAAAATCTTTTTTTTTTTTTTTTTTTTTTTTTTTTTTTTTTTCTCTTCATATATTGATTCGCACCTCTCAGCAGCGATACAGCGACAATCAGCGAATTCGTGGTCCGCAGCAACGCATTAAAACGTATGGCATTAAGACATGAGGGAAGGAAGGTGCTCAGCAGCACCTCTTTCCGGGCTTGACACTAATTCAGGTGAAGAGGTCTCTCATCCAGCTTCTTTAGCCGCCTTCTAACAGGCATGTCAGCCGTGGCCATGCGGTTAATCAATCTGTCGTTGTGTCCTTCAATTTAACAAAAAAACGTGAGTAAAGCGTTCGTATGTGTTGTTGGATAGTCGGTTGTTGTAAGTCTGTATGTAGAGTTTGGTTACTTACGTATCTGGGAGCGTGAAAATGAAAAATCTTAAAAAATATTTTTATATACTTTTATTTGTTATTAAATTATTTTACTTGTATAATCTCTTTATTTCTCCTTTTTGAAATTTGGAATGAAACTAATCTAGTATGTCTTAAAATTTTTAGAAAATCCGTCATTGATCTCTTTGATATTTTCAAAATTTATATCAGCTCCCAAATATTAATAGAATAATGTAGCTTAAGGAATTTGCTGCGATTTTTTTTTTTAAATAAATAAATACCAAAAATTCATTGTTTACAATTTATTGTACCAACAAGAGAAATGAGATGTAGGTTTTGTGTTATTATTCATTACCAATATTTACTTCTCTTCTTTTTATCGGGCCAAATTAAGCTAATGCAGAATAAATAAGACATCACAATCGATGCAAGCCAAGCATCATTAGCAGGAATTCGGTAAATAATTCGATTTCATTCTAAAAGAAAGAAACCCTAATTATTGAAAGACAAGACCTTGAAACCCCTCTTGTCAAGTGGTCTTGCATATTTTATTTCAAGGAAACTTCTTTCGGGCAACTTAATATATTCTCTTTGTTACCATTTGAAAAGAAACTTGGAACAGTTCAGAGTCAGACGGAGGTAGAAGTCGGATAATACTATGGGAGAAGTTACAGAAGTGATGCCAGAAAACTCGACTGCAGCATTTTATGAAATGAATAATACCTCTAATAAACCAATTCCTTCCCTGTATAACATAACTTTTGAGGATTCCAACTGGATTATGACGGCAGCTTTCATTATATTCACTATGCAGACTGGTATGCGGTAGTTCTTTTGTATGAGTAGTTTCTGTGTATAACGAAATTAATTTCCTCTTAAACTAGGATTATGCTCAAAATTTACTAGCGTGGTTTTTATGGTATCAAAATAATCTGTAGTCACTAAAGTAGTATATTTTTCAATTAAAAAAAATCCTGATGGTTCGGTTTTTTTTGCTTTCACATACCTAAATATCTATTAAATTTCTGTGTGAGTGTATGTGTGAACAGAGTTGCACAAAAATCATGTCGGAAGAAACTGAATTAGGTATTTAATTTAAGGTTTGATGTGATGTGACAGAAGAGATTACGTCAAAATTCAAATATCCCGTAGGGGTATTTTATATTAACGACTTAATTCATTTCTACAATTTTCCCAAAAAAAGGCTATTAACTATATTAACAACGATTTTGGTCAAAATCATCATGTTTTATACCTTGCATAATCAGGAATAAATCTTCGTTAATAACGGAAACTATTTGTATCCGTCGCTACTTTTATAAAACTAAATCAAAACTTATCGAATTATGAACCATAAAAAAATCTTCAATTTTGTATTAAAATAGAAAAAGAAAACTATTTTGAAAGTAGTCGAGGGAATTTTGAGACAAGGCAAGAGGTGCGTACCGCTTAAGATGTTTAGCGATCGTAAAAACGTATTGTAATTTACTGGGCTGGTGCCCCCTCGCTAGACGGCAGGAAGAAACATTTGTCTCCCTAAAAGCAAATACTGAATAAAATTTAAATTTTAAGCAGCAATTTTCCATTCACTTCACTGTCAAATACAATAAACTACCGATTATCAGAGAGTGGTTCATCCGCCATCCATTTTTAAAGATTAATATGAATAATTTTACCAACTATATTTCATCATATACCTGAATGGTTTGTAGAATAAATTGGAAGTAAAGAATGGTTTGCAATGATGGACTTCTGCGAAAAACATAGTTGGAGAGCTGGTAGAAAGAACTGTGAATTAGTTAAAACCTAGCAAAAGCAGTAACATTATATATGTGGCACTAAAGATTGAAAACCACTTATGTTAAATTATATCGCCGAGGTGTTAAGTGTCTTACAACATGAAGTAACGTGAACGGGAACACCGCTTATAACATTATTTTCTCTACCAATCCTCTGTAAACACCGATCTAAACAATTAAAATCCTGGTCATTGCCAATAAATATCGAGAGCAAAAGAGAAAAGCTCATTAAAACAAAAAGTTTATTTTCACCTTTTAACCCCACTTATCACACTAGTTTTAACAATAATGTGGGTTTAAATAATCATTAGAAGAAATATACTTCTTATGAAATATAACATACTTCCCGTATATATATGTACAATACACGTGTAATATACTGTACAATATATGTATACACGTAATATACTGACACATGGGTATAACCAGCGGGGGGCAGCTGCCCCCCCCTGGAAGGCTGGAAACAATAATTTTTTAGGCTTTTAAGACTGGAAGCAATAATAGAATACATTTTTTTCAAGCAAATAATTGTAATAACTTAGCTGATAAAGCACTGCTATAATTTTGGTTTCATTCACCTTTTCCGCGGTAAGGCGTTACAACCTTACCGACCATAGCTTGCCCCCCCCCCCCTAGTTTTTAGCTTGCTCCCCTCCTAGTTTTGATCCTGGGTCCGCCCTTGTACTGACAAACAAGAAAAACGCAAATTATTAACAATTAAGCCAGTCTGCCGTTCAACTTAACCACGTCACCGGAGAAGTTTTTTTAACCAATCATTCCTTTTACCTGACATGGTGGTAAGCTTGTCATTCATTTCGCCAGAAAAGTTGGCCAACTTGTCATGAATGAATGGGATGAAATCCCATTCAAATCACCAGACAAATTGACCAGCTTTTCATTTATCTCAGTTGACAAACTTGACTTAATGCTCATTATCATCTCGTTGGGCTCAGCAGACTGGCTGGCTGATTTGATATTTATATCACCAGTCAGGCTGGTTAGCTTATCATTAAGCTCAGCAGAAAAATTATTCAAAGCAGCCTTTAAAGGGCTGTCCGCAAACTCTAGTGTCTCATGATCCACGACTTAGGTAATATTCATGTAAACCTGCTTAGAAGGTCTCTTGAGTGCCAGCAGTGTCCAAATCCAGCTCTTCTAATTCCCTCCTCAATTCCGCTACCAACAGTTTCCCAAACCTTGCCTGGCATTTTTTTCAAAAATTTTAAACCCCACACTTGACACCAGTTGCAACTCTTATATGTGGGTTTAAATAATTTTTATTAGAAGAAATTATACTTCACAATGTCTGGCAAACAAAAATATCTCAAATTATTAACAATGTTACAAAAAGTATCAACTTGTAACAATACAGTAACACAAAAGCAATTATACGATTCGATCTTCAGAGCAAGACTAAGCCTCTAGTCCATAGCTTCTTATATTTAGTCCGAAACAGTACATTCTAGAATGGTGTAGAGGATTTTCGATAATTCTAGAAGATCCAGAACATGTACTAGAACAGTTGGGTAACTGTCACAACAAAATGTTTTGAACTCTTTTCTTTTTTAATGTAACAAACCAAAATCACGTGGTTTTTGTTTATCGTTAGTATATTTATGATTAATAAAGCGACTGAATTTTTAATTAATGTAACAGATTGAGTGCCCCTCAATGAGATTTTACCATTTAGACAGCTGGTATACTTCGCTAAAACTTGACAAAATCGTTCCTTACAATTGACCTATGAAGAGAATTGACATGGCTGGGACAATGACTTTGGTAGCTTTGTTGGTTTGCCCACCCATCCCCTGGGGCTGGGGTTCAAGTCCCGGCTAATCTTTTCCCTCGAAAACAATGCAAATAAAATATTTATATAAAATGAGCATTATGGTTGTTAACGAATCGTTATGCTTGAAAGAGGGTGAGCTAAGATAACAACAAACAATATTGACTATGTCCTTTTGTGGAACTCTCAATCGGACTCAACTAGTTGATAACATCGTTGTTCCTGTTAGGTTTCGGAATGCTGGAATCAGGATGCGTTTCTAGAAAGAACGAAATGAACATCATGATGAAAAACGTCATTGACATCTTCTTAGGCGGAATAACATACTGGGCCGTAGGTTACGGCATGAGCTTCGGCCAAGACTGGACCTGCCCAGTACTGGCGCTTGGTGACTGGTTCCTCGACTCACCGCCAGGCCCAGAGATGGGACCCAAGTTCACGGCCTTTCTGTTTCAGCTATCTTTTGCAACCACCGCCACTACAATAGTGTCTGGAGCCATGGCCGAAAGGTAAATATAGAATCAGGTACATATTTTATTAAAATGGTCTTAATATTTTTTTTCATATTATGTTTGCTAAAATTTTAGCATATGCAGATGATGTTGACATTATAACAAGATCACAGAGGGACTTGGAAGAGGCCTTCTTGGCAATAGTGGCAGCAGGTCAGAACATGGGGCTCCAAATTAACCAAGTTAAAACTAAATATATGGTTGCCAACCCTCTTAGACCACCACCACATACTGTCACCTTTGGGGAATACACGTTTGAAAGCGTTCCCAGTTTTGTGTATCTAGGGTCCCTAGTTAGCACGGACAATTTGCCTAGCCAAGAGGTGCAGAGACGGATAACGACTGCGAACAGGTGTTATTTTGGCCTGGCTAAAATATTAAGGAGTCATTTACTGGCAAGGAACACCAAGATTGCTCTGTACAAATCGCTGATCAGACCTGAGCTGACATACGCATCAGAAACATGGCCCTTAACACGTGCAGACGCCATCAGCCTGCAGGTTTTTGAGAGAAAAATCCTGAGAAGAATGTTTGGTCCTATAAAAGATGGCACCCAGTACAGGATGAGAAACAATGCAGAGTTGTACCAAATTTACCGGGAACCGGATTTGGTGCACTTTATAAGGCTCTCAAGATTACGATGGGCTGGGCATGTTGCAAGAATGGACGGTGACTCCCCAATCAAGAGACTACTATTCGGATATGTGGATGGAAGAAGAAAGAGAGGACGGCCAAGACTTAGATGGGTAGATGAGGTCGAAGCCGACGCGCTGAAGCTCCTGAACACCCGAGCTTGGCAGACCCTGGCTCAAGACAGAGAAGAATGGAGGCGACGACTTGACGCGGCGAAGACCCGTAGCGGGTTGTAGTGCCTGTGATGATGATGATTATGTTTGCAGAATAACAATTAGTCTGATGACAAATGACCCTACTATAACAAAAAAGGCTGGGCCCCCATCTGGTTACTTATCATACAACCAAAAAAAAAATTTGTAGTAGAAAAATCCTAAAGGTGTTTTTACACCTTACGAACCTCACCTTCGAACAAGTTCTCCTTCGAACCTTGCCGTACCGACGTGAAGCGAACAGCCATTTTTACTTCACTTGACGTTAAGCGAACCAATATGGCTGACCCACCCAAAGCTAGCTTATGATAAAGAAAAGATCTCCATTATCAATATATTTTATATTATCTGAAAAATAAAAAAATAGGAGACGATTTACAACGTTTCACAAATTACACTAGTATCACAAACAACTCCTATCACTTAGGAAAAACCCAAATCAAAAGTGACACTAGCGCTACCCCCGAACCAAGGCGAACAGATGAAGTACCTAGAACACCTGAACAGTCGATGTGAAGGCTTCACGAAGGTTGTTCGAGTGTGGTGTTCGAAAGTAAAGTTCGTAAGGTGTAAAGGCACCTTAAAAAAGCTAATTTGATTGAAAAAAAAATGGCTAAACATTGAAAACAATCCTTTTTCTTTTGAATGAAAAAAAATTGATGATGGATTTTAACTAACCATATTTTAATATTTCACTGCTTTTTAGAGATTCTTCAGGATGAATGTTTTGCGGTCCATTCAGTAACTCTAGCAACAAGCTCCTGAAAATATAAACATAAGTCTTTTTCTGATTGAGTTTTAATTTAATTACTCTTCTCCTTTCCAATATGTCGACTAAAGCATCCTTTTACCAATGATGTACCCTTTTTCTTCTGTAATCCATGGTTCATTAGAGAATTGTCACTTGGTCAATTAGATGTAAATGAACCTTATGCAGCAGATCACCATAACTGAGGTCATGATTTCCCTCAATCTCACTGGAAAATAAGAAAAACTACAGAAGAAGAAAATGTTTCATTAATACATGAACTGAACAGAATCTCAAGGTTAAGATTATTTTCATTATTTCTGAAACGTTATATGTATCTGAAATCTACATTGCTCTGTCGCCAAACCAACTTTTCATACTGTATACCGATAGAAAAACTTTGAACTAACTTCATTCATATTTACAACTTACAATAAATATAATTTATACTCTTGCCATACAGTCCGTGACGATTCTCTAATTTCAATGTTATTTTTTTATGAATCAATGTTCTAATATATCTACACTTACTAACAAAAGTCTCTGCACATCCTCAAGCTTTTTTTTATTTTACCTGAAGATACCTTACGAGCCAGATATGGGCAAGAAACTCACATATTTTTTACATAATTTAATCTATTTTAATTAACAACAATTACATTTAATATAATTTATTTAACTTATAATTTATGAGGAAAATTACATAAAATGTCAAAATATTGATGCGCCAAAAGTCTCTGCACGCAGTGGAATTAGCCAAGATACTGATATTTATACAGTTTGCACATCATCTCATTCATCCTCCGTCTAATCTTACCTTGTCAGTGTTAATTTGGGCCCAAACAGTTAAGAGTGTGAAAAAAATGGAGGTTCCAACACCGATTCCCGACCAAATTGTAAATTTGAGGAAACTCATACGACTCGTACCGGTAAATAGGACAAATCGTCAACAGGGGCTATAATACGGTAAGGTATGTCCTAAAACGGTATGAAGAACTGGGTACAATGGAAAGTAGATACCCCTCTGGCCGCCCCCCGTACTCCAAGCTCACCACAAAAGGCTATCATAAGGACTGTGGCAGAAGAACCCCACACAAGTGCTCTAAATTTAGCAGGTATGGTGTAAGAAATTTACAAGATTGGGGTATCTGCACAAACGATTAGAAGAACACTAAAGAAAGATGGCTATAATGTGCGTAGGCCTAGATGTAAGCCATTCATTAGTAAATAAACCGGCAATTGAAGCTGCAGTTGGCAAAGGAACATGTAAACAAGCCTTTATAGTTCTGGGAACGTGTTTTATTTATTGACGAGAGTAAATTTAACATTCATGGATCAGATGGAAGGGGGAAAGTTTTGAGAAAACCTCACAAAGAGCCACTGGAAAAAAAACATAGTTGGTACTGTGAAACATGGTGGAGGGAGTGTTTTGGTTTGGGGGTGTATGTGTGCTACTGGAGTAGGTAATTTGAAATTTATCGACGGAATAATGGACCAACATGTTTATATAAATATTTTGAGGAGTATTTTACCGGAAAGTTTAATAAAGTTTGATCTCCAGGAAAAATTCATTTTTCAACAAGATAACGACAGCGCGGAAAGTTCAAGAATAGTTGCTCTACAATGCTCCACAGCAACTTAAAACACCTCCCTAATCTCCTAATCTTAATCCAATACAACATCTGTGGGATCAACTAGGCCGTCAGAAAGTAAAAATTAAAATAAAGAACAAAGACCACTTAAAAAGAGTACTAAAGGAATTGTGGGGTAAAATTACTCCAGAAACTACAAAAAACTAGTTCACACCATGCCAAATAGGTTATGGGAAGTAATAAGAAATAAGGTAGGAACGACTACCTATTAAAGTTGATTTGACATCAATAATTAAGCTTCAAGTTGAAGAAAAATGATGTATGCAGGGACTTAGTAAGTGTATATCTATTATTTATAATAAATATTTATATATCTAATTTCAATGTTATATTTTTTGAAACAAACACACACACACAAAAACTGTTTTGGAATTCCTACAACACGACTTGGGACTACTCAGTGGTTGTAATATAGGCTATATATGCATAAATATCCTATATATGGGTCATTCCCCCCAAAGTGGGCACTTTTTACGGCGTGGTTATTTTAAATTTTATGGTTACAAATAAACATTTTTTTGGGTTTAGTACTATTCCTTTGGCTGTAAGAAGCAAGGAGTCGAAGTGGCAGAACACCAATTCACGTTAAACGTGATATAAAGATGACTAAAAAAAAAGTATGGAATGAATTACCAGACCTTTGTGATTAAAAGGATTGTAACACTGCAAGATTGCATTGATGTCGTATTTGATTACATTTCGTTTAAATAATGCCTCTATAATAAAAGACATATGTACATACTTTTTTTATGGTAAATCGCTTTTTTGAAAAAAAATTCTCGATATTTTTCCATAGTCTTTCATATTGTCGTTCAAGCGTTATGTTTTCTTTACGCAACATGGCATTATCTCTGTACACTTTCGCTTTGTTTTTATTTACCAGTTTCCTTCATCATATGCATTGAGGAGTGGGGTCTATATTCTCACCAGCGCACACAGGGGTATTTGGCCCTAAAAGTTGGCCAAAACCCATTTTTTGAAATTTGAAATTTCTGGTAAATAATGACTGGAAATTTAAGTATAGGACTTGTTGGATCATGTAAGATGATTTTTGTCTCTTCCAGGCCCTTAATCCGGCGGGTATTCTAATTCAAATCTGACCTTATCCTTTAAATCGTCTGTGCTCATAAATATTGGTCTACAAAATATATAAATTATCTTTGTTCTTACTGAAGTATCGGCATTATCATATGATGGATAGCTCGAGGCCAGGTTTGTACTTGTTATCCAGATAGTTATAATTTTTTTGTATTCAATACTAGTTTCAATATCTTTTTGTTTTTTGGTAGGTATATTTTAGAGCTAAAAATTAAATTTGAAGGTTAAAAAGTTATACTTCTGGGCATTTCTGGGCAACGAAATATTTTTTATGATAATGTATAATTATCGTAGATTATGTTTCTTGAAAAAAATTCTGCGAATAGCTGCGATTCGGAGACTTATTTTATTACTAAAATGGCAATTTCATTAAATAATAAAAAAAATTCAATTTTGTTATATTTTCATTTATTTGTATTTTAGGATCTTCAGAAAGAATAATTGTAACCTGAATAGAATTATTTGACATATTTTTAAAGTCAAAACATTAGCTTTTAAAAAAAGAAGGAATTTTTGGTGTCTTTTCTCATTGGGAAATATTGTAATAACCTAGAGCATGTGAAAGAGCTAAAACAAAATTATCCATTTTGAGGCATGATTTCCAAGTGAGATAGAATGCTTCTTCAAGGAAAAGAAATATTTTTGAAACAGAAACAAGAAATGGCTAAGTGGGACGATATCAATCAAAAGCTCAAGATCTGGTGGACGCTCTGAAAAATCATTTGCTACTTTAAAATTTACAACGGATACGGAGAAACTTTATCAATGGTATGCTATGACACCATCTGTTCACAAAATTTTAAGGGATGGTTTTGAAGTGATAAAAAGTCCTCTGCTTCATATTGGTCTTTTATCTGAGGAAGCAGCAGAAACCCGAAATAACCATTTCCGGATTTATAGAGAACATAAGATCAGAAAATTTTCCCGGACAGAGTGCAATCTGGATGTAATTAATAGATTAATATTGACATCAGATTCAGTTATCACAGGTATGAGAAGTTCAAGAAAAAAGGTATCAGGTTTTGTAAGGAAACTTTAGAAATGTTGTCTCCCCCAACCAACTTAACCGATAGTGGTGATTCCGAAAGTTCATTAAGTGACGAGGAAAGTGAATAATGAATATTACATTTAATATGCATTTTTAAGAAAGGTTGGTGCATTTCTTCCTGGGATATAAGTTTTGTTTCGAAGAGATATTGAACAATTCTTAATGAATTAGGAAAACAAATTTTTTTCTTTATCACCATAACTTTTTATATTCACCTATTTTACACTATTTTCATTTTTTAAAAATAATATTAATAGATACATGATAATAAATCTTTAATTAGTTACAAGCATATTTCATGGGTGCAATGCATAAAGATAAAATAATATGAACATAAATTGTAAACCCATGGATGCCTATTTCACAGTCGGTGGAGTTATGTAAAAAAAATTTTATGAAAATTTTCTCCTTAGAGTATTTTTTTAACTGCTAAAAAAACATTTTTAATGTCTATTACAAATATAGAAGCCATTTTGAGGACTTTTCAATTAATAAAATGGAAGGAAATAGTTTTGGCCAGCTTTTCGGGTCAATTACCCCTGTGTGCAGCGGTTGAACGAGGAGATTTTGTAGCATCAAATCAACTCGCTTTTAAAATGTTTTTTTCTTAACAAATATAAGTACATAAGAGTTCGTTTTTCAATCGCTTGCGTTTTAAGTGAATATCACGGGGAGTCATTTTACAAACCAATCTTACTTTTTGTGTCGTTTCATTTTATATTTTTGGTTCTCTTTCTGAGAATAATTGGATCATTTTCTTATTTTGAAATCAAAATCTTTCAAACACCTCCTCTCTTGACTTGTATTTTATTGGGGCATTTTTTTAACTACTTATCTGAAAGAGTGATAAATTTATAAGTTTTTTCTTTCATTATTTTTTTTTTTTTTTAATTTCTCATACGTAAGGACTGATGATGCTTTAAAAAAGTTGAGCAGCAAAAGAAAGCTTCAATCCACGTCGCTATCTTCATTAACCTGCACTATTCGATTTACAGTAAGACAGGGGAATGAACGACAGGGGAATGAACGACAGGGGAATGAATTTTTAAGGTTTATTTGATAACCGTTGAAAGGGAAAGAAGATATCACGATGATACTTGAAAAACGAAATCTGCGCTACAAAATCATTTATATTTGAAAAATTGGAAAAGAAAAAACTTACCAGACCAAAACTATAGAGGACAGGGGAATGAAGACTATTAAACATAACCTCTCAAGTTTGAAAACTTATTTGCTTCTGGAAAGCTTGAATTTGTACTGAGGTTAGGTCAACAGGGTTGGTTGGGGAAAGACCCCTTCTTGCTTAATATATACTTTTTACTGATTTCCCCCAGAAAGGTGTGGTGAAAATCTAATTTTAAAAATTGAAGGGAAATGAATGAAAACCTGTGGGACATCATAAAAAGTAGTTTTTTTTTTTTTTCAATTCTAATCCTTTATCATCAAGGGTTAGACTGCTTTTATGAAATTTTACTGTATTTTGAACAAATTGGACAGAAAAAAATGTAAAAATTGACCTAGTATACGAACACAGAGCTAGAGATGCGACATCGAAGGCAAAACATCGATGTTTTGAACATCGATGTTTTTGCAATCAAAAAATCGATGTCGATTAAACATCGACCACAAAACATCGATGTTCAAGAACATCGATGTTTTTTGACATCGATGTTTTTTAATTTATACAGTCTTTAAACATTAACATATTAATGCCCAAACGTAATTAAATCGATGTTAAAGTGTAAAGCATTTTATAATTCATATTTAATGAATAAAAAATTCGATTTTTTCGACATGTTTTGACAATTACATCATATATATTGTTTTAAACAACGATGTTTTTACCATAACAAATTGGTTTTGAACAAAAATAAATATTTTAAAACATCGATGTTTTGGAGAAAAACAAAGCTGTTAATAACATCAATGTTATTGACTAAATCTAATTTTTTTTAACATCGATGTTTTTATCAAAAACAAGTATACTTTAACATCTATGTTTTGACAATAACATCGATGTTTTGGATAAATGTGTATTAACATCGATGTTATGGACAAAAACAAAGCTGTTAATAACATCGATGTTATGGACTAAAACAAATTTGTTTTAACATCGATGTTTTTATCGAAAACAAGTATACTTTAACATCTATGTTTTGACAATAACTTCGATGTTTTTAACAAAAAGACAGTTGTTAATAACATCGATGTTTTTAACAAAAACAAAGCTGTTAGTAACATCGATGTTATGGACAAAAAGAAATTTGTTTTAACATCGATGTTTTTATCGAAAACAAGTATATTTAACATCTATGTTTTGACAATAACATCGATGTTTTGGATAAATGTGTATTATCATCGATGTTTTTAACAAAAACAAGTATCATTTAACATCGATGTTTTGACAATAACATCGATGTTTTTAACAAAAACAAAGTTGTTAATAACATCGATGTTTTTAACAAAAACAAAGCTGTTAATAACATAAATGTTTTTAACAAAAACAAAGCTGTTAATAACATCGATGTTTTCAAGAAAAACAAGTACACTTTAACATCAATGTTTTTAACAAAAACAAAGCTGTTTATAACATCGATGTTATGGACAAAAACAAATTTGTTTTAACATCGATGTTTTTATCGAAAACAAGTATATTTAACATCTATGTTTTGACAATAACATCGATGTTTTGGATAAATGTGTATTAACATCGATGTTTTTAACAAAAACAAGTATCATTTAACATCGATGTTTTGACAATAACATCGATGTTTTTAACAAAAACAAAGTTGTTAATAACATCGATGTTTTTAACAAAAACAAAGCTGTTAATAACATCAATGTTTTTAACAAAAACAAAGCTGTTAATAACCTCAATGTTTTTAACAAAAACAAGCATCTTTTAACGTCGATGTTTTGACAATAACAACGATATTTTTAACAAAAACAAAGCTGTTTATAACATCGAGGTTATGGAAAAAAACAAATTTGTTTTAACATCGATGTTTTGATCGAAAACAAGTATACTTTAAAATCTATGTTTTGACAATAATATCGATGTTTTGGATAAATGTGTATTAACATCGATGTTTTTAACAAAAACAAGTATCATTTAACATCGATGTTTTGACAATAACATCGATATTTTTAACAAAAACAAAGCTGTTAATTACATAAATGTTTTTAACAAAAACAAGTATACTTTAACATCAATGTTTTTAACAAAAACAAAGCCTTTAATAACATCGATGTTTTTAACAAAAACAAAGCTGTTTATAACATCGATGTTATGGACAAAAACAAATTTGTTTTAACATCGATGTTTTTATCGAAAACAAGTATACTTTAACATCTATGTTTTGACAATAACATCGATGTTTTGGATAAATGTGTATTAACATCGATGTTTTTAACAAAAACAAATTATACTTTAACATCTATGTTTTGACAATAACATCGATGTTTTGACATTAACATCGATGTTTTTAACAAAAACAAAGCTATTAATAACATCGATGTTATGGACTAAAACAAATTTTTTTTAACATCGATGTTTTAATAAAAACCAAGTATACTTTAACATCTGTTTTGTAGTAGTAGTAAGTTGTATCAAAACATCGATATAAAATACAACTTTGTTTTTGTTCAAAAACATCGATGTCGAAAACAAGTTTGTTAATGTTAGAGCATCTTTGTTTTAACTAAAACATCGATGTTAAGAATATATATATATATATATTGTTGTTTTTTATCTAAAGCATCGATGTTATTGTCAAAACATCGATGTTAAAACAAATTTGTTTTTGTCCATAACATCGAGTTTAATATATATTTATCCACAACATCGATGTTACTGTATATTAAAGTATACTTGTTTTTCTTAAAAACATCGATGTTATTAACAGCATTATTTTTGTTAAAAACATCGATGTTATTGTCAAAACATCGATGTTAAATGATACTTGTTTTTGTTAAAAACATCGATGTTAATACACATTTATCCAAAACATCGATGTTATTGTCAAAACATAGATGTTAAAGTATGCTTGTTTTTCTTGAAAACACCGATGTTATTAACAGCTTTGTTTTTGTTAAAAACATTGATGTTATTAACAGCTTTGTTTTTGTTAAAAACATCGATGTTATTAACAGCTTTGTTTTTGTTAAAAACATCGATGTTATTAACAACTTTGTTTTATTTAAAAACATCGATGTTATTGTCAAAACATCGATGTTAAATGATACTTGTTTTTGTTAAAAACATCGATGTTAATACACATTTATCCAAAACATCGATGTTATTTCAAAACATAGATGTTAAATATACTTGTTTTCGATAAAAACATCGATGTTAAAACAAATTTGTTTTTGTCCATAACATCGATGTTATAAACAGCTTTGTTTTTGTTAAAAACATCGATGTTATTAAAGGCTTTGTTTTTGTTATAAACATTGATGTTAAAGTATACTTGTTTTTGTTAAAAACATCGATGTAATTAACAGCTTTGTTTTTGTTAAAAATATCGTTGTTATTGTCAAAACATCGATGTTAAATGATACTTGTTTTTGTTAAAAACAATGATGATAAAAAAAATTTGTTTTTGTCCATAACATCGATGTTAATAAATATTTATCCAAAACATCGATGTTATTGTCAAAACAGATGTTAAAGTATACTTGTTTTTAATTTTAGTTTGTTATTGTCAAAACATCGATGTTAAAACAAATTTGATTTTGTCCATAACATCGAGGTTAATATATATTTATCCACAACATCGATGTTATTGTCAAAACATAGATAGTAAAGTATCCTTTTTTTGTTAAAAAAATTGATGTTAAAACAAATTTGTTTTAGTCTATAACATCGATGTTTTTAACAACTTGTTTTTATTAAAAACGTCGAAGTTATTAATAGCTTTGTTTCTGTTAAAAACATCGATATTATTGTAAAAACAACGATGTTATGGTCAAAACATACATGTTAAAGTATACTTGTTTTTGTTAAAAACATCGATGTTATTAACAGCTATGTTTTTGTTAAAAACATCGATGTTAAAAAAAATACACATTTATCCAAAACATCGATGTTATTGTCAAAACATAGATGTTAAAGTATACTTGTTATTGTCAAAACATCGATGTCGAAAACAAGTTTGTTAATGTTAAAGCAGCTTTGTTTTAACTAAAACATCGATGGTAATACATATTTATCCAAAACATCCATGTTATTGTCAAAACTTCGATGTCGAAAAAAAAGTTCGAACAACAGCTTTATTTCTCTTAAAAACATCGATGTTAATGTCAAAACATCGATGTTATTGTCAAAACATCGATGTTATTGTCAAAACATCGATGTTATTGTCAAAACATAGATGTTAAAGTATAATTTGTTTTTGTCCATAACATCGATGTTAATACATATTTATCTAAAACATCGATGTTATTGTCAAAACAAAGATGTTAAAGTATACTTGTTTTTGTTAAAAACATCGATGTTATTAACAGCTTTATTTCTCTTAAAAACATCGATGTTAATGTCAAAACATCGATGTTATTGTCAAAACATAGATGTTAAAGTATACTTGTTTTTGTTGAACACATCGATGTTAAAAAAAAATTGTTTTTGTCCATAACATCGATGTTAATACATATTTATCCAAAACATCAATGTTATTGTCAAAACAAAGATGTTAAAGTATCCTTGTTTTTGTTAAAAAAGATCGATGCTAAAAAAAATTTGTTTTTGTCCATAACATCGATGTTAATACATATTTATCCAAAACATCGATGTTCTTGTCTAAACAAATTTTTTTTAACATCGATGTTTTTTAACAAAAACAAGTATACTTGTAACATAGATGTTAAAGTATACTTGTTTTTGTTAAAAACATCGATGTTAAAATAAATTTGTTTTAGTCTATAACATCGATGTTCTTAACAGCTTTGTTTTTGTTAAAAACATCGAAGTTATTTACAGCTTTGTTTCTGTCTAAAACATCGTTGTTATTTTCAAAACATCGATGTTATTGTCAAAGCATAGATGTTAAAGTATACTTGTTTTTGTTAAAAACATCGATGTTAACAAATTTGCTTTTGTTAAAAACATAGATGTTATTAACAGCTTTGTTTCTGTTAAAAACATCGATGTTATTGTCAAAACATAGATGTTACAGTATACTTGGTTTTGCCCAAAACATCGATGTTGAAAACAAGTTTGTTAATGATAAAGTATCGATCTTAAAAGATATTAGTTTTTCTCAAAAACTTCGATGTTATTGTCAAAACATCGATGTTAAAGTATATTTCTTTTTTTCCAAAGCATCGATGTTAAAACATATTTTTATTTGTCGAATAAATCTATGTTAAAAACATCATTGTTATACCTAAACCATCGATGTTAAAACATATTTATTTTTAAACGTAAAAAAACAAAAAAAAAAAAAAAAAAAAAAAAAAAAAAAAAAAAAAAAAAAAAAAAGGTCAGCTATTAAAAACATCGGTCCTAAAACATCGATGGTCGGAAAACATCGGCTGCGTAACATCGATGTTAAAAACATCGATGTTTTGCGCAAAACATCGATGTTTTAAAAACATCGACATCGATGTCGCATCCCTACACAGAGCTGTTACTATGAGCAGAGTCAGACCTTGGGACATGACAGGGGAATGAATTTTGAACTTTTTCTGGTGTTTTTAAGGTATATGTGTTATATAATTAAAATAAAGGCGTATGGGGTCTAGCTTTACAACTCGCCTGGATTTAGAAAATTGATGTCTTAGAGTCCTAAGCTTTTCTTAATCGCTATAAACGGCCTGGGACACAAAAGTGCCCTCTTACGTGAGAATGACCCATATACTGCATATAAGCTACATACAAGTAAGCAGACACCCATAATATCCATAATCCTGTAGTAGGGGTTCTAAAACTAGGAACCTCATCCCCACCGCTCCCTGTTGAGTTTCGATACCATTCCATAGAATATACGTATTTTATTTCGGGAACAAATAAAAACATTATTATTATTTTTTGTCCACAGATCAAAGCCCTTTGCGTCATGTTTTTTCATTTTTTCCAGTAACCATAAAAATTGTTCTCATGCCCCTCCCTTTATATTGACAACAGTGCACGATACTTTCTTGTACTTTGTTAAACACAATGAAACAAATATTTCCTTAACACTAGATAGTGAATTTAGAAGAAGAATATCTTCTTTGAAAAATAAACTTATTTTTTCTTTTTTAATTTCAGGTGTAACTTCAAGGCATACTGCTTGTTTTCGTTCTTAAATACCGTAGTGTACTGCGTTCCTGCGGGTTGGGTTTGGGGAGATCATGGATTTTTAAAACAATTAGGAAATGTGGATATAGCGGGGAGTGGACCCGTCCATCTTGTTGGAGGGGTTTCGGGTTTGTATTCTATTATATATTTTCTTTAAGTCAGTATACTCGTACATGTACATTATATTGTAGATAATTACACCGCTGAACTTGTTACATATCCTACAGCGATGTGTAGATTAGTTTTTTTTTAAGTAGCCTTTGCATCGGCGCTTGCTCTTGGACCTAGGCTCGGCCGCTATGACAACGGCATAGAGCCCTTACCCCTGGGGACTCCGGTAAACTGCGCCATGGGGCTCTTCGTTCTGTGGTGGGGGTGGCTCGCCTTCAACAGCGGAAGGTAAGGTACTGCACAATCGAAACTCATTATTATGAAATGTTCATACAGATTTTTTTCTTTTTCCCAGTACGTATGGTGTTTCGGGAGCCAAGTGGGCTTACGCTGCGAAAGCAGCAGTCATGACCATGATATCTTCTTTCGGAGGTGGCTTGATAGGATTGTCGTACAGCCTGTACATTAGCGACGGTCATGCCAATATACTACATATCATCAATAGTGTACTTGGTTCGCTTGTTTCAGTAACAGGTACATTTTTCATAATTTTTTTAAATATTAGATGAATATCTTATTTTGTTCTTTAACAATCATTCATATGTCGATTTTTGGTGAGGTTTCTATCTTAGCTTTAAATAATTATAAATTTCTTGGAAGTGATCATATAATAGTGCTGAAATCATGTTCCCGCAAATGTAATCAAGAAAATTTTAACTCTCAAGACATTTTTCCCTAAAATGATTATTACATGTTTCATACATAATCTATACATTTTTCGTTTTAGCTGGATGCTACTTGTATACTTCTATTGATGCTTTTATAATTGGGAGCGTTGGGGCTTTGCTTACATCCGTAACTACTCCATTGTTCGATATGATCAGAGTTGACGATCCTGTGGGTGCAACAGCAGTCCATGGTGAGCATCTAAGAAAAATCAAAATCAAATATTTTATTATTATTTTTCATTTTAGGGTTCTGTTTAAAAATTAATGTTAATCTTGCAGGGGTTTCTGGGGTATGGGGCGTCTTAGCGGTTGGCCTATTTGCTGAAAATCCCATTCCATTAGAAACTACCAGTGGACGATGCGGTGCTTTAAAAGGTATTTTTTATTCTTTAATCTAATATTTGAAGTCCAAATTTCAGTAGGAATTTCGAACTACTGTTAAATTATGTTCAGCCTTACTTAGAAATACGTCTGGGTAGGCGACTGACGAGAGATGGGGGTCCTGGATGGTGGATCGAGGATGTCACGAGCCCTCATCCACCTACTGAAATTCGTGGTGAAGCCGAGCAGCTCTGCGCTGTCTGTTATATATGGTTACACAATGGTGAGGACTCATCTACTCCCCGTTGGGGCCCCAGTCGGATCCGGGGGGGGGGGGGGGGGGCTGTCAGCACCATACTGCGAGAAACGCAACCAGTCATCACAAGTATCTTGACTTTAATATAGGACCATGGAATGTCTTAAGTTTATACCGGCCAGGAGCACTACAAGGATTACTCTCTCAGCTTGACCACTACAAGGTTGATTTGGCTGCTATCCAGGAAATGCGATGGACAGGGTCTGGCATACTTGAGAAGCGGAATTATACCATCTACTACAGCGGCCACGAAAGTCATCATGTATATGACACTGGCTTCGTTGTGACCGGATGCTTCCGATATCTTGTCTTTATCTTTAAACGCTTAAGCCCGAGACTCTGTATAATTAGAATACGAGGGAAATTTCAAAACTATTCAATAGTAAGTGCCCATGTCCCTATTGAAGCTTCATTAGAAACCGAAAAGGACGAATTCTATGACTTACACGAGAGAACTTTACATCAATGTCTTGATCATGACATCAAAATTGTTGCTGGCGACATTAATGCCAAAGTTGGACGAGAACGGTATTACTATCCCACGATAGCCTACACAATCGCCCTGGTACGACGAGGAGTGCTATAATTCAAATATATCTAAAAACAAGACCTACAAACTGATGCTTCAGAGACGTACTCGAGCTAGCGCAGAGGAGTATCGACGAAGAAGACGTATGGAAAAGAGGCTTTTTCAGAGGAAGAAAAGACAGTGGAGAAATGAACAGATGAACGAAGCGCAGATCTTGAAGACCAACAACGAGATTAGGTAGTCTACCAGAAGATTATTAGTGGAACAAGGCCCTTCAAACCTCGATTAAATGTATGTAGAGCTGCGGATGGGTCATTGTTGAATAATGAAAGTAAAATCTTAGGTAGATGGCGCCAATACCTTCTTAGCAAGGAAATTCCCAAGATCAACCTCAAACTCGTCTGGCTCCGATCTAGATCCAGATCTTGTTAAATATTCCGTTCACCGTTTTACTTTAACTTCCAGATTATGTTCATATACACTTAAGTAAGCAGAGTTCAATTAATAAAACAAGACATATAACCTTTTATTCTGTTACAAGTACATACACTGTATAAAAACATATGGCCAATGCCAACTAAATTGAAAACAATAATAACAGGTTAAATTGCTATCTCAACACTCCCCTTCAATTTAACCAGCTTCCATTCCTTCTGTTAGGGAATTAGCAACACCTAGACTCTCTCGAAGCCTTTTGAATTTATTTCCACCTAGCGGTTTCGTTAGGATGTCAGCCTTCTGATCATCTGTTGGGATATAAATAACCTTCAGTACTCCATTTTTATACATGTCTTTAACAAGGTTGTACTTCACATCCACATGTCTCAATCGTTTTTCGTCCCACTTGTCCAGGCAATGAATAGTGGATTGGTTGTCTTCGAAATTTTCGATTGGTTCATGAACTTCAACACCCAAATCCAGAAGTAGGTTTCTAAGCCATATTAGATCCATGACTGCATTTCCCAAAGACACATATTCAGCTTCTGTTGAGGACTGAGCGACTGCCGATTGCTTCCTCGTTGTCCATAATACACTATTACCAAATACTTCTAAAAGATAACCTGAAGTGGATTTTCTATCTTCAGAATTATTTCCTGCAAAGTCTGCATCTGCAAAACATTTTATTGTTGAATTTTTCTTAAACTCCTTGCGAAATTGAAGCCCCATCTTCGATGTCCCTTGTAGATATCTCAGTATACGTTTCAAACCAAGCCACTGAGAAAGAGTAGCGTTGCTCTGAAATCTACTGTAGAAATTAACTGCCACACTGATATCAGGACGTGTAGTTAACATGAGATACATCAAACACCCGATCATCTCTCGATACGGCTTCGTGTGTACAATAGTCTCTCCTACTAATTCCTTTGGGGGGTTTGTTTCCATTGGAGTTGATACTGCATAACAGTCTTCCATTTTAAATCGATTCAATAAAATTTTAATGTACTTGGATTGACTCAAAAACATGCCTTGATTGCTTCTTTCAATCTTGATTCCCAAGAAATAATTTAGTTGACCCAAGTCCGACATCTTGAACTCAGACTTCAAAAGCTTCTTGCAATTCTGCAAAGCTACATTAGATTTTGCAGCAATTATTATGTCATCAACGTACAGTAGTAAAATGACTCCATAGGAATCATTATAATAAAGGCATTTATCATATGGTGATTGCTTGTAACCATGTGATTGAACAGAACTATCAAATTTCGAATTCCATTCTTTTGGTGCTTGCTTTAAACCATAAAGTGTTTTATTAAGCTTACATACCATGTTTTCTGTAGCTGGTTCCTTAACGAGTCCATCCGGCTGCACCATATATATTTCCTCTTTCACTGTCCCATGCAAAAAGGCGTTCTTAACATCTAACTGTTCTGCCAGTAGGTCATAATGGTTAATAATAGATAAAATAATTCTTACCGTAACTAGCCGTGCCACTGGCGCGTATGTTTCCGTGTAATCAAATCCCTTCCTTTGACTGCGCCCCTTAATGACTAACCTTGCTTTGCGCTTTTCTATATTGCCGTTTGCATCTTGTTTAATTCGAAAAACCCATTTACTACTTAATGCCTTTTTACCAGAGGGTAACGCTGTTAGAGTCCATGTATTGTTTTCCTCTAGTGCAGTTAACTCCTCTTGAACTGCCTTATTCCATTCCTGACTGTCCTCTCTTCCTTCGATTTCTTCAATGGTTTCTGGAACATCAAAATCTGAAACTATATTCATGGCAAGTTCACTTAATGAAACCTCATAATCATCTAGATATGCTGGCTGCTTCCTTTCCCGATTTCCACGCCTCAGTCCATCTTCAGTTGAATCCCTTTTCAGTTCCAAATCCAATTCTCCCCTTGAATTTGTGCCTTCTTCTGAAACAAAATCATCAGGCTCATCGCAGGATAATTCAACAGTAGCTACTTTCCTTTCTAAGAGAGTACGTTTTTCATCAAAAACGACATCTTTTCCTTCAATGATTTTTTCATTTTCAGGACACCACAACCTGTAGCCATTGTGACAGTAGCCAACCAAGTATAACTTCCTTGACCGGCTTTCAAATTTTCCTCCACTTAGCTGCTTTGGAGTGTGCAGATATGCTAGTGAGCCAAATACCTTTAGTTTGCTCACATCTGGTTTTTGTCCATACCATAGTGAAGCTGGAACGCACTCTGGAAGAGCTGCAGTGGGACTTCTGTTGATCAAGTATACAGCTGTTTTCACTGCTTCAACCCATAATTTCTTTGGAAGCCCTGAGCTCAAAAGCATGCACCTAGCTTTGTCAAGAATGGTTCTATTCATCCTTTCAGCTACCCCGTTTTGTTCAGGAGTATAACTGATAGTGTACTCACATTGTATTCCTTGCTCCTCGAAGTATTTTGGCATTTCATGTGAAATATATTCACCTCCTTTATCACACCTGAACCGACTTATTTTGGTTTTGAAATGTGCTGAAGCCATCGCTTCGAATATCTTAAAATACTTGAAAGTATCACTCTTCTTCTCTAGGGGATAAAAGGCTGTGAAATGAGTATAGTCATCAATGAATGTTATACCATACCTTTTTCCATCATGAGATTCTGGAGATATTGGTCCCATTAAGTCGCTGTGAATTAGTTCCAGTGGTCTGGCTGCTCGCTTCCTGGTCTGATTGTGTGGGAGTTTAGTTAGTTTTCCTTCCACACAGGGTTCACACAGTTCCTTGGCGTTGATTTCCTTTATTCCATCCACCATGGATTGAAGTTTTTGTAGCCCTCCTTGGTTTATGTGACCGTACCTTTCATGCCACAATCTCTTACTTTCAGCTGTCAAGTATGCCCTTTCCTTGCTAGTCTGAAATGTTAACTTATATAATTTATTTACTCGATAAGCAACTGCAACTTTGACTTTACCTTTAAATATTGTTGCTTGCCCCTTTTCAAATATGATTTTGAATCCATTCATTTCCAGTCTCCTAACTGAGAGTAAATTTAATTCCAAATCAGGTACAAAGAGAATGTTAGGAATTGTGATAGAGCTCCATTTCCCATCGACAGATGCAAAAAGTTTCATTGTTCCTCTTTGGGTAGATGTAAGCGATTGTCCAGATTTAGCTACCTGGATTTTTACTGGATTTATTTTCACACTTTCCTGAAATAAATCATATTGATAAGACATATGATCTGACGCTCCAGAATCAAGCCACCAAATGACTTCACTCTCTGCTGCTTCTCCATTAGCAAACAATGAATTAGCAACCGCTGAAAAACAAAAATTAGTTTCCTCTTCTGTAGCAGTGTGTACCTCACTTTTCTGTGCTCCAGAGTTCTGTTGTGATTTCCGAGGACTGGGACAATCCTTCCTAAAATGACCAAATCCTCCACAGTTATGACACCTGAAACTAGAATTTCCAGTATTATCATTAGTACTGTTTCTAATGGGTACCTTATTTATTGGAGCTGAAGACCCAGGTCTGCTCGGATGCCGCTGGTTTAGATAATTTGTTTTCCCTTTATTATATTTCCATTGGTTACCTTGCTGGTTAGCTTGAAATGCTGTGGTTGAGTCATTCTTCATTGGTTTGATCTTCCCTTGAAGTTTCCTCTTCGATTCTTCATCAAGCAGTCTATTTTTAACAAATGGTAGGGTTAGATTTTCACCATTAGCAGACAAGGTTTCTTTTGCTGTGACCACCATACTGTACTCCGAAGGTAATGTCAGCAACAAATGACAAATAATGCTGACTTCATCTGTATCACCTCCTGCTGATTTTAAGTTACGAATTTCCTTATCAAATTTTAGAAAATGTTTTTCTAATGTTTCGGTGTTAGGGTTATGGACAGTAATGCCTTCCTCGAACTGAGTTGGTTGGCAATCCCTTTCTTTTGGAACGTATTTTCCAAAGTTTTCCAGACTTCATAAGCTGTATTTTTTCCTCGACAATATTCCAAGTAACTGTCTGCTATTGCACTTACAATAAGACGAATACAGAATTTATCTCTTTGTCTAAGGCGATCCAATGCTTCACGGGTTGATTTAGCTTGGGCTGTCTCACCATCAACGGGTTGATGATATTGCACTTCCTCAGTAACGTGATTTAAAAGGTTCTTCTCATCCAGTAGGACCTCAATCCGAAATCTCCAATTATCATAGTTCTTACCATCAAAAAGTGGAATGTGGTATCTTTCATCATTTAGCCTTTGTCTCTCTTCCTCTGCCATAATTTTTTCTTCTTGGTATCAACTTATTTTTAATATAACCTTTCAAAACTTCCAGTATTACAAGTAAATTTAGTTTAAATAAATTTAAATCAAATAGACTTTACCTGGGCCCATAACCTGTTAAATATTCCGTTCACCGTTTTACTTTAACTTCCAGATTATGTTCATATACACTTAAGTAAGCAGAGTTCAATTAATAAAACAAGACATATAACCTTTTATTCTGTTACAAGTACATACACTGTATAAAAACATATGGCCAATGCCAACTAAATTGAAAACAATAATAACAGGTTAAATTGCTATCTCAACAGATCTAGATTTGAAGATCTAGATCCACCCGACGAGGAAGAAATTATGACTGCCTTATCCAAACTCAAAAATAATAAGGCGCCAGGGTATGACGGTCTCGCGGCGGAACTCTTCAAGCATGGTGGAATGATAAAGACGCTTCAGGACCTCCTAATGTCTATCTGAGTGAAGGAAATGCTGCCGCGGAGCTGGTGCAAAACCATCATTTGCCCTATTCACAAGAAGGGTGACCAGCTCAATTGAAACAACTATCGTGGGATATAGTTGCTACCAGTTACATATAAAATCCTTTCGCTTGTACTCTTTGATCGTCTGCTTCCCTTACCAGAGAGAATTGTGGAACCTTACCAGTGAGGCTTTCGCAAAGGTAAATCAACTGTGGATCAGGTTTTCACTCTACGACAAGTGCTGGAGAAGGGCAGGGAATTCAACATCCGAACGCATCATTTATTCAAAGATTTCAAAAGTGCCTATGATAGTATTGATCGGAAGGAACTATATGTTGCCCTAGAGGAACTCGGGATACCAGGTAAGCTCTCGAGGATGTGCCAGGTAACAAGCTGGAATAACTGAGTCATTTTCAACGAGTAAAGGTGTACGCCAAGATGAGGTGCTAGCCTGCCTCCTATTTAACATCGGCCTGGAGAGAATTATCAGGAGTTCCAGGATTCAGGTCGGTGGTACAATATTTCACCGCACGGAACAGCTGCTGGGGTATGCCGATGATATCGATATCATGGGGAGATCACTTCAAGCAGTCTCCGATGCGTTCCTTGCCCTTGCTGAGGCCGCTGCAAGAATGGGTATAGTTGTCAATGAGAAAAAAACGAAATATATGGTATCCGGAGGAGAAGCAGTACATGGCGAGGAAGGAAAATTCGAGGGGACTACAAATTTGAGAAGGTTAACGAATTTGTATACCTCGGCTTTCAGGTAAATTCTGAAAACGATATCTCCAGGGAGATTAGGTCTCGCATAGGCAAGTCCAATAGATGCTTCTATGGCCTACGTAACCATTTCCGCAGTAGCCTACTTCCCAGAGCTACTAAGATAATGTTATACAAGACATTGATCCGTCCAGTCCTGAGCTACGGTTCTGAGACATGGACAATTTCCAAATCGGATGAATCTGCTTTACTAATTCATGAAAGGAAGATCCTCCGTACCATCTACGGAGGAATCATGGAGGGCCATGAATGGCATCGGAGAACTAAACTGGAACTGTATACTCTGTTCAATGAACCCGACATTGCAAAATTCATCCGTCTCGGAAGTCTAAGATGGGCAGGGCATTTGGCGAATGGACGAAAATTCCATCCCAAAGAAGGTTTTTTATGAAGAAATTCATGGCTCAAGGCGTAGAGGAAGACCTAAGCTGCTATGGTGAGATGGAGTAACCCTCGATGCTGCTAGGAGCGCGCAATTGGATGCAAACCGCAAAAGATCGTGACACGTGGCGCAGGCTGATGCAGGAGGCCTTGACTCAACAATGAGTTGTTGCGCCGCTGAGTTATATTATGCTCAACGTATAATTCATATACTCCGTGATTCTTTTCCCCGAATTACCCATTACCTTCTAGTTTCCTCTCATATCCTTCTCCACTTAGCTATTAAAAATGCTTAGTACTAAAAAAAGAAAAAAAAATATTTGCAGTCTCCATAGAAACTCTCAAATTTCTCAGTTATTCCGAACAAGGTTTCCTTTTCCCCGATTTCCTGATACCTTAATATCTCCTTGGCAACTTCCTATTCCAGTCCTTAAAAGCAAAAAAACTTCCAGAATAGATTTAAAAAATTCCATAGAAAGAAAAAAGATCATATATTCCTATAGAACCGCCCTTCTATCCTATATTGTTTGTGCCACCCATTTTTGGAATTTCTTTCCTAACTCCATTCATCATCTTCCTCCTTAGCCTCACTTTTTATTTCTATATAACCAAAAATGCCAATCTTCCTATTCAATTAAAGAATTATTTAATATTTTCGTTCGTGCACTTATATTTATGTTTAATTTCTATTTTCTTATTTTACAATATTATATTTTCATTTTAATGTAATGTGTGTAGAACTATCCCTAACATGTTTCTTGTTTATTTTATTTATATTTCAATGAATAATGTAGCCATACTAATGCTATTTTGATTAATTTCCTATTTTGTTGTTGTTTGAAATCTATATGTCACACTTCCTACATACTTAAAGTTTTCCTATTATAAAAATCTGCTAATAATTTTTTTTCCAAAGTATATTAACATATTTTGATTTTAGACAATTTTATGAAGCGATTGATACTCCTGTTGTAAATAAATGTTGAATAATATAATGTTACAGGGTGCGGCTCTTACCTTTTGGGGGTTCAAGCACTGGGAGCATTATGTCTTGCAGCCTATAGCTTTACATCATCATACATAATTTTATGGGTATTTTTTTACACATAAAATCTTTTCGATTTGAAAAAAGAATCTAAACTGATATCATTTCCTGATTGTTGTTATTATTATTGTACACATTTGAATTTGAGTTGTTAAATTAACAATTTAAAAAATCTGGTGCGTGCGCGCAACACACAACTTTCACTTACCAACTTACTTAGTTTAGAAATTAATGCGTTTTGTTAATTGCCACTTCTCAAATGAACAGAATGGCTTTAATTATGAACAATGGTCTGTCATTAAAGGCGTACTCCGCATGCGTGGGCTCAACGAGTTTTATGAGTTGACGGAATATTTTTCTTTTTTCTCTATATGTTTACTTGATTTTTTTCTTATTTCATATTTAGCCATTTCTTATTTTTAGGCGTAATGAGAGACAGTTAATTTCTCAATATAAACGAAAACAAAGGTACTTTATAGGAAACAAACAAAAAATGCCCCAAACTCCCCCCCCCAAAAAAAGCCCCCTCAGAACATTTTAATAATGATAAAGCTTACCTGATATTAAAGAACACCTAATTTTCATTTAACATGACGAATTTGGTGAAAATCGTTAAAGCCGTTTTTGAGATCATCGAAAAAAAGGTAAAAATTGGAAAAAAGTTCTGAAATAAAGTGCCCGCTCCATTTTACCAATTTTGATGAAATGTTGGATATCACAAATACATACATCAAATACCCAGTTTGATAAAAATTGTTAAAGCCTTTTTTGAGTAAATAAAAAAAAAACACGTGAAAATGATACAAAATTTATTAAGTAAAGTCCCCCTTCGGTTGATCAATTTTGATGAAATTTTTAGTCATATCTCGCGCATATAAATAGATCAAATACTCAGTTTAATCAAAATCGTTAGAGCCGTTTTTTAGAAAATCGAAAAAAAGTTATTAAATAAAGTACCCCCTCCCATTGAGCAATTTTGATGACATTTTTGCTGTCACATCGCGGGCATATACATACAGTAAATACCCAATTTCAGGTTCGCACGGTTTATAGTTTTTGAGCTAGTCTGTTCACACACACACACACACAGACCATTTCGCGGGACTTGGTTAATTGGACTCAGGGGACCCCAAAACGTGTATTTCCGTTGAAAACCGGAAGTCGAAATTTTTCACGATCGTAATACTTCCACTTACTATATATTTCATATATAGGTAAGTGAAAGTATTAAAGTCAAGAAGTTTAGTTTTCACAGCCGGGTTGACTGTTATCAGTTCTGTTTTAAAAATATATATATGTAGTATTAATATTTTATTTTAACATGAACAATTATTAAATTATCGGTAATAAGTTAATACTTGCAGAAACTGCATTTCTTCCTTTCTTTACTCCACAGTTAATAAATAAAGTAGTCCCTATTCGTATGCTCCCTCATGAGGAGCTCCTTGGTGCAGACCTATCTGAACATCTAATCAGGTAAAATATCATATTTATACTCATTATTGTAAATTATTTTTGGAGATAATGATATTAATAACCAATTTTTTTTTTTTTTTTTTTTTTTTTTTTTTTTATATATAGGCACACAGATGAAGGAGTTTCTAAAGCTATTGAAACACTTTTAAATACTGGATGTATTAAACAGGATTATCTCCTTATTAAAACAATTGGCAGTAATCCAGGTTACTTTTTTTAACTTTTTATTTTCATGCATTTTATTTCTCTTCAATTATGATATAATTTATTGTTTTCAAAAGAGATGATGGTTTAAATGGGAGGTAGCAAGACTTTGGAAAAAATGAAATTACTTACTTATATTACATAGTTCACTACAGCTATTCAGATCATTAAAGCCCCTTTTGTTTCAAAAGGGATGTATAATTATTTATGATGGATATATACTATATAGATTAGGAGTCTGGCCCGAGCTGCCATAGAGTGAACATCGATCCTGTGCTTATCAGCAACAGTATCGTTAAATCGTGTCAGATTGGAACGAAATTTGAGTGAGTTACATATAAAGTGTCTATGTTCATATCCTTTAAGTTTCATTTACAAATTGTGACTGGAACATGAAATAATTAAGTTGTATAGTATATACGAGGGGGGACCCAAAAGAAACGAGACTAGTCTCAGTGCCGCCGAATGCGTTCGGTGCTAGCGTCAGTGCTTCTTCCCTAGACCCTAACCTGTCAGAACAGAGACGGGCGTCTTCCTGTAACAACTATATCGGCCGCACGGTCAGTTTTTGTAAAGGTAGTTTTGGTGACCCTGTCGAAATCGTGATGTCTGATTTAAAGGAATAAAGAACTTGTTTGAAATTTTGCTTCCTCCTTGGGAAAACACCCACGGTATCGTTAGAAATGCTTCAGGAGGCTTTCAAGGAACAAGCTATGAGTCGTGCGCGAGTGTTTGAATGGTTTTCTCGCTTTAAAAATGGGGATTTGAGCCTCGAGGATTGACCCCGTTCTGGACGCCCTTCAAGCAGCCGGAACGATGAAAACATCGCAAAAATCAACGAAGACCGTCGTTACACTATTGACGAGTTATCGGAAGTCACAGGAGTGAGTTGGAGCTCAGTTCAGCGCATTCTGACTCAAGACCTAGGCATGAGACGTGTTGCAGCAAAATTCGTCCCCCGCCTGCTCACAGAAGACCAACGGAACTCCCGACTCACTGTGTGCCAGGACTTGAAAAGGGAGCTTGAAGATGACTGAAGACCCCGAATGAAAAGGGACTTGAAAGGGCACCGATTTGACACTGTGGAGGACGTCATCACAGCTTCGACAAGAGCGCTGAACAGCATCCAAGTTGAGGAATTCCAGGGATGTTTCGAACAGTGGAAACAGAGATTGGATAAGTGCATATCGTCCAATGGGGAGTACTTTGAAGGTGACTAATAAATTTTTTGTATTTTTTTAAATAAATCAATCGTTATTAAAAAAGTCTCGTTATTTTTGGTCCCCCCTCGTATAAAACAGGGCTCTCAGGGAGATAAGGGAAGCAGGCTTAGATTGGAATTCCCCCACCACGCTGCAAGAGAGGAAGATAGCTGTAAATATTTAGAATAAGGTTTCATTGCATCTTATATAAATAACAATAAATATGACGGTTACAAACGAAGAAATTCTTATACCTATTAATAAAAATAATGAGGAATCTAAGCTGGACTCGTTACTGGGTGAGGTATCAGAATTAAGGAAAAAATATCAGGACCAAGATACAAAAATATGCTTTCTAGAAAAAGAAATAAAAATGTTAAGAAAGGAACAAAAACAAAATAATTTTCTGGTTCATAATTTAGCGTATTCTGAAAATGAGAATTTGTCATTAAAAATTGTAAACAACTTTCAAGAAATAGGTGTCTCTATAACCGAACATACGATTAACAATTGTTTCCCTATAGGAAAAGAACCCCAACCTGTACTAATCTCCCTCAACAGTTATATGGCTAAGAAATATATTATGACTAAATGAGAGGCTCTTCAGCAGAGAGGCCTAAGAGTCAGTCATGATAGGACTCAAGAAGAAAGATAAGAAGGGAAGCGAATTAATAACTGTATTACTAAATTAAAGGGGATTGATAAAAATGCTACCTATAAAAAAGGGTTCTTTAAATTCAGAGGAATTCATAATAGTAAAGAAGAAGCAGAAGAAATCTCGAATACTTCCCTCGGAAATGATGGTGCGGTAGAAAACTTAACACAGAAGAAAAAAAAAAGAAAGAAAAATAACTGAGATTGCAAGAGTTCCGTACCGCCCCAGGTCGAATTCATTGACGAACTCCACTTCAGAACCGACTCAGATGGAGGTCTCTTGACCCATTACACTCAAACCCTCGGATTCTTCAGGTCAACTATTAAAAATTAAAACATATTCTTAATCTCCGGACATAATTGATAATTTTTCTAAAGGTGCTATTTTTTTAAGTGTTTTTTCTTTTTTTTTCTTTTTTTCTTCTCTTCTTCTTTCCTATTAATTTATTCTATTTTATATTATTTTTCCATATTTTATATAAATGTTATATTTTTTTTCCTATAAATGTATTTTTTATAAATGTTATATTTTTTCCTATAAATGTATTTTTCTATAAATGTTATATTTTCATAAGTTTTCCTTTATATTATTAGTTTCTTATCTTTTATCTAAGTTTATTAGCCTTATTAGTATATATTATCTTTTTTTCTCCTATCAATGTATACTATTTTCTACTTAATTAAATAATTAAACGACTTATGTACATTATATATATGTTAGTGCTAACTTACTTGTTTTATGTACTGTACTGTTCATGTGTATTCTTTTAAAAATTGGGTTTTGACCTGTATATATTGTATAAATAAATAAATAAATAAATAAACTAGATATTCAAACTGGTATAGAAAATTTTACTAACACATTAACAACTAATATAATATTTTGTAATATAAGGGGCTATTCAAATCTGCTAAATGTAAACCCTGATGATGTGAATATTTCAATTAATAATCTAGCTGTAGGTATAGTAGAAACCTGGCTTACTGATAATAATTTTATTACTCAATAAAAAAAGTAGAAAAAAAAAAAAACCATAGCTCATAAGATTTATCAATCCAAAATATACCTACTTACCGTGGATAGCGTGAGGAAGTTGAATGACATTTTTTTCTATTTGGAATGATCAATGATCAATCAATATGATGCCAGTTTTTAATTTGTTTATGAATATGCTGCAAGTTTTTATTTTGTTTATTATTTATGATACCTGTTTTCTTTCCTTTTTTTAAAATTTTAATACCAGTTTTTAATTTTGTTTATAATATATGATACCAGGTTTTAATTTTGTTTGTATATGATACAAGTTTTAATTTTGTTTATAATTTATCTTTAAATACTTGCGTTGTAGATAAGTAAGCAGAATATTAAATTGTGATATAGGCTTATAGCCTAAGATTGTAATTATTGGTTTGTTTTTGTTTTTTCGATTTAAAATTAACCATACTAACACGAAATGGGCCAGACTCAATGGCTACATGTGTAACATTAAAGCCAATAAACCTTAAAAAAAAAAACTTAATAAAAAAAATAAAAAATAAAATATACTATATAGATTATTTAAAGGTGCAAAATGATTGACAGTTTTCTTAAAGTTACTCTGAGGCAATTAATAATCAGGAATTTATCACACAATGCAACTGAAAATAATAATGTTAAACCGAAATTCCTAATTATTGATCGTCTCAGAGATTCTATAAGAAAACTCAATCATTTCCCACCTCTAGACAATATATCGTCCTCACCATGCTAAAGTAACGAATGTGCAACTATAAACCTAAGCATATTCTCTACTTTAGCATGGTGACGACGATATATATATTATATATCTGTTGTTAATAAATATCCATTCCTTTCGGAACAAGAGGGGCTTTATTTTGAGCAATAGTATAATTTGAAAATAAAATCCTAAATATTTTTTTATATATCTACTGGTAAATAGTTTCACAAATCTTTTATTTTTATTTTTTATACTTCTATTGGTAAAAAATCCATATCTTCGTGGTAGGTAGTATTAAAGTTGTAGTAATTGTACTTGTATGGAGGTAGAATCAAAGGGTAATGGTGGGAAATAAAGATGTTCCTGTTTTTTTTTTTAACTTTACATATTTTATACCTTCTTGAGTGATGAAATAATTTTCATAACTTACCATGGAACCAGCAAAGAGCAATGGTATAATACAATATTCACATGAAAAGTTTACATGAAGATTGAACATTCGCAATTGAGACTATAAGTGATTTACAGGCTGACATTGAGTAAGCCATCATGACATTGAATCAGTCTTTTTGTAAAGGTCTAATCTCCATTTTTTTTTTCACAGAAAGACTTGTTGTTGTAGTCTGAGTTTGAACTCATTGATTCTATTAAAAACTGGTCCACATTTCAGTGTCACCAGGCTCTGAAGTATTCCTAGCTAATATATCCTAAAAATAAAGTTTAATTATTTTGTTGGTCAGATGATCTTACTCATTATGTCACCATTTAATAAACAATAAGATTAAAGCTTAAAAAACATATTTATTAATGTTTTTATTAACAATCAAAACTTGTTTACTAATATGTTTAATAATGATCAAAAATTTGTTATAGGGCATGAATCATACTTGGAGAAATATGCAAGAGAAAAAACAGCAAAACCAAAAAATGAAAAAGACCAAATTGATGGCCATGTCTTGAGCATATTTCAATCAATAAAGTTTGCTGAGAAGACACCAAATCTTGCATGGATAGATTAGGTTTAAATCTATTCAATTTTTCAATATCTTCATTTATTAAACTTCTGTTGTACTTCTTGAATATTGGTACTAGAATAAATAAAATGCATACAATAGGTTCCTTTCTATTGATATATTTTTTTTAAATCCTCAAATGGTACTGGTAATGTTCCGAATGGTAGATTGAAATAAATGTAGAGGTTCGCTTTGTGGCTGGTCTTGTGGAGTTGATGGCTATTTGATGAAGGAGTTATGTAGATATTGACTGGTCATATTGGCATTGAACTTTCGTAACTTACAATGGGGCTTTACGAACAAATAAAAAAAATGAACTCTTATCCAAACTTTGAACTTCTACTTATAAAGAAAATGCTTAAAATTAATGTTTTAAAATCCATATAAAATAATTTGATCATTGTCAAGGAAAGGGGAAAGTATTATTATTTTAAAATAATACTTTATCCATAAATTTAAACCCAAATGACAGGATATCCACTAGATTCATTTTGGAATGGAAGGATTCATAAAACTGAAGTTGATGATTCTAGAATTCAATAATTCAAGCTCATGTTGTAAATGGATTAAGCAGAAAAACTCCTGTCTTACTTTCAGCAGATATGCAGATAACAAAAATTGACTATGAAAAATAAAGATGTGTAGATACTAATTTAAATTAAATAAAACTTGCAATTATCTCTAGAGATAAAAAAA
This sequence comes from Aelia acuminata, assembly GCA_911387785.2. Lineage (NCBI taxonomy): Eukaryota > Metazoa > Arthropoda > Insecta > Hemiptera > Pentatomidae > Aelia > Aelia acuminata. The sequence continues at coordinate 77,320,613 of OU426982.1, forward strand.
GTTGATAACTCATTAATTGCAGAAAAATAAGACAATTGACTGTTTCAAAATACAATAAATTAAAGAAAGTTATCAATAAAATAATTCATTAATGTTAAAGCGTACTGTTTTGATGTAGTGATATTTCAGTAATAAATCTCAAAAATAAGGTACCTGGTAAGAACTCTCCTATATAATTTATTCATGCAGAGGAACGAATGCTTATATTATAAAATTTACCTGATTGGAAGATGGATCATACCAATTTTTTAAGGGTTAATTTTTTTTGGTTATTTAGAAAGGTGTAAAGTGATGATTATATAAATTGACGCTACTAGGGTAACTTACATCTTCATCGAGAGAACAATTTTTTAAATTGGCCTTTATTAAATAAATTGTAAAACAATACATTAACTTTGATTCTAATTATTATAAATACTTTACAAATATAAAAAATAAATATAAAAATATTTCTTTGGTAGAAGAATATGTTATATATTTACAATGTGTTGAATCCAAAATATTTTGAATTAGGATTATCACTATATACAAAGTTCCACGATATATTTTGAACAGGTATTCAGAACAACAAACAAAGGCTTTCTGATAAATTTCAGAAATATTTTTATGTTTTACAATAAGAATGATGAAGTTAACGGAAATGACTAAAGCTACTAACATCAAATGTCAATAATTGGTGCGATAGCAGTCTATAAAATAAACAATAGTTTTAAGAATCAAGCAGAGAATTGTTTAATGGTAACATGTTTTACTATTTATTTTTACAAAACTTGCATAATTTTTCAATTACCATATCATATTATCTTTTTTAGATGGATTATTCTATTTTAAAAAAAAATAATATTCTTAAATATTTTAGCTAATTGTTATTAACTAAATATGCTTCTTTGGGTGGTAATCAACCATGTTTGTTAGTCAAATAAATAAAAAAAGAAATTACAATGTCTTAAATTAATCATCACTAAGCTATTTTATTTCCATAATAACAGAGAACAATTCCTATACAAATTTACACAATGCAAAGTAAATCATTCTATTGTAATATTTAACATGGATCTATTTTGCTGCCTAAGGAAACTATTTTGTATATTTCTTCATAGTTTTTTGTAATTTAATAATTGATTTCAGTAGTCTAATAATTTAAGTCAATATCTTATTATCTTGGTATTATTTCTGGCCTAACTGTTTAAAACCAATTTAAAACTATAGCCTAAAGGTTAAGTTATTGGTATACATCTATATACACATCAAAGTATTTCAACAATTTTTTAATGACTGCAATGGCCTTAGTCAAATCTAAAATGCTAACAGCAACTCTTCATTCATTCTTTTTTGTTTTAATTTGAATCAATTTTTATGTTTATACAGATTTTAATCAATAAAAACAGATGGATATTAAGAATATTATCTAGGCAAAATATTAAAAATGTCTACAACTTTAAGCCTAGCATCTTAAAAATGAGTACTTTAAATACCATTTTTAAAAAGTTTATGTACAATAAAAAAATTAAGAGGATGTATGAAACACTATATTATTTTAAATATACTAATACTTAAATAAACACACATTTTTTATTTGAGTGAAATGAAATACTTATCATCTCGCATTCATTATTTTACTAATTTATAACATTTACAACAATGTTACAGTAGCCTCAAAAGAAAGGCAACTAAAATAGAGTAAGGAATTTTTCACAGAGTTGGTAGAAAAAATAATTAATAAATATCTATATGTTTGGTAAAGGAACCCAAAGAACTCTACCTATCTTATTTGCAATTCCAACTACTTTGACTCAATTAAAACTAAGCATCTCATGCAAATAAAATAAAAATGTTTATGCAGTATTCACAGCCTCTAATAATAAATAAAATAACAAATAATGCTTTTCTGTACATTAATGATTAAGGATTCTGTAAATGACTGATGATAAAAGAGATCAACTGAAAAAGTGATTAATTATGGGTTGGATAAGTGGGTTAATGTCATCCAGTATCTTTCTTTTAAATAATGGTAAAGACTGTTTATATTGGATTCGTATATAAATAAAATTAAATGTACCACTACTCTTGGCAAAATCCTTACTCATCATAAATATAGTAAAATCATGCCATTACTTTCTCGATCCATTGAACAAATTTCTGTATGTTAGTGTACACTCCTGGCAGGTGTTCCCTTCCACAGCCAATGCCCCAGGAGACCAATCCAATGAGAACTTTTCTTCCATCTATGGTAGTTGTTAATGGTCCACCTGAGTCACCCTGAGAAACATTAAATGATTTGATGAAATAATGTGATTTATTCACAAGCAGTTTTGGAAATATTGGCATCATCTGTATTAGATCAATCAACATAAGTACTTTAAAAAGTCATTCCACATTTATGATTCACCCCCTCAGTTAATATATATCATTTTATCGATACATTGTAGGACACCTCATTAGCACAGTTAATGAGCAGGTAATTTAAATATACTAGATGAGGTAAATTTAATATTTTTCTCATAAAAAAAAAAGAAGTTTAAATTCCTAAGTTTGATTGAAGTAGAAGCTAAAAGGGAGAAACCAGAAATCATTTTAGAATAAAATGCTACTGATTCTAAAGTTAAGGTATTGGATAAGTGCAGCTCATGATGGTGGTCATTTTTCAACTACTTCACTCTAAATTAGGGGTCATAAATTAAGTGTAGGTATTATTGAATGCAGTAAAGGTATAGCAACTCTAGTCTTTACAGTACAGTTAATATGCAATGGCACTTTAATAAAGAAATCATTTTCTTTTAGACCTATTTGTTAAGTACTTTGTATTTTAGCATTTCCTGGGTATCTCTTTATTTTTATTATTTTAGAACTATAATTAAATTACCTGACAAGAGTCACGTCCTCCTTCTTTGAATCCGGCGCATAGGAATACATCATGTATAGTTTCTCTTCGTCCTGCAGCCCGGAACCATCTTTGACATCTCTCATTAGGAATAACTTCCACATCCACTTCTTGAAGTACAGTTGGAACAGTTACAACTCCTGTGATCGATAATGAGAATAGTTTAATAATAGTTCCTTTACAATTTTTTTTAATACTATATTAAAATATGAAAAATAATTCTAGCTTGTCACAGAAGTCAATCACCAGACGCATTTTTATTACTCATCTCATGAGTTTATATTACATTTTCTCATTAGGTATGTTATAGACTCAGGACTTTTTGTAAGAAATTTTCCATTTGAATTCTATTTTATTTTTTAAACATTATGCAAACATATATTCACCATGTCTTGTTCGCCCCCAGCCAGCAACAGTCGCTGTTTTACCAACCAACTTAATATTAGGATCAGGTAGACAAACTGGAAGGATATGCTGCTTGAATAAGACCTGAAATATGAAAATAAATAAATAAAGAAAGTGAGAATTTTATTTAATGTAATAAGAGATGTGAATTTATCTAATTTATCTAATTGAATGAAATACCTGCCATACCAGTGAATAAATGGTTAAGTCAAATTTCCGTAATTTTCAGTGCCTGACTTTTAAAGTTTTAACACTATTGGTATAAATCAGGTTTTCATTATCACGTGTTGAAAGTTCATCAAAAATAGTGAGTATGGATCACGACCATTAAACTAACTGAATACAGATTATCAATAATGAAAAATTGTAGAATTATTCATCGACCAATTGCAATATATTTTAGGTAAATTATAATAACTAAAATTCAAATATACGCCTGACTAATAAACTTATTACCTATAAAGAAACCGCCTCCAAGCCTCTTTTTTGCCAATTAACTCATTTTGGGCTCAATTCCACTTCACCACTTTTTCACTGGGATGACAGATATATTCTGAATTGTTTTAAACATTTGTATAATCATCAGAAAATATATGCTTATAAGAGATTACTTAGTGTGGATTAAAATAAAAATTTAATTTTTAATTTAATACTATACTACAACTGTGTCCAATAATTAAAAGATAAAAATTGCCTTTAAATAATAAAAAGATAAAAACCCTCTCATATATCTTAATTATAATAAGCATGGTCTGATGAAGACCTTTTTAAATAACATCAATTTTACTTTTCTGAACACAAAAGTCAAAATATCTCCTGTAATTCATTTTATACTTACTGGTTTGTCTATTTTGACTAGAGCAAGATCATTGCGAAAATCAGTTGGACTATACTGTGGATGGACCTCCTTCCTTTCTACTGAATACTCTTCATGAACTAAGCGCTCATTCTGCTCTCGGACGTCCCATTCGCCCAGTCGCACCTTCAGGTTGTTGTTTGAAGTCCTTCGACAAACCTAAGTCTCAGTATCAATCGTGGTAAAATGCTAACTTACTGCAACATATTCTTATAAGTCCATTAGCTTTTATGATATCGAATTAAAAAAATCTGGTGCGTGCGCGCAACACACAACTTTCACTTACCAACTTACTTAGATTAGAAATTAATGCGTTTTGTTAATTGCCACTTCTCAAATGACCAGAACGACTTTAATTACGAACAATGGTCTGTCATTAAAGTCGTACTCTGCATGCGTGGGCTAAACGAGTTTAATGAGTTGACTGAATATTTTTCTTTTTTTCTCCTCTTTATGTTTTCTTTACTTTATCATATCTCATATTTAGCCATTTCTTATTTTTAGGCGTAACGAGAGAGGGTTAATTTCTCCATATAAACAAAAACAAAGGTACTTTATAGCAAACAAACAAACAAAAAAGGCGCCCTCCCTCCCCAAAAAAGCCCCCTCAGAACATTTTAATAATGATAAAGCTTACCTGATATTAAATAACACCTAATTTTCATTAAACATGACGAATTTGATAAAAATCGTTAAAGCCGTTTTTGTGATCATCGAAAAAAAGGTAAAAATTAGAAAAAAATTATGAAATAAAGTGCCCGCTCCGTTTCACCAATTTTGATTAAATGATGGCTATCACATCTTTGGCATATACATACATCAAATACCCAGTTTGATCAAGATCGTTAAAGCCTTTTTTGAGTAAATAAAAAAAACACGAGAAAATGATACAAAATTTATTAACTAAAGTCCCCCCTCCGGTTGATCAATTTTGATTTAATGTTGGCTATCGCATCTTTGGCATATACATACATCAAATACCCAGTTTGATCAAAATCGTTAAAACCATTTTTGAGTAAATAAAAAAAACACGTGAAAATGGAACAACATTTATTAAGTAAAGTCCCCCCTCCAGTTTATAAATTTTGATGAAATTTTTACAGTCATATCTCGGGCATATAAATAGATCAAATACTCAGTGTAATCAAAATCGTTAGAGCCGTTTTTTGAGAAAATCGAAAAAAACTTAAAAAGTTATTAAATAAAGTACCCCCTCCCTTTGAGCAATTTTGATGAAAGTTTTGCTGTCACATCGCGGGCATATACCTACACTGAATACCGAATTTCAGATTCGCACGGTTTATAGTTTTTGAGCTAGTCTGTTCACACACACACACACACACACACACACACACACACACACACACACACACACACACACACACACACACACACACACACACACACACACACACACACACACACACACACACACACACACACACACACACACACACACACACACACACACACACACACACACACACACACACACACACACACACACACACACACACACACACACACACACACACACACACACACACACACACACACACACACACACACACACACACACACACACACACACACACACACACACACACACACACACACACACACACACACACACACACACACACACACACACACACACACACACACACACACACACACACACACACACACACACACACACACACACACACACACACACACACACACACACACACACACACACACACACACACACACACAGACACAGACACACACACACACACACACACACAGACCATTTTGCGAGACTTAGTTAATTGGACTCAGGGGACCCCAAAACGTGTATTTCCGTTGAAAACCGGAAGTCGAAATTTTTCACGATCGCAATACTTCCACTTACTATATATTTCATATATAGGTAAGTGAAAGTAATATATTGCAATCAGAAAATCTAATAGGTAATAAAACATAACAATACTTCTTGCATTTAAAAAAAGGACAATTCTAATATATTTGGAAAATTTTATAAAGCTAATAAATTCAGAAGTGAACAAACTAGAGAAAATATCCTAATTTTAAAAGTTCCAAAGCTTGAGCCTCAAATGAAAATTCATCGACAACCATTCAAAAAATTTGACAAATTTTACCATTAACTTTAGGTTATTTTCATATTCTTGACAATGAACCTTACAAAGAATATGCATTATTAAATATTAGATAACCTTGATAATACCAGAGTTTGACCTAAGGAAATTAAGTCAAATAATAACAATGAACCATGCTTTGAGATATTAGCTGTTCAATGATTGTATAATAACCTGATTTTTATTTCCATATGCATTTGTCTCAATTAGCATTTGCCCAACAGTTGATACTTGGTTATCGTTTGGCCGCGAAAATTATAATACAATGCTGTTCAGTTATACCTGATATTAAGATTTTATATTTCAAATCAATATTATTCACAATGTAGCTTTAAATGTTATTAAAATTCATACTTTATCAAGGTAGGATAGAAAAAATGATTCTTATTAATATTTTTTTAGGTACAAGATATAAATTATTTATGATGTAAGAAACATGACAGCTCAAAATGATGGGCGCCAAAATTAGATTGGATCTCAAAGCTTTCAAAAATTAAATTTAGATTCAGTTTGATTTGTAGAAATTATCATAAATAGGTTACATTAGTATCAATCCACAATAGAAATATATTATATATGCCTCACAATGATTTATGAAATTGGTAAAATTGATAGGAATTTTCTCAGTAGTGTGTTAATAAACTTTGTCAAGTTCATTTTATTTTTTAAATTTCCAACTGATAAGAATATTTATAATGTTCATGCTTGTTTTTTTTGTTTTTAAAATAATGTTTTCAAGTTTTACTTGAAGTTCTTTATAAGCTTTTTCTTCTTCCTCTTAATATGCTTTAAATTCTTCTTGATTGAAATAAAATTTTAATAACTATGAAATAACTAATTAGAAGTATTCATAAAGAATAAACAATATTCATAAAAAATCTTACAAAAGAATACAAGAGAAAATAAATGTGATAATAAGCAAATATTTTCTCTGGTAAATTATTGTTCCTAAAAAATCACTAAAAAAATAATTAAATAAAATATTTTAAAGTTCTCCCACAGAATTAATGGTATTTATTATTTATAATTACGTGGCAACGCAATGTGCTGCAGTAACAACCCATCGGTTGTTTAGTAGAGCTCCTCCACACGATAGCTTCTTAGTCAGAAATCCTGACTTAATAATAGCAGCCTAAAAAAGATAAAATAAACAAACCATCTAAAAATAATATTCAAGCCTTATCAGAATATTGCTAGAAAAATGGTTGTTGTTTGTTGAGTTATACTTCAACTAAAGCAGGAAGGGAACAAGATTATAAACTGGTGATGAATCAAATTATTTCAATAAATCCTACAACAAATTAAATACAATAATCAATTTTAAACAATAATTGTCTCTCAATGTATTTATTTAAATATATATAGAACAATTTAGGTAGCAACAACAATCACTTTTGGTTAATTAATTAAAATGTAATTTATTTTAATGGTTACAGGCAATCCACTGCTAGGGTGATGTTTGCCGACTTATGATGTTAATTTTTTAACGTACTACTAATAACAGTTCAGTATAGTATAGAGCAGTATAGATATTATCATTATTTTATAAAAAGTTCTTCAAATGTATCCATTTTTCAAAAGGCTTATTCAATTTAATTTCAGAGATTCCTGTTCCAGAAACTGATTTTCAATTGATTATTAAAGTTGGGTTTTACGCCGTTAAACAGAAAATAAACAAACAAACAATCGATTTTTAAAGTTAACTTTCAGGTTTTCACAATTTTATTCCTGTTTTCATTTGTTCTGCTGGAGTCGAAAATAATTTTGTATAAACTAAGATATTAGATCCAGATACTGGAAGTCAGAATTGGAAAAGTTTGAGATAAATTTTACTTTTCAATGTGCAGAGAAATTATTAATGATTTCAAAGAGTTCTAGTAGTATTAATTATTGCCAATGAAAAAGATGTGACGCATGCACTTGGGAACAGATCCAATGGCAGAAAAGGATGTAGATACAAGAAGTGATTAAAATCAAATTAAAAATAAAAAGATGGCAGAAATTAATATGCTCATTATTGTTCATATTGAAGATATGTACGAAATGTTCAGTATGTTTTAATTCAATATGTTAAAAATGTTCAGAAGCAAAGTTATTATAATTCATCCCTTTGTACAATCATAAGATAAATTTATTATTTTGGCAGAGCCATCTTTAGCTCCTCTACTGAATGGAGTATAGAAATAATATCATTAAGTATAGTAGAATATAATATCATTAAGTGGTTTAGTCATTTAAATACAGCCCTAAAATTAAGGACATAAGAACTCAGTATGCCTTACAAAATATAGAGTCAGTTTTGAAGTGGATGGCATTCATAACATAATTGTAACCTTCATACCTGCCAAGGATGAGAGCCGAAAGTTGAGCTGTGGCCACCAACTATTCTGTGACTCCTGGAGTAAATCTCACCACACCCTGAAACATTAATCATATTCTCAATACAAATAATCTCAAAGTTTAAAAAATAATGTCATACACTCCACATGCCCCTATAGTTCCTTGCAAGCAGAATCGATATACCTCATACATTAATGAGTTTTTTCTATTAAAATATTTTTGATACACTCAATAAAATAAAATAAAGAAACAGAAATGACATTTGCATGGGTGCATAAAGAAAACAATGTCCATAAGTATTTTGGCCTTTCCAATCTAACATTAAGACCAACACTAACATGAGAATTGTGTCTCAACAGGATTTACTATACATATTTAATTATTTTTTAAATACAATTTGATGTTATACCATCTCTCAATAATTGACTTGCTTGGATGTTTTTACATTTGATAAGCTCAGGGTTGTAACATCTTTTATAATAATTTTTTTAAAAGAAAAAAAATTCAATATAATTTAAAAAGGACAGAAATGGCTTCATATGTTCAAACATTTATGCATTAAAAAAAACACAAAAAAAAAAAAAAAAAACACATGGCAATGAAATACTGGGGAACAAAAATTATTCATTGACATTATACAATATTACTGACTAGTGGATTTCATGTATGTCAAAATATTTAAAGCTTATAGCAAACATTTATGCATTAAAAAAAAACAAAAAAAAAACACAAGGCAATGAAATACTGGGGAACAAAAATTATTCATTGACATTATACAATATTACTGACTGGTGGATTTCATGTATGTGAAAATATTTAAACTAGATAAGTTTCTCAATGGTAAGAAACCTAACATTTATTATTACCAATTTCTAATACTGTATCTAATTCATAAATCTTGTTAAGTAGAAGAAAGTAGTGTGAAGAGTGAAAAGTAGAAAGAAAGGTATAGTGTGATAGTGAAAGATGACCCTTGTGCTGGAAGTTTATTCGTAATATGAATTACCCCTGAATTGTGGCTCATGGAATGTCTGAGGAGGCGGAGGTTGTGGGTACGGTCGAACAGATGGGTAAGGAGTAGAAGGGCGATAAGGATAATGTGGAATGGGTGGAATAGGGGGAAAATAATGAGGAGGAGGTCGGGATGGTGGTAGGTTCCATAAGAAGTCTTGCTGACTCTCTTCTTCGTCAGGCTGTTGTGGGCTCTGGTGCAAGCCTTGGCTGTGCAGGAACGCTAAAGCTGCAGGGATACCAACATTAGCTTAGCAAATGAATACACCATCTTTTTAATAAATTAGGTGTAGTAGAAATGAAATTTAAAAAAATGGAATATGATATATAATTAGCTTTGATAATAATAAAATTTAACTTATGTGATTTTTAAGAATTAATATAAACAAAGAGAATTATTCATTGTTTATTCAGATTTATTGATTTTAATACAACCTTCATCTAAACTACTACAGAAGACATTTTATAAAAAGAAACACAATGCTTACAGGGGCCAGATGGTAATGACCAGGTGAGTGGCCCTACCGTCAAGACCCACTTATCGGAGGGTGAGGGACAATCAAGCGGGATGGTCTTCTAGCTTTCAGGCCTCCCTTATCAGAGGTGATAATTTTACCTGAAATGGGACTGAACCCGCCTAGGAATGCTGGATGAAATCTTTATATGTGGCTGATACATATTTTAGCTTTAAACAGATATGTTTTATAGATCCCATAGGCAGTTTAAGCTTGTCACTTGAAACTTATTTATTGCCTGATTGTTCATATATCCACATAAAATTCCTGTTGGTTCATAAAACTTGAGAGCAGACCTCTTTTTGATGAAGACACCGTTTTATAAATAATGATTTTGACATTGTACTACAAGGAAATATTACATTTGAACGATTTTATATCTAACTCATTATGTTAACCTTCTGCAGACTAACTTTTATTTCCCTCTAAAATTGTCAATTATTTTTGCAAAAATTATAAGTTTCATATTTTTTTTGTTTATCACTGAGTTATATTAAAAAATTTGATTCTTTTAAGTTTTGTCCTCACCAAAAGATATTTAAAAAGTTTCAAGAACCAAACTTAAAAATATATTGAAATTCATCCAATTCATTTAAATTTAAATTTATCCAAGGGCATTTTTTTAATTTTAAGCTGTCACCATGTAACGTTTAGTAACAAACTCCTTATTATAACTTAGCTTATAACGTTATAAAACATACCATCTTTACAACACTGCCTCTTAGGTTAGTCAAAAAATATCTACCAAATAGGTCAGTTCTCTTCACAACAAGAGTTTTATCGTCGATGAAAGCTATCTAAGTTTCGATTTATCTGCTATACGGTCATCAAACAACGAGAAATATTTTTGTGAGTTCGCGGCCCGAGGAGGCCTTAGGTTTTTTTAAAGGAAGTAAATAATCTGCCTTCCCTCGGATAGGACGTAAAATGGAGGTCCCGAGCCTGTACGATGTCAGGTACTCTTAAAAGATCCCTATCCTAATTATACCTGGATAGGCAAATTTTAGGACTCCTACTGCAGCATCGTCCGATTAGCCTTAGTAGTATAAAGTGGCATTAAATAAATAAACAATAAGCAGTACTTATTTATTAAGTATTATATAAAAAATATTTTAATTTTCAAATATTAACAATGTTTATTAGAACAATTAATTGAGCCTTAATTTTTTTTCTGTTCCTCTCCTTTCTAGACTATAAGTGGAATTTCCGGACCAGGAGGAAAGGTGGGGTATTTATACTGAGTATTCTTAAAATTCCCCTAGCTCCGGGTTTTGAACTTGATATCTTCCCAATCATATGTTGAATTGAGCTTTACTTACTCATAAGAGAATACATCGAAAACAACCTACCCCAGTCACAAGAATTTTATCAACCTGCCGTCCCAAGGCAAAAATTTTATCAATTTGCCTCCCCTCCCCTTAGACGATATCCTATGGATGCCTTTGCTTAAGAGAAGCTGATTAGCCTTGAACGAGTACTTGCTCGTCACCGTTCTGTATCCCACGGTAACAAGAATGAACAAAACCATCAGCTGACCCAGATATTACGTTCCCTGGAGTGAATCAGCAAGAGCCTCCTCAAATTGTTTAGAACGCTCCTTCCGGCCAAGTTAGGAGCCTGTGACGTTACCGTTATCGGAAAATAACACACGAAACAACCGGAACACACTTATAACTGCATTCACCCATTATTTCATGACGAAATGACGTAGTTCGAAACTGATCCGAAGCTAATATGAGATGCTCATAAACCTTATGGGTCTTAACCTTTCATCCCATACCAAGTACAGGTATATCCATGTTTATGTGTGAACCTCACTGCTAGTTCCATCTAGATTTAAAGAAAGAGTGTTATTGTTTTAATTACTTGATACCAACCAGAGTTGTATATGTTACAATTAGATTATAAATAATTATAATAACTATTTGATAGACTAAGCGATGCTTAGGGCATTTAATTTACATACCATAAACCCAAAACAGATAAATGTCCTTAACCATAATCAAAATAATCACTCAAACCCGTTTGTCTGCATTTGTCACCCGAATAATTACTGATGTACCTGTATAGAAAAGGCTTCTAGCCTTCATCTTAAGACATGTATAAAACAGTCTTATGCAATTTTACGACTGTCTTCCTACTGATATGCAATAAAATTTAAATGTTTTTAAAATGTTCAGGAATATAAATTAGTTATATCATTAAAAAGTAGTATTATCATTAAAAATGTTGCTGGTGCCACTCAAATGAAGGCAGTGGCGGTCACAGGGGGGCGGGATATTGGGGATCAATCCCCCCCCCCCCGAAATTTCGACGAAAAAAAAATTAATGGGATGAATTAAAAAAATTAATTACGCATCTAACTTTTACTAGTTTTCTAGGGAAGTGTAGTTTAATTTTGACTAGAATTTTTTATACAGAATTTTGTATATGAATTTAATGTATAAGCATAAGCTAATAAAGTGTGCTAGTTTTACGCTGTTTTTTTTCCTACCGACTAATCCCCCTCCGAAATTTTTTTCTGGAACCTCTCCTGAATGAAGGAATTGTTAATAACTGAATAATTATTTTTAATTCATAAAAACTCTGTGAACGAACGTAATATAAATGATCCGTTAATATTTAACGGTTTTCTACTTGACATAGTAGTAGTAGAGTTAATACACAAACAATTCATTAATAATTTTCACAACGAGAATGAAAATATTAAAAATACAAAATTATCAATACAATTTTAAGATATTTAAAAAACTAATATTTTATGATTAAAAAATGAAAACCGAAATTAAATATGTAAATCGTAGTGATGTAAAACTATCGAGACTATCGATAGTTTTTTAACTATCGAGACTTTCGATAGTTTTTTAACTATCGATACTACAATCGAAAACATTGTTGTTAAATGATATAGTGATAGCCTCTGCCCTTAAGCCCCCATGTACTATATAATTCATAGAAATGGAAAATAAACGAAATGTAACAGTGTAATTGTATTTATGTTTCTAATAAAATGCGTCGCTAATCTATAAAAAAAATATCCACATCACGCAAAAATATAAGACTTAAAAATTGAATGGTTTGCTCATACATGCTTTCCAACTTGATGGAATAATATACAAACAAACAACTGACTTGAAAATTACTTGGTTAATGGCATAGGAACAAATCACAGTTAATAGAGAAGGAAAAATAGGGAACTAAGTACTCTATTTGCTGACCTCGGCATCGTCACGTTTATTAAACTTGGCAACTAAGACGGGCAGGACATATGGCCAGAATGGATACCTCTGAAATACCGAAAAAGGTGATGACTGAGAAGCTACACTCGATGAGACGATAATAGGTTTAGATGGCTGGGCAGCGCAACCAGTGATGCCAGAACCTAACTTGGAGTTCGGGACTGGAGAGCTGCAGCAGGAGACAGCCAACTGGCGGAGGCCCTTAAGGAAGGCCCAGTCTCGGTAGCGTGACGTAGCGCCAAATAACATACCTCAGAACATTTTTTAATTATGCACGTTCCAAGGTATGTCTAGACAAATGCCACAACAATGTCTTTTTTTCTTCAAAAACTCCGATACATTCGAGGATTGCGTTCCGAATGTTGTCATGTCAAATCAACTACTTCGACAACTGGGAATCCTGGTTGCATGGTTCTTTGAAGAGGGTTGGTATAGCTTTCCTCTAAATACAGTTTCTTTGACCTTTTGATAAAGTTTATATTCTTTTCATTTACGATTAAGCTTGAAACTGATAAAAATTATTTCAAGGTATAATGGACCCTATCCTCTATTTACAGAAATGATCATCTTATCCCCTAAGGAAAATGGAAAGAAAAAAGTGCAAATGGAAACGTGCATTAAAGCTCCTATCTTTCCAAATGAAAATGAAAAATTATTCTATTTTACGCCCCCCCCCCCTCTCTCGGTTATCACCTCAGACTGTCGATAGTATAGATACTCGTAGTTTTATGTCCGATACTATCGAAACTTCCGATAGCGGAGACTATCGATAGTCTTACATCACTAGTAAATCGGTTATGTTATTATATTTAATTTATTTATTTATTACCAATGCATAAATTTTATCAATAGATTATATTTATAAAGGAATGATTTAACATTTTTTTTTTAATCATTGTAAATGAATTTATGTTCAATATTGTAACCTGAAACAAAAACATACGTATTTTGTCTGTTACATTGAAAAAATTCCAGACTTTCCCTGGTGGTACGATTTTGCTTTAAATGCTCGATTTTTGACTAAATATAAGAAGCAATGAACTTGAGGCTTTTAACTCTGAACATCATAGCCATAGGTTACTTTTGTGTCCTTCATAATTTCTTTTAGTAACGTTGTTATTAATTTAAGCTTTTATTGTTAGTTTGACATCGTGAATTTTAATTTTATATCAATACAAATTATTTAAACACACATTAGTGTTAGAATATTAAACAGAATAACATAAAAAGAACACAAAAAAAAAACTTCATGAATTGGCGTACAAGCAGAATACAGACAAAAAAAAAAAACACACACACAAACGCAGACCATTTCGCGGGACTTGGTTATTTAGACTCAGGGGACCCCAAAACGTGTATTTCCGTTAAAAACTGGAAGTCGAAATTTTTCACGATCGCAATACTTTCCCTTACTTTATGTTTCATATATAGGTAAGTGAAAGTAAAAAAAATCATTTCATTTATATGGTTCATTTCTTCATTTAGCCAACCATATAATTTGGTTATATTACTATGGCATATAAAACCATATGAAACATGTAAATTTGGCAAACATCACTTCGAAGGTCGTGGTATCACAGAAGAATATTATATGGTATCGGTTAGTTTACGTCCGATAATATCGAAACTATAGATTGTTCTAACTATCGATAGTTTTACTTCACTTGTAAATAGAGAGTTTCCAAATATTTTTTGGACTGTTGTGAACTATCATTAAGAGATATATAAAAATGACTTATGTTTATGCTAGATAGTTATCACTTTCATTCATGGTTGATGGCTTCAGGAAAAGTGAGGTAGAAAGTGAAACGGCCATTTACGGTGTTAATATTGTCTGGTCCTCGGGTGAAGAAAGTGTCTCTATGATCTACTAAGATATATTATTGTCTATCTAACATGGTACAGAGATAATTCAAGGGCGCGTAGTAGGGAATTATACACTATCGTAATAAAACAATTAAATATCAAGTCCTTAATATTAAATGAAACAAACCTGTAATGAGTGACAAAATGAATTTTTGTTCAAAAGAAACCGGAATGTTTTCTGCTACTTATATTGGGTTGGCAAATAAGTCCTTTCGTTTTTTTAATGTGAAATAAAACTCAGTGTATTATTGAGATAAAATTTATTTTAATCTACAATATATTGGCCATTATTTTTATTAAGACTTTTTCTCATCTTTCCACTAACTACATAATGCCTTGATCATGACTGAGGTTTATTCTTAAAAAAATGATCCTAGTGGTTTTTGATGTCCTCTTCCTTAAGGAATTATTTTCAATTCATGGAGTTCTGCAGAGACCGGAATAAGCAGTACCTATTGGCTTTAAATGACGTAGGGACGCGACATCGATGCCGATGTTTCTAAAACATCGAAGTTTTGACTAAATCATTGTCACTTGGGGCATTAACCATCATCCTATCAGGAATTTCGGAATCTTGCCGTACGTGGACGTTTCTTCGGTTTCCATTATATAGTAAAAAGTGGCGGGTTTAAACGTGAACTATCCAAGAATCGTTGTTTTCGTTTTATTTCGGTTTGCATATTAAGTTTATAAATATTATTAAGCTGCCTCCAATAGTTACCCTTTGGAAATATTTTTCTAAAATCTCTAACCTTTAGAAAAGGGCAGTATTTGCCACAAATTATTATGTATGTATGTATTACTTTTAATAATACTAAAACTTTACTTGAATAAATAAAGGTTAAACATAGTGATATTTATTGATGTGTCGACATAAACAAAGATGGTTTTAACACCGATGCCCCAAAACGTGTATTTCCGTTGAAAAACGGAAGTCGAAATTTGTCACAATCGATAGCAAATATTAAATTAAAAGTATACTATTTTTTTGCGATTAAAAGTGGAAGAATTGATGATTCTAAAATAATTCCAAATAACTAAAATAATTCCAGATAAAGATAACACTCATTAATATAGTATATAGGATATAGTATATAGTATTGTATCATTAATATTAATATAGTATATGGTATTCTGATAAATTGTACAATGCGTAAATTGATTTCTTTTTTGCGCCATCTTAACAGACAACTAAAACCACCAGGAACCGAATGCAAAGGATTTAATATAACCTCAATTTTTATATCAAACGTTTCGCCCGCTAGAACAGTGAATAAAAGGTTTATTTTTTATGAAACTTAAATATCTTGTGTTCCGCCAAAGGACAGAAAAATAAGTTTCTATTGGTACTTTTAATAGCGAATTTCTCAATTAATTATCACTTCAGTCTTCTGCTTAATCCATCAATTTTCATACCAATATATTTGTTTAAATCCAAAAAAAATAATTTCATTCAAAATTTTCCATCACTTAAAATCGATAAGCAAGTGCTGCATTTGCTAATGCTTTAAACATGGATATCTTGGGAATTACGTTCACTTATCAGAAAAACTGCTTGAAGATTTTTTTAGACGTTTTAGAATATATTTGCTGACACGAAGACAAATTTCTCAGAGTAATTCCTGACTGAAACATAACGCCGGCTCAGTTCAAATTACCACAGATAACTCACACTTGACTTAGATATAGTTTTTTGCTTGATTGACACCAATTATTGATCGGGCTAGGATCGTAGATCTTAAATTCGAAGTTTCTGGTTTATTCTTTTGATTTTCCTGAAATGTCTCCTTTCTGAAATATGAGTCCGAATTAATTTTAACATCCTTTGTTGATCGTAGAGTTCAAAGAAGTAGGTTAATATAGGGAGAAATTTGGATTTATAGACTTTCGATTTTATCTCCTTGGAGATTTCCCTTTTTTGTGTTAATATGCTTTAAATTAAATTAATGCTAGTATAAAGTAAATAGAAAATACCTAAATAACCATGCATGGGTAACCGGATAAAGATAGAAAAAAAGAAAAAAGAATACCAGCTATTCAAAAACTTTTTTTTTATCTATAAATAAATTTAGGTAAAATCTATAAAACCTTTAGGTATTGCGACCTGTCTTATGAGTGCATATATCTAGGAAATAGGGATTGATGTTAAAATTAATTCTATAAAAATCATGTAAAAAATATTTAAAAAAAGTTATTTTATATAATTGACACTTTCTTAGTTATATGTTTGTAAGTCTTTCCATGAGATCCTAAACAATTGACAGAACATCGAATATCTTTTAAGCTTATTAATTTATCAAGTTGTTCAAGTGGGAAAAATTATGCGTTTATATCATGCTTAATAATTTCATTAAAACTTGAGGTTTTTGCAAGCTAAACGTTCGTAGCGCCCAAGATCAGTATTAATGAAAATCAGAAACGTTTCAAACTTTAAAAACAAAAATTTTCTATCTCTTTGAAAACTCTTACAAGCATTATAAGATATTATGAATTAACGCTGGACACTGGTGGACAAAATTAACGCACCACTCAATATTTTTCAGTTAAAATTAAATTCACGATCTTCCATTTTAATTTAGTGTTTATAAGCTTCAAACGCTATATTTATTTATGGTTATCGTTCTTTGAAAGTACTTTGGAAATTTTCTTTCGAGGATTGAATGTCGTTGTAAGCTGATGGTAGATTGTTTTTCAAGTCGATGATGTAAAATTTGAGAACCAAGCTCTAATTACAAAAAAAAAAAAAAAAAAAAAAAAAAAAAAAAAAAAAAAAAAAAAAAAAAAATGGGTTTCGGAATTACAACGAGAAGAAGGAGCAATGATTCGAAAAAGAGAGTCGGAGATGGAAATGTGTGTCAACTTTCCTTTTCGGCCGCCTTGCGGTGGCTCCAGGATCACTTTCTTAGGCTGCCTTTACCCGGGCAGGTCCTATCGCACCTGGACCTCATAATGGTGTTAATATTAATTATCATTAATATCCCCTCTTAATGGCTAATAAACCGGCAGCAGCAGCGAACTCTGTCAATAAGATGATTCCTGTTTCCAACGTTTATTACCGGCTCCACGGAGATTTATTATCAATATAATATCTAGAAAGCCTATAAGCACAAATTTATTAGAAAGCTCGGTTTCGAGTTTTAGCGGTCAATTTCGGACCTTGCGCAAATTCAATACCAACTAAAACATTCAGGATTAAAAGAAAGTTTTTTTTTTCGTCTTCAGAATATCTGTTTCATTCGTATCTTCCGTCGTTTTGAAACACACTTCATGTATATTTGAGTAGATTGTTCAGAACATAATTTGACACCAATGGAGGTTTAAATTATTTTATTTACGTAAATAAATAAATGTCATAGAAATAATTAAAACTCAAATTAGTAACAGCTTTACAAAACAGTAACTACCAGTGATTCAAACGTAACCATATATATTTTTCGATATTCAAGGCAAGACTAAGATTCAAATCAATCGCATCTTATATTAAATCTGAAATGGGCCAACCCAGAAGGTCCTAGATCATTCAAAACATGTGATTACGTACTAATAAATGAATTTAATGGTTCCAGAAAATTGTAGAACACTTTCAATGTAACAGAAATACTAACTTAGCCTTTATTTCACGTCACGATATGAGCAAATATTAAGACTCCATTACGTGAGTTTTTAGAGGCACTTGAATCTTAAAAAAAAACTTTTGAAGTCACACACACGAACCATATTTTCGGAATTATTAGTTGTCCTTTACTTTATGTATATGTATATGAAAAAAAAACGGATAAATTATATTAAATAAAATGGTCTAGATTGCTTATATCAATTTGAATCCCAATTATTTGTTTCCATCTTATTAAAAAAGCAATAAACATTATAAAAGAGAAGTATATATAAGAATAATTAAGGGCGTTGATAACCAATAGGTTTTTGTTGATAACCAAACAACCATCTAGATTTCTTTAACGTATCCATGATATCCTAAACACAATAACTACTGCTACGCTATAAAAATGGATTAACCGTTATTCTAAAAGTTTAGGACAAAAAAATTCAAAACTCTGTAAATAGTTTGTCAGTAAATTTGTCACCTTATTTATTTAAGTAAATCAGATACCTTTGTAGTTTTTTATATTGCAGAGTGGGTTCAAATTTTACTATATATTTAATTATAGCCATTTAATTAGCTGTTTAAAAATATAACTTAAAAAATAAAACATAATGGAAAAGTACATTTATTCTGCAAAATGCCCGATTTCAAGGCTTTGAAGATTATCAGGCCTGCTTTTTAAAAAACTTTTGTTATTGAACCCTTATGAACTATAATTTGAAATTATTAGTTGTCCTTTCAATTAATTTTTATATTTATAAATCAAATAATTTATAAATAATCAATTTTATAGATCTTATTAAAGTTTTAATGGATTTTTCCATATCAAGAAGAGCTATCAAATTCACCTAGGACGGCAAAAACAGAAGTTTTGTGCGATCCCGATTGTATTATTGTATCTGAAGATATAATACTACATAAATAACAATGAAGCGACAGGATATGACGAGTCCCTTAGAGAACTCTTTTAAAACTGTTTTGATGAGCTAGTGAAAGTGATTCACATTATCTTTTGTTGATACCTGGAGCATAGAAACAATGCCCCCTGGTCGGAACAGGACCTCCATTGTTCCACTAAGGAAGATGGGGACGTATCATTCCGCCATAATTAAACGGGGATTTCTCTCTTTCCTTGTATCTATATCATAACATGTCCTGATGTCATTAAATAACCGTAATCTGATATCACCCACAAGATCCTCCTAACCGGAGCTGAAAGGTGCCGCAGGACCATATAAGACTCGAAGCTAAAGAGATCTTAACCGACCTTGAACCATATTTCCTTCTATATGTCTTTAGGCACAAATAGCCAAGGCCTCAGGTACTGCAGTCTTATGAACATCACCTACGGTCAGTGGAGATAAATTCATAAAAAAAAAAAATAACAAAATCAAATTGGTTACTTCCCTCAGATTTTATCAAACGCGTGGATTTTAGACTCTTAATCTTCGATAGATGTGATTGTACCCTGGAAGAGTGCTGAAAGCTGAAGTTAAAACCACTTGCTGATGGGGAGTTGCATATAAAAAAAAGGAGGTGGGTGACATCGGGCAAGCGAAGACATTTACATAGATCAATATTTACCGATTAAAATATTTATACATACATGTTTTAATCTGTTGATATTGATCTATGTAAATATCTTTCTCAACAACTACCTTTAGCATATGGTTTACATGGTTTTTCTGGACAGCAATGTTACCGATGCTTTTTGGAGAGAGAATAATATAAATTTATTTTGAAAACCATGTACACCATATGCTAAAGGTAGTTATTGAGAAAGCTATTTACTACTTATTAATAATTTAAAGCAATATATTCCCAGAAGTATCTATACCGCTTATTTTATATATATTTTTTATTCATAAATGTTCACATAAATAGTGAAAAAATCGTGAAAAAAAAGAACATTATATAATCCTCCAAATGAGTTATCGTCTCTCTTTCAATATTGAATGTGATATATACAGGATACGGAACTGTGGAGGACAAAGCGGTCAAATTCAGAGCGCTGAAAATGTCAAGCGAATTATTTTTTGGACTTAAACATAGTTTTACATCAGTTTTTTTTTTTTCTACCCTAATTCAGTCAATAAATTGAGTTAATGTTATGAAATGATCAAATATGTTTTAAAACATAATTTCTAAATACCGTTATAAAAAATGTTTTGGGAGGGACGGTGAATGATGAAAGATGGAGTGGTAAAATTAGGTGAAACCCCTTGTTGGCGAAAATTCAAGTTCCATTCCTGATCGAGAAATAAAAATACGATTTCAGATTGCTTTTAGTAAATATCGGCAGTTTGTGTTGTCAATAATAAGTATTCCAAACATATATATATATATATATATATATATATATATATATATATATATATATATATATTCAAAACACTAGAGGTACATTCATTCAGAAATAATTATGTTAATAATAAATTGTATTTTTTTTATTTATTCGGTTCCCTTCCTGGACATGTTTAACATACGCGGTTAACAACTGTAGAGGTGTAATCAACTTATTTTAGCTATGGTGAGAAGGTTTAAAAGGACTTTGATTCCGTGGGTCCGCCACGAAATAAAAGTCAATTCGTCATGGAGGATTCGAACCAACACCGTTTGGCTCGATGGTACTAAAGTGGATCCTGCTATCCCTGCCCAAACAAATTGTATTCTAATTGTTCTTAAATTCGGTGGGTGTTTTTATATAAAAACATTTATTTCGAATTTTCTTAAATTTAGTTCTAATAAGGATTTCCATGTTAAGTGTCCACCGTTGGGGAAAAATATTAAGAAATATTTTAGAATACAAATAATTGAGACATAATTTACAACCTTTAAATTCATTACCTCTTTTTACATAATTGTCCTCAATACCAACTACGCTCTTGGATGGTGACATTTTAAAAAGAGCAGACAGGATGAAGGTTATCGTACGCGACTATTTCATCAGTTCCGTAGAGTTGTAAATGTCATAATGGATTTCTAAATACCAGAAGAAGTGCAATGTGTGTTTGTAAGTCAATAATTAGAAACTAGGGGACAATGAAGGATTAAGTACGAGCTAGACCTTTACAATGGCACTTTCTAAAACAAATCCTTTCTTTGTCTACTAATGGCTTCTTCCACTCTTTCTCTTCTCTTGTTCTTCCATAAATAGCTATCCTATAGTTCTCTTATGACATTCATTTATGAATGCTAAAATCTGTTAGTGTTAGTGAGTACACTTTTTTCCCCAAAAAGTGAAAACTATGTATAGATACGAGTATAATGCTCATCAGCTGCGGTAATTGGGGGGAATGATATGGTAAATCGAGCACATCACCCCCTGCTATTTCGAAAACTATCAGTGGGATTCACGCATCTAATAAATTAGTATTTATTTAAATGAATTTAATAAAATTTCTATTATTTTTATAAATAAAGGCGAAAGAAGAGGCGGCTATTGTGTACTGTTATTTTCTGCTCTGTTTGTTGACGATGAGCGAAAGTGTCTAATGTTCGTATAGAAGGTTAATTTAGCAAGAGATAGTTAGTATACTTGAGAACTGTCAGTATTCTATGGAATAGATCTGGACCTTCCCCTACTTGGTTTTTTGATAGCCAATGTTAAAAAACATTTAGCAGACGACGACAAAGAAGCTTCAACAATTTTAAACAACGGAATAAGACGTATTTTAAGTTTTTTTTTTTTATAATTTAGAAACAAAGAACAAAAACTGACTTACTATAGGATCACCTCAAAGTTCGGTATCTTTGACAAGGTTCCATCATATATGTCTGAAGAGTTTGAGATGACCACATTGCGCGGCGAAAGATATACGTGGTCTATAGCGCCAAAAAAAAAGAAATAAAAAAAGGGGTGAATTGTCGTTTCTGCTATGTGATTAAATCAAATAGTTCATCATTGTATGTGAACTTTCAAGTTTGCCTGGTTCTTTACTTTATATATTAACATGTTATATAAACGTATTGAAAAATTATAAACAAGATTGAATAATCAGACTAAGAGTTGAGAAATTAATAATTTTATCATTCTATGGAGGAAAACATTTGGTATAGATTAAATGGTTATATTAAAAGTTAGCTAAGATTCAGTCATGGAGATGTCCACTTCTGGTTACAGGCTTTTTAAGTATGAATACCATCTGCTCTTAATTTTCAGCTACAAATAAATGATCGGTATTGATGAAAAAGATAATGCCCCTTAAAAAGTCAATGTATACCCTACCCTGATTTCTCGCCTGCAACTCATCCCGATTTCAAGGCACAATGCTTTTTAAATCTTTTTAAAAAACTTTTGTTGTTGAATCCGTATGAACTATAATTTGGATTTATTAGTTTTCCTTTCAAATTTATATATCTTATTAAAGATTGGATCAAATTCGACCCGATCCGGTAAAAAAAAAAAAAAACCGGATTCTAAAGTGGCAGTTTCTAATCAAGCTTCTCGGTTAGGGCCCCTTTGAGCGTGTCCCAAATAACGTACTGTATTGGAATCCCAACAAATCACTGAGATGAAAAATGTTTAAGAGAAACATTTTGGTGACTGATAAGAATTAGGAAATTTGGATTTCCGAAGAGACGTTATGAACAATCCCAACAAAAGGAACAGAAGGAAACAAAATGTATCTGAATCAGCTTTCCTCTGATAATTGTTTTTTCTTTTGATGTACGCTTTTCGAATCTTCTTCCTAGCTTATGATAAATGAACTTTTTATTTTGATCCAAAGCATAAACATTTGAACCAAATATTCCATAGAAAATTAACCAATTTTACCATATTTTTTTTGTTGTTAAAAAAAGAAAAGAAAACCATTGAAAATAGGTGGTTTTAAAACTATAAATAAATTGAAAATAATAGCTTCGAAGACATGAGACATGATAAGAGAGAAAATTTTCATTCAAAACTATAGTACCATATGGTAATCTGAGTAAAGAGATGTTAAAATTAAGGATTATTCATCAAATCTTTGCAAGAAATTTATAATTTATCTAGGTAATACAAATACAAAACCACAAAAAAGAAAGAAAAAAAAGCTGAAACGAGAACATAGAATGCATCTGATTATTTCTCAATTAGGAATGAAGCTTGAAGCAGTCTATTCGCTGAATTGCCACAAGGTAGGCCTTCTCGTTGAAGTTCAGTCGTTAGAGCAAATTGAAACCAAATGCCAAATAGAGTGTAACTGTTAAAACTGTATCACCTCTTGCTCATTGCTAATTCGTATCAACCTAGTTGAGAAAATCTAAGGACTCAAATAGCAACTGCTTAATGAGTATTAGAGTAATGCTCAGATACATTTTTAAATGATTTTTACTAATATATAATTTTTTAGAAATCTTTAGTTTAATAAGGGATTTTAAACGCTGACTAGATTTGGAAAAGTATAATTAATTTTTGTTTTTTAATTGATAAATAATATGGAAGGAAATAAACATTAATATGAAGCAATTTTAAAATTTATGACCTATTTAATAGCTTGTTAATGTGCCAAAAAGGCAGATTTATGTATTTTTCCTAATAAAAATAAATAAATAATGACATTTGGACTATTTACCGTTGAGTTTCACCGTATAAATGTATTTTATTTTATTTTTTTAAATGACAGCTTTAATTCAGTCTAGAATGCGTGTCTTGAGATATTGGAAATGATCTTTAAATAAAAAAATAAAAAATATTCACAAAAACAAAGATGTACAGGATACTAAAATAATTTTCATCCATAATATTAACTTAGCTTCCTCACTTTATTCATTACAAAAAAGCAAACTTACAGGAATTTATGCTTTATAAATATTTAAATAATAATAAAGTTTTTATTTTGTATATTCGTTCTAGCACTGATTTGCGTGCACCTCTGTTTAAATAGATAAGTTTTCAAAGACATACTTTATTATTTCATGATAACTGTCAAAGAAATTGGTAATTAAAAGGTTGGTGTAGCTTCTCTATTTCAGATTTGTTTTAAGGGCTTTGTTTTAACATTAAATTATCATCTCGAATGAATCGGATTGTAATGGTTCAAAGCAATAATCAAGTTCAAGGACTGAAACTGAACGAACTCGATCGACAGGCAACGATGGCCTCTCAGGATCAGCCGGCGCACTAGGATTAATAATTTTTTCTACCTCCTTTGTACGGTATATTTCATACTCTGGGCTGGTTTGACTCATCTGGCATTTTGGACTTTAATAACTATATATATGAAGCTTATCAATATATCTATTAATACCGTCTTCTATTCATGAACTTAATATTCAAAGCTACTCACTGGCATTTTCTACGGCTCCTAACGATGGGTCGGAAGCTGTATGGATCTTGTCCCTGGACACGCAGCAGCTCCAAATCATTCCTCCAGAACAGAGGTCAAGGGGCTTCCCTCCTTCAAGAACACAAGAAAGGGAAAGACCGCACTCGAACTGCGTCCCTCGATACCAGCAACTCTGAGGAATCACTGAAACAAGGCAAAAATACATTATGCATGGAAAATATTTTTTTCAGGGAGAAAAAGTTATTGTTAAATCAATTGTAATTTTTTTTTTTTTTTTTTTTTTTTTTTTTTAACTTCATTTGTATATCCGCGCCTGTCAACAAGATATCGACAATCAGCAGATTCGATGGCCGTAAACAATTTCAAATGATGACATGTCAGGCATGGGGAAGGATGGCACCCAACAGTACCTCTTCCCTGGCTTGATTCAGTTATTCAGGTCGGTTAAAGATGGAGATCTCTCATCCAACGCCTTTTTAATCTCCTCCTCACATTCAAGGGCATTTCATCCGTGGCCATATCTCTGATTAGTAGGTTTATATGTCCGTGTAGGTTAGTGTGGAAGCGTTTGTAGAGAGTCTTGATTTGTTGGTCGACTGTTGGCATGTGGAAGTCAGTATGTAAGGTTTGATTAGTCACGTACCAAGGTGCTTTTGAAATGAGTCGTAATAATTTTGACTGAAAGGTCTGGAGTTTCTGTAAATGTATTTTTTTAGCGATTCCGTAAATCTGTGAACAGTAATTTTTTATATTAATATTTGTTAAAATATTTGGTAGTATATCGAACATACATATTTTGAAAATCGAACAAAAAACTAATGCTAACAAATCAAAACACTCGATGAAAAAATATAAGATCTGGAACTTCTTCGCCGACAATTTATTTGAAAACGGACGTCAAATTAATAACAGGAAACATTAAGAAATAATAAAATAAGGATATTAAGAATAATAAGTCAGTATCCATAGAATAGATACAAAAGGTTTTCTAGTAAACACTACATCCGGTATTGATTTCACATTTTAAAAAAAATAGTATTCGGAAGGATAGGATTTGGAAAAAGGAAGAAGTGAGAAGTTCCACCGCCTGACTTCCCGCCCGGGTTAGATACGGTTTGTGTAATGGGGGCTCAACGACAGGCCCGGCCCAATCCTGAAAAAAATATCGCATTAGAGACTCGTTACGTAGCAAATCGTTCCACCCTGGCGGTTCATCCTCTTTAGAAACTGTTTGTGGCTGCAATACAAGACTAACCGCGTTATATGCCTAGTTCAATGTTCTTCTATTTAAAACCAGAACCAGATTAGAATCCTAGTTTGAAAAATCATAAAACGAGACCAAATGCATTTGATCGCGAAATAAACCAAAACTAGATACAAAAGCCGGATGATCGCTTCATGTGGTCTACGGCTTTTGCCCTAATACACCCTCCCAAGGTTGAGCAAACATCTACATCAACGAGACTTTTAGTAGTCGGGGACATACCTTTTCTTTTATCCATATTCTGTGAGGTAGATTCGGAAATTTCTTCAATTCATCCAATATGCTGGCCACTATACCATATACTATGTCAATATACAGCCAACCTCAAGGTTCAATACTAGCACCCTTATATATATATATATATATATATATATATATATATATATAAGTGGAATACCTCTATAAGTGGTACAAACTTGTTATCCCATCATTTTTCTGTTAAATAAACTCTTTAATTGGAATGTTTTCACCTCTATAAGTGGAATAAATTTTTTTGGGAGTTACCTCTGTAAATGGGATGATTTTTGTATTCACCTCCATAAGTGGAATTCACATTTCTAAAAAAACGAGAAGGGTTATCCTGTTCAGCCACAGGATTGGGAAAAGGTGATAAGAGATACCAATGAGAAGCTTCCAACATTTGAGCAGTATGTCCACACGGATGACAAAATTATAAATGATGAAGAAATTCTTAAAAAAAAAGACGAAAATGAAAATTTGACAATCCGGACCAAGAAAATTCAGAAGAGTCAGACTACCAGTCACGAAACATTATGCACTAAATGGTATTAAGATGTTGCATTGAAACGAATAAAGGAGCTGAAGATGAAATCTTTGATAAATTGTATGACATAGATAAAAAAAAATTTGTGATTACTTTCAATTATATATTTGTACATATTGTGTTGCAATAATTGTATCAATATTTTATGTATATATATATGGTTTTTAAGTGTGTACTGTAATAAATTTTTATAAAAATTACAAGTTGTTTCAAAACCTCTTTTAGTGGAAGATGGCCCCTTAATAAGATACCTGCACCTTGGATAAGTGAAACCTTGTTTAAGTGGAATACCTCTGTAAGTGGAATTAAAATCCTGTCACCAAGAGATTCCAGTTATCTAGGTTCGACTGTATATAAACATACACTTACGGCACACCTATTAACAATGAGACATTGACATTGACTTTAACTTGCACTGATGATACATCAACTATCATTAAATATCAGGACATTATTAACTTATTAAGTATATACAATTGCAATGTTAATATTTCTCAAGTGCTTTTTTTTTTTTTTTTTTTTTTTTTTTTTTTTTTTTTTTTTTATAAAGTATGGTTATGTTAAGTATATACAATTGCAATGTTAATATTTCTCAAGTGCATTAAAGAACCACCTGTATGAAATATTAATTGAATATTGGTAATCATTATAATTAGTCTATTAACCGAAATTTTCTTTTTTAATAATTGTGCTTACTAGTAGAATACTGTTTTTACTATAGCAAGTATAATTTAATTTTTCAATGTAGGTATTCAAATCAAATTTTAGTGCAGGTGGATAAGAATCTCATACACTAAGAGCATAAAGGACTACTTGGAAAATCTTTTATCATCCCATCTCTAAGTTCTTTTGTAATAGTATCATATTTTAACACAAATAATAGGGTAATCGTTCATATTTTTAAACCTAAAATCTAAAATGTTTTATTTGGAATAATTTCTCAATTTAAGCCATCATCTGTGATAAGAAAAGATCAAGGCTAGGAAAAAATTAACTACAATAATAAGACGATTGTTGTAAGGCATTTCCTACATATATGTAAACTTTTAAATCTTGGGTGAATTCTACATTGACTGTGAAAACACCATCTTTAAGGCCTAAATATTGTATGTTAAACCAACTAGTTTAAAACGACAAATAAAACTACAGTAACTTATTTCATAATAGTTCCAATTAAAATAAAGAATTTAGTGAAGATACATCATATTGAAGACAAAGGCTGAAAGGAAATAGTAACCAATCCATTTATTTAATTTTTTCGTTTGAATATATTTTCTTTTTATCGTTTGTAATAATTTAAATCTTTATGACCAAACAATAAACAAGTTAAACTGTCCAATAAATACAATTGATAAATTATAATTAAATCCTACTTAATCCTTTTTTTTTCTAAATACTTTTAAATGAATGAAGACTGAGGGTAAACTAATATTTGGATACTAACCTGTTTTTTTTTCTTCTCTACTTTTAATGCAAAATTTACTGATATGTTTAGAATACTTGGATATCATCTTGTAATATTGATCGTTTGGTCCCTATATATTTTTATTCTGATTTTTAGTAGTTATACCCAAAGCTTCTATTTTAGTATATCCTTAATGCTATCTGTTCTCCGAAGGCATGTATTGACATGACACATGGTCAAATTTTTGTGCTTGTTTAGATTTTTTTTTATAACTTTGGGTTGTTAAAATTTGCTTCAACTTTGCTTGATGAAAGTTTCTTCACATTGTTGTAAGTATAAGTGAATGGATGGAAGTATTTAATGCTATGGAGTTGAGATTAATTAATTAAAAAATGGACATGGTTTAAAAAAAGAAAATAACGACATTTATTTAAAGAAAGATCATCATTCACAAAAATGTTCAAAATCATTTGACGCCTTTTTTCGTAACCAAAAAATATGGTGCGTGCGCGCAACACACAACTTTCACTTACCAACTTCCTTAAATTAGAAATTGATGTGTTTTGTTAATTGCCACTTCTCAAAGTCACATTTTTCCACATTCATTTCTTATTTTTGTTTTTATTTGCTCTATAAAAAACACTATTTTTTATTATTAAATTAAAGTTTTTACTAGTGGTAATTCGGCAATGCAAGCATAATACTCCAAGTCGTCTGATTTTATTATTCTCTATGTAGTTGTTAAAACTTCATTTACCATGAAACAAATAATTTCCATTAAATGAACAGAACGGCTTTAATTATGAACAATGGTCTGTCATTAAAGGCGTACTCCGCCGCATGCGTGTGCTCAACGTATTTTATGAGTTGACGGAATATTTTTCTTTTTTCTCTATATGTTTACTTGATTTTTTTCTTATTTCATATTTAGCCATTTCTTATTTTTAGGCGTAATGAGAGACAGTTAATTTTTCCATATAAACAAAAATAAGGGTACTTTGCAGGAAAACAAAAAAGACCCCTTCCCCATTTAAGCCCCCTCCGAACATTTTAATAACGATAAAGCTTACCTGATATTATTTAACACCTAATTTTCATTAAACAAGGCGAATTTGAATTATTAAAGCCGTTTTTGAGATAATCGAAAGAAAGGTATAAATTGGAAAACAAGTTATCAAATAAAGTGCCCCTTCTGTTTGACCAATTTTGATGAAATGTCTTCTTTGGCATATACATACATCAAATACCCAGTTTGATCACAATCGTTAAAGCCGTTTTTGGGTAAAAAAAAAACACATGAAAATGATACAAAATTTATTAAGTAAAGTACCCCCTGCGGTTGATCAATTTTGATGAAATTTTTACAGTCATATCTCGGGCATATTAATATGTCAAATACTAAGTTGAATCACAATCGTTAAAGCCGTTTTTGGGTAAAAAAAAACACATGAAAATGATACAAAATTTATTCAATACAGTACCCCCTCCCTTTGACCAATTTTGATGAAATTTTTGCTGTCATATCGCGGGCACATACATACACTAAATACCCAATTTCTGGTTCGCACAGTTTATGGTTTTTGAGCTAGTCTGTTCACACACACAGACCATTTTGTGGGACTTGGTTATTTGGACTCAGGGGACCCCAAAATGAGTATTTCCGTTGAAAACCGGAAGTAGAATTTTTTCACGATCGCAATACTTTCCCTTACATATTATATTATATATTTCATACATAGGTAAGTGAAAGTAAAAATTGGACATTCACCCTTTTAGAACCAAGCCACCGATTTTTTTGTTTAGTTGTGAAGGAACAATTTAAAATGGGGGGGTTCAATTTAGAAGTCGCGCCATATAAAAATTTGTCTGGATTGCTCCCCTAAACTTATCTGAACTGCTTTGCGCTAAAACTCTCACCGCTGAAATATATATTTTGAATGTTTCTTCAATAGAATGCCAAATGGAAATCTACTTCATGCCATTCACTTGTAAGAGCCTACCAAAAGACAAAAAAAATATCCGTAACTGAGCAACAGAAAACTTTATCCTGAACTGTAGTTAAGGCCCAACCCAAGTTGAAGCCCCTGGTACTGTATTGGCTTTTACTTCTGCTTCAGGTATATGTTTTTTGTTTTGAAAATTAGTGGAAAATACGTACGTTCGAATTGCAAAAATAATCTAATGGCACTGCAATCTTCCTAAATTACCAATTGAATACGATTATCTGTAGCCACGCTGCGTAAAACATTAAGAACAAATTTATTGTAGGTACGAATTGGAGCTGCTTTAGTCGATATTGGCATTTGGTTCATCTAGAATAACGATTCGAATGTATTTTCAAATATTACACCATTTCCCTAAAAATTCCATTGAAATATAAAAGAAACTTTGTTTTATAATACAAGAAATACCAAATTCTTTAGACGTAACGGTTTTTGAAACATGAATGTCGATATGTTATTGAAACGATAGAAAAACAAAATGTGATCGCAATAAAAATATTTTTTTTAGCCTGACATATAGAAATTTAATATTGTCTGGCTTAAAGTCATTAAAGCTATGAGAAATAATGCTGAGTGTAAAATGATCAAGCGCAATAAATAACCGTGTTAAAAAGAGCATGGACCCTTTGAATCTACGAGTCACTAACACGTGATTCAGAGATCCTATCAATTAATTAATAAAATTCTTATCTGGGATTCATTCATACTGAATAATTTTAGTGTTGGACTCCTTTGCATTCAGAGGGATCTAATCTCGAAATTCTTTCTTAGTAATCAAAGAATCAGAACCTAGATCAGAGAGATAGCGCCATTTAAAGGTTGCTATTTATTTAATTCAATAATAATAACAATAAAAGGTGAAAAACAACGGAATAGGCGAAACATCAGATGATAATCTCTAAAAATTAGAAAACACATATACTTAACGAAGAAAAGAGAAGTGCAAATTCATTTGAGTGATAAAAACGATCGAAAAAGAGAAGCGCCTCATAGAAAAGTTGAAGAACATCGAATTCTGTGTTAAACGAGCTCCTTAATTAATGGTTTGTCGATAAACATCAATTTTACTTCACAAAATAGAATATTCATAGTAGCATGGTGTAAACGCTGCGAACACTTTCACGTTTTTAATTTGTAAATCTAAAACATGAGTGATCTAATTTTTTATTTAAGAAGCTTCTTTCACCCAGAATTTGATGTTCTACAACATTTATTTGAGAAACGTTTCATTTGGAACAACAGTTTTAAAGTTGCAGGTGATGGAACATGGGCGCATTTCATTTAACGGTGAAATGGTAAAAATTGGCAACTAAATGGCTTTACCTATTTTAACTTTAAGTATGTCATGCCATGCATAATTGTGTCTTATTCTAAAGGGAGCTCAATTTTGTATGTTAAGAATTACATTCGAATTATTAGCCAAAACTATTTCCTTTTAAAAAGTAATATATAAAAAAAAAGTCCATATCTTTCCCTAACATAAACACTTTAAATTGTGAGGAAAGCTGGTTGGTACATAGGGAGATTGTGTTTGGAAAAAGCAGGTTAATATCACAGCTTCCCAAGCACACTTTTTTATATTTAATAGTGTTTTAGCATCACTGATTGCCTACTAATATTTCGAAAAGCCAATCTTATATCTTATCATTTAAAGAAGGTCTAAATAGATACAATATTCGGTACTTGTGGATCCTAGTGAAGCCCTGGCTACTATCCCCTGATTACATGATGATAAATCGCTAGACAGGCAACAATCGCTTGACCAAGGACCCATTGGAGTTTTTTTTATCCCTTTTGAGCGAGAGTAGCAAGCATAAGTCGAGAGCTGCGATCTAAACAAGCTGATCAAGGCCCTTTGTAAAGGAATGGTATGGGGGCACGCTAAAATTGCAGTATGGCCGTTTCCACACAGATTCCTCGATTGAATTATTCCATTTTTTGTATCGTAGTCCACGCCATTCTGTTCTGAATAGGACAGTTTTCAAATAGTGATTATTCTTTTAAATAAAATAAAGAATAAACATATAAGTGCACCTCAATAAACAAATACAAATTACAGACGTAACTGATAACATACGTAAGATGCTCAAGGTAAACAGATTCCCCATTGCATCATTTTTAGCTAAGAGTGTCTTTATTGATTACATCTCAGCTTTCGACTTCCGCTATCGATGAGAAATAAGATAGCGATCATTTCCTTGATAACATATTTTCTTGGATGTAATCAACTTAAGCTTTTGAAAATATTTCATTGCATCTTTTTCTGAAGAGGGCAACTTCCAAATGATTTGCTTAAGATTAGTCATGTTTTAAAAAAAAATGAGTAAAGAAAATCAAATATTTTAAAGAACCTAACTAAATTAATTAAAGAAATTAAATTTTAAAAATATCAGTACAGAAAATAAGAAAAGTTAAAGTGACAACATGACACAGGAAAGGTAAAAGTAGCTAGAGGTAGTGAGATAAGAAAGGGTAGTTTGCAACCAGTTTGTCCAGTTGTTGATTTGAAAATATTGAAGTACAAGAAAAAGTAGTGTTGTATCTATCAATAAATGTAATTGTAAAAAACATGTTTATACGTATGTGTTTTTACGCGATTATGTTTTATTATATCTATACTATAAAATAATAGTAATATCAATTCTAATAAAGATGAAACCGAAGTTCAGATTGAAAGATGTACCTACTTATTCTTTCTTTTAAAAACTATCGTAGTTTCACAGCTTTGAAACTCCCTGTGATATAAGAATCAGATATTCTCTTTTTTGTTGTAATGGAAAGGGAACGTTCCATTTCAGTTTCTATGTTTCTTTACCATAACTTTCAGTCACATCTGTTACCCAGAACCTTACCTTACATCACGTGTTTTCTTCTTTTCTCAACGGGATGTCTTACAAAAAAAAAAAAAAAACCGCGTGACCATGCTATTTGAGATCCACTTCCTGATATCAAAACGATCTCAGCTCTTGCGAGTTATCGGGGAAAATAGGAAGGAGATATTTAGAAAAGAGAAGGGCGATTAGGGTAAAAGAGCTAAAGGGAAGGGAAGCCCAAGAGGAAATCTGTGTCAGTAAACCGATGAACTGGGCTGGGGTGAAGGTCGTTATACCGGCTCCTCCACCTGCCGCAAGCCTTCCTTCACTTTCTCCATTCCCCTCCAAATCGATCCATCTTTCTTCGTCCGCGCCGATTTACAGCCAAAAATAATGAGGCTGCGGTTATTTCTGTTCGCCAATTATAACTTGCCAGTCAGGACACGAACCAAAGCTCTAGTATATCACACCTTGCAAAAACTGCGATATTCTTCAGTCGGTACCAAAGAGGAAACCAAGCATTGGTAATCCGCATCAGCGAAACGCTTACTTATAAAGTACAGCAAACTTGACTATCAAAACTAATGAAAAATGTTACATTTTTAATGTAATTTCAATAATTATCGTAATCATAAGAATAGGTTTTTCATGGTGTGATACAAAGTAACATGGCATTATCCATCTTACTTATTAATTTAACCAGTCGATAGTGCGTCGATTCGTTGTAATAGTATCATTTCTCAGTCATCGAAATTAACGACATGGTCGTCGATTAAATGCTATAATTTTATTACATGCCGGGCTAACTTATGTATAATGTCGTAAAGTAGAACAGTTGATGATAATCATTTTATAGAGAGGTGAGGATCACAGTGGGCAAATGGCTATTGAAAAAACTGTGTAGAAAAGCAATAAAAAGTGTATAAATGGACTAATTTTGGGGCCGCAGATACCCAGCAAAGATGACCTTTTATAATGAGGTATGAGGTACTCTGAGTCATGGCTACCATTACGAACCCGTATAAGAAGTTAAAAACGGAGTCTCAGGACATACACCGGAACATAATACAGGCAGTGGACAATGGAAGATGATTATCCGAAAGGATATTACGGAATAGCTAAGGTGGAAACTATGGAAGGACTTACATACCTTGAAAAAGTATTTCCCTATTGTGGCCTGCCAAAAACCTGAATCAACGTGATTAGCCATTATTTAACTAATGATAACTAAGTCAATTATTTTCATTATTCCGTCAAGGAATCATGGATGAAGGAGTCGTCATAAATGTAGTGGATATTGTATCTCTTAACCTACAATAAATTTGTTTGTTATGTGTTATTCCTGTTTGGTAAAATAAATTTTACAAAGAAATATTAAACTTGGGTGAATTTGCCCACTTATCAACTTTAAAAATAAATTGCATAAACTTTTCAGTTAATGTCTTAAAGATATCGAT
The DNA here is from genome assembly GCA_911387785.2 of Aelia acuminata. Classification (NCBI taxonomy): domain Eukaryota; kingdom Metazoa; phylum Arthropoda; class Insecta; order Hemiptera; family Pentatomidae; genus Aelia; species Aelia acuminata. Next base: position 77,355,466 of record OU426982.1, read on the forward strand.
TGTTTCATTGGTGGATAGCATAGGTGTCATGTAATTTTTTAAACTAGTGTTATCTTACTTTTAAAAAAGTAAGATATAAATAGGGTGGGCAAGTTACCCTGAGGTACTTTACCCACCCTTTTCCCATCGCAGAGATCAGAAATTTGCCTTTTAGGAGATCTCACCTCTCTGGAGTGTCAAAAGAACCAGGTTATACAAAATAAATTGTAGTCAAGTACTTTTGTGATCCTTTATTTAGGGGTCACATTTTTAATTTTGTGTTCTATGTTTCGGCATTTACGCCGAAATAAAACATAAAATAAATTATTTTTAAATAAAATAATTTAAAAATTGACTTATGTCAATAAATATCATAAATTGGACAAAATTTGTCCACCTCCCGCTACTACTCGCAAAATTTGTGGGGAGTAGGTATCAGTGAAGAGGAAGGATTTGCTCTGCCTTGAGCCGAGCTCTGTGGTGTAGTGGTTAGCATCCTCGCATGTAAGGCAGGAGACCCGGGTTCGACTCCCGGCGGAGCCAAGTCTTTTCTCTTCAAAAAAATAAATTATTTAAAAATAATTTAAAATGGTGGTCAGTCACAAATTAAGATTAGATTAAATAAAATAAATTGTGTTTAAGGACCTATTGTGCAATAAATTCAATCGAACAAGTGTATGTAATAGTTCTTTTATTTAACTAAAAAATTTAAATGGCTAATCTTTTATACAAATTTTTTTATAAAATCAAATTTACTAAAATAATAAAGAAACAGTTTTAAAAAAGGGAAAAATTTGCCCCCCTGTCATGAGTAGGACTTGCTTTAATAACTCTGGACACTGGCCTCGTCTAGCCTAACGGGAAATTTGATTGTTTTTCCTCTTTCTGACGTTCGAAGGTAAGACGTATAAATCCCTATCTTCCCAATTTTTTTCCATATAATATTTAACGAATTTTTTCTCGTGTAATTAAGCAACATGAAATCACCAACATTGTAAGTTACTGGGGACAGTTATACAGAACCATCTGGTCAGTGGCGTAATCAGGACTACTATCAGAGTAGGGGCTAAATCATTTCAATTTTAGAAAGGACAAAATGCACTATTATTTATTTGACAATGAAGTGAATGGAAAAGTGCTGGTTAACATCTAAATTTAATTCAGTGTGTGATTTTTAATGAGAAAAAATATTTGCTTTCTGTCTCCCTGGCAGTGGATCTGGTTCATTTTTCACTTCAAAATCTGACTCTTTTTCTTCTTCTTGTTTTTATTTTTGTTTTGGAAGTTTTAGTAACTTGCAATTCCCGGTTCACGACATATAACGATACTGAAGTTATGAAATGAAGCTCTTCACTGGTCTTTACCAAATCATTTTTTAGTTGAATTTAATAATAAGTAACCATTAGGGTGCATTCGGGCATGTAAAAGTCTCGGACAAGCGATTTTTCCCTATCCCTCGACAGTATAAGTGCAGCAAATTAAGAGAAACCCTCTCGCTCTGAAATGGATTACGTGGACCAAGGGAGGGACCCGAGCTGGTGCAGGAGAAAAGGTAAACAAAATTTCCCCGGCTTTTCTAAGCGGACTGTAAGTTCACTTTCTCTTGAGGAGATGGCCAAGGCTGGCGGCGAAGGGACACTCCTACCAGAGCGCTTTCTTGGCTCCACCAGTCACGCTGTGTTTTTTCTTCTATTTAGAATGTCCACGGTTCCCCTTTCTACGTCTGCTCTACTATCATTAATAATTTTTAATATTTTGTTTTCCTAAACAATCTTCATTCACTCATTTTACAAAAAATGTGAGCTCGATTTTTAAAAAAACATTGGGTTGAAAAGCAGTTTAAACTATGCTGTTGAGTCACCTCGGTCTCTTCTTCCAACTTCTTTCATCCCCGACAATGTCCTACAATGATGGTCGAAACGTACACAAGTTCATATTACAACAAAATTTTAATCAATACGACCATATTAGCCATGAAAAAACTTAAAGAAATACCTTATATTAATATTTAAAAAAAAATTTAAAACTTAAAGCTCCAAAAAATAAAAATAGATCATTTAGAAAAATCGATGGGGTAAAAAATTATAAATTTATTTACTTATTTATAACTTGGTGTGTTTGAACCACTAGGGTAAATTAACCATAGTTACTATAATTTCATACCGAAAAACGGCTTTTATATTTTTTCATAAACTTTTTTCTTTTTCAGAAAATTTATGAATTTACGAAATGTTTCTTCTCTCTTGATGTTTCACGGACTTAATAAATTATGGAATAAAGTACAATAAAAGTAAATTATGGAATGCTAAATAATTTCATAATAACATAATATTCGTGGAAAAATAAATAATTTTTACATGAATAAAATATCAACAATAAAAAAATAATATATTTGTTTTTATTTTATCTATGTTAGTGCAGCCTTGCTACTTGAACTTATACTTGCTCCGTGACTATACATTATATACACACATGACATACCTACAAACTCTGAGACATTAACTGCAACGTAAGGATGTCAATGCAATTTTAAGAATTTATAATAATCCAAGATTGGCATCACTAAATTTGCAAAATCATTTATTACATATACAAAATTGGTACTCACTTTGGAAAATGAAATTAAACAATAAAACATTTCAACATATAACATTCATACTGAGACTCGACACGTGACCAACAGTTTATATTGGACACAATCAAATTCCTCAGACTGACTCAGTACGCTACTTGGGACTCCTAATCGACAGAAGGATGTTTAGGGGCCCGCATGTAAAAATGAAAAGACAGACTCTTCACAAACGACTAAAAATACTATTCTCTCTTTTTTCTAAATCATTAAATTTGAAAATAGAACATAAACTGAATACATACACCTACTTACTTAAGCCCATTAGGACATACGCCTTACAGATTTTCGGTTCAGTAAAGAGGACGCACTTAAAAAAATTACAAACTTTTCATTTTTGAAATTGATCAACAATTTTGAGACTAATAAGGAACGCTTCCTTGTACGTAAGTAATAAAACTCTATATACAGACTTACAACATCCAACTATTTATTCGCGAACTCATACAAACTCGAACAACAAATACGAACTCTTTATTCACGCTTTCATGAGAAATCGCACGTACATAATAACAGAATAACCAATGAGAGACTTCCTCTCTTAAGGAGTCGAGCCCTGAAAAAGCTGCTGCTGGGCACTTTCCTTTCCAATACCTTATGTATTAATTCTTTGAGGCCACCACATTCGCTGATTGTCGCAGATTGCTTACAGGTGTGGATCTAAGTTTTAAGAGAGAAATAAGTGCAGCCCACGTACCAAAATGAAAATACAATTTGACAAAATACAGAAAATACTGCTATATTTCAAAAGCATCGATATCGAAAACTTATGTAAACTCTTGTGGAGATACCCACAGATTTTCGGCAATGCAAAAAAGATTCTATTTTAAAAGTATAATATTTTCAATAAACAATTTTCTCAGTTATTACAACAGAGTCTTAGGCATGCAAATAAAGAAATTCTGTGACTCACATCAAACAACTTATACGTAATTTTTCCTCTCCTTTAAAAAGAAAACAACGGACAAAACAACAAACTTGTTTTTGGTAAACTAATAGACATAGCATAGTCTGAAATGACAGTAAGGAGGGGACTGAAAAGTGGCTGGATAGACTGGCTGGATAAGAGACCTCTCCTCGAGAATTGAGGGGTACGTCTTCAAGTTAAGAACGAGGTGCTCTTGGGTACTATTTTTTTCATAAGTCTAAAATGAGCAAGTTACGAATTTCCGCTGATTTTCTGATTGTGGAGGATGTGCTGACAGGTACGAATGTAAATTCGAAAAAAAAAAAAAAGTGGAGCTGCTTATCACTATAAAGGTAGAATAATGATATATTATGGTTCGTGATTTTCTGGCACAGTTAATGAGTTGATGCTTCAGTGAAATAGATTGAAATGCACAATATATAACAAAAAGTTTAGCTCCTTAGAAAATTGTTGTTGTCTTGGATTTACATGTACAACAAAAAATATTTGAGCAGGTAGGTATATTTTTTTATTTATCCACGCTAATATAAAAAACACCCCGTGAATAAGCTGAAAATACCACTGTCAAATGAAAATACAGTACGGTTCGGATATCACGGATATTTAACAATATAGATAAGCATTTGTTGTATTGTAGTGTCATGAAATACCCAAATTTTTATTAAGGTGCTAGTAATAATTAACGATGAACCAGCTTTTACTCACTGATCATAATAAAATGATTATGATTTCATGTGCGTAGGCGTGCGTTTCTAGTCCCAGAACTTTCACTTATACACGGTTCGGTAACCATTAAGGTGGTAATAATTGGTTTTTATATGGTGTTCGTAAAAATAGAAAAATTAATAACTTTAAAACGTCTAAATAATTTTATCCCCACATAATTAATTATAAATAAACTACACTCATACTAACGGTATAAATGATCTTCCTTTATAAAATTGCAAAATATTAAAAAAACCGTGAAATATTTAATAATTCTAGAGTATTAAAATCACTTAAATTAAGGAAACTTAATAGTTAATTATTTCACAATAATATAATAAATTTACATATTTAGTAAGAATATATCATTTTTTGTTTTTTCATATTTTATTTTTCGCCCGTCGTTAAACCATTGATAATCAGAAAATAATTTGGAACGTATGCCTATCTAATAATTATGAGGAAGAATGACACCCAGGAATACCTCATCCAGCGCTTGTGTCATTTACTCTGGTTTGTTAATGAAGATCTCTCATCCAGCCCCTTTTTAATTTGCTATTTATTGTCATGTCAGCTGTTGTTCTGTCTCTTATCAGACGTTTAAAATGTCCATCCAAGTCGGTACTAGAATCTTTTGTGTAGTCTTTATATGTTTGTCAACTGTTGGCATATGTGAATGTAGTCATTTATTATGTACGTATCGTACTGCTTTACTCGTAACATTTTTGATTGAAAATTAAAACTACAAATAATTCTGTTAGCAGATAATTAAGTAGTTATCAGATCCTATTTAGAACTCATTTGCGTAAATAAATAAAATATTTAGGTTAATTATTAACGTTCGACGAAGCAAAGATACCAGTCCAAATTCGTAGTGAGCTATAAAATTTATCAGTGAATAAAAAAAAAAAAGATTCATTCCAATAGTTTACAGTTATGTTTTTACTTTCACTTACCTATATATGTAATATATAGTAAGTGGAAGTATTGCGATCGTGAAAAATTTCGACTTCCGGTTTTCAACGGAAATACACGTTTTGGGGTCCCCTGAGTCGAAATGACCAAGTTCCGCGAAATGGTCTGTGTGTGTGTGTGTCTGTGTGTGTGTGTGTGTGTGTGTGTGTGTGTGTGTGTGTGTGTGTGTGTGAACAGACTAGCTCAAGAACTATAAACCGTGCGAACCTGAAATTGGGTATTTAGTGTAGGTATATGCCCGCGATGTGACAGCAAAAATTTCATCAAAATTGCTCAAAGGGAGGGGGTACTTTATTTAATAACTTTTTAGGTTTTTTTCGATTTTCTCAAAAACGGCTCTAACGATTTTGATTAAACTGAGTATTTCATCCATTTATATGCCCGAGATATGACTGTAAAAATTTCATCAAAATTGATCAACCGCAGGGGGCACTTTACTTAATAAATTTTGTAACATTTTCACGTGTTTTTTTGATTTTCTCAAAAACGGCTCTAACGATTTTGATTAAACTTAGTATTTGATCTATTTATATGCCCGAGATATATCTGTAAAGATTTCATCAAAATTGATCAACCGCAGGGGGCACTTTACTTAATAAATTTTGTATCATTTTTACGTGCTTTTTTTATTTACTCAAAAACGGCTTTCACGATTGTGACCAAACTGGGTATTTGATGTATGTATATGCCAAATATGTGATAGCCAACATTTCATCAAAATTGATCAACCGAAGGGGGGACTTTACTTAATAAATTTTGAATCATTTTCACGGGGTTTTTTATTTACCCAAAAACGGCTTTAACGATTATTAAAAATAAGATATGAATGTAGAAAAATGTGTGATTTTGGGAAATGATATCTAACAAAACGCGTCAATTTCTTATCTAAGTAAGTTGGTAAGTGAAAGTTGTGTGTTGCGCGACGCACCAGATTTTTTAAATAAAAAATGGTAGAAAAAATTAATTGTTAGTATGTTATTAGATGGTTTCAAATCCCAAATCTGAAGATACTAAAATACTGGCAAACAAAGATTATATAAATTGATAAATGAAAATCTAAAATCAATTCAACTTAAATACTTTTGATTCATAAATAGGGAATGATCAACTGATTTTTTTTTCAATTTTCGGAATTCAGAATTATTTAAAAATTTCAGAATCTTCATTTAAAGCTCCCTTTCTTCGAGTTTAGGAAACGAATGAATTAATCTTTGGCAACGTAAGGACGCAATAATTATCAACAGAATCATAGGGATATGAACGTTTCACATGCTAAACCACATAATGATATAAGCCGGATGAACCCAGAATCCAGTTATGTTTTTAAAATTAAACAGTTGAAGCGTCAAGTGTTATTTAACTATTTAGTTACGCATATCTAGTATTTTTTTATATTTTCTTGTCGACGAAAATCTCTAATAATTTCGTCATCAAATAAAAGATAAATTACAATTCTTTAAAAACGACGAAAAGCCATTTTGCAAACAAACTTATTTAAAGAAGTAAAAGTCATAAATGATTAATGGTTATAATGTCAAATTCATTGGGGAAAACGATCAATGGGAGGTGACAGGTAGTTTCCAAATGTCATCATTGGTTTTCCGTTATATAAGAGATGTGAAATCGTGAAATAATTTCGCCACTAAAGACTTCCCATTTCTTTCTGTAGACCATTGTTTGCTGAGCACATACAATTGAAGAATTTCCGGTATAATGTTTTCTTTTGTCAGGTTCCTGCTCACGCTGCGAAAAGAGATCAAATGTCACTTATGGATTTGAGGTTTCTTGACCGTCATCACTCTAGGTTTTTTTTTCGGAATCGCACGTAATCTTTCTGAATCGAACGTGACGGGAATTATTGCCACGAAAATATTGAACACAATCAACAAACATTGCGGAGGACCATCGGAAAGATAATTAGGAGTTTCTTAGAACACTTACTTAGAATATATTTTGAATATAAAAGGATAATATGAATTGAATACCTAGGTGATCTTTTGGTTTCTAGGCAGAAATACACGTATTACGAAAAAAAAAACTGTTTTGTAAATTCTGTCTAAATCTACAAGCAGTTTTTCGCGTATCATATACATCAGATTTTCTAATAAATATTAGAAGTCCAGAGTGGCAGTCAAAAAATCTACGAATAGTACCTAAAAAATATTTGATTGCACCCAACGTTTCGACCCAACCATGAAGCTCTTCTTCAGGGCTAAATGAACAAGAAACAGAAAAAAAATAAAAATTAAAAATTGTTTTAATAAAATAAAGAATAAAAACTAACTAGATAACACATAGAGGTTTTTAAACATATAATATACATTAACAAGACGTAATATGGCTATTGAAACGATGGCTGCAATCAAATAGTTTAATACTGTTTCCAGATTTTTGTTATCATCACTCCGAACTATTCTTGTATTTATAAAATATATGATCAATCATCATTTATCGGATCCGATTTTTTGGATTTCATGATCCCTGCAGTACCTCTAAATGTAAAGAGTTGATATATGTATTAAGTAATTTATTTGGCATTGGAATGGTGCTATTTAGGGGTCTTTAATTATTCCCTCCTCCTACCAGTTTTTATTTATTTTTCTTATTTATTTTTTTACAAACATAGTAGAGAGGCGTAAATCATAAAATTCAGGAGTTTGATTAATTTAAAACTATTCAATAATCAACCTCAGGTCAACATTTTACAGATTTTGTAAACATTCACTTGAGGGGTGTTTTGAAATCCTATTATTCATTTAATAGGAATGCATGTATTAGATGTAATGTATTTTATTTGTTCTAAGCTACCTAGAGCTCATCGCCGGTGAAGTAGTAACGATTTTTTCCCTGTTAAATTATACTTTTAAATGTATAATCACGAACGTTTTTACTATTTTTTTTTTTATTTGCCTATTACTCAAAATTACCTGGAAATTCCCAATATTTTTCAGTTTCCGTCAAACACACGTCCGTTTAAGTAAAATTTTATGGACAAGAAATGTTTCAGAAATAAAAAATCAAATCAGGAAACAGATATAGGAGAAAATTAATTGATTTGGTGTTCTATTGAGCGGCAGTACTTCGTAGTTTATAGAGAGATTGGAAGAATCCAATCGGAAGTGTTTAAATAGATAAAGAAGAGATTTAACGTTCATGACTCGTGTTTATAAGAATACAGGAGAGTTAGATTCTTGAAGAAATATCAGTGAAGTATCAAGAAATTCACCGGAGTTTGAAGGGAAATATGTTAAGACCATGATTGTAACCAAGGCCAGAAAAAGAATTTTCGGGGGGTTGCAGGATAATTGCAGATTTGCTTTACCACCGATCGGAAACTAAATAAATCAGAAGAAAATAAATAAGTCTATAATATAATTTGAATAAATAGAAAACAATAAAATAAACAAAATTAAAAAAACAGAACCTAAGTTAACCTAACCAAACAATATTAATGGCTATTCAGTCCCCCAAAGAGTCTTATCATTAACAGAATGTAATATTTAAGGCTTTGATTATTATTGTTTATGGCAAAACTTAAAAGTTGACTTTTTTGAGGTGATGATTTGGATTGATAAGCTTAATCAACACATAATTATCTTCATATTTGCAGTTATATTTTCAGAAATCCAGTTTGAATGAAGTCTAATATCAGCTTTATACATACACTTATTACTGTGGGATTTGCATGATACAAGGATTTTGTTTTGCACTTCATCAGCATCAAAAACAAGCTGTTTACGTGGTGAACACTAGCCAAAATTATTTTTTGAAATACTTTAAAATTAACTCTTTTGTGAACGAAAAATACTATTTTTTTTTATTTTTGAGGCTACTGAATCAGAAAAACAAAGCTTAATGAGCAGAGCACATTTTTCTTTAAGTTTATTTGCATAATGCGAATTAGTAAAAATTTGCGTAGAGAATTCAAAACATAAGTGATTTATTTGCATAAAAAGCATGTTGAAATTCATTTAAGTAGTGCTAGATGAATAAGCAGTGTTTGAAAAATTAAATATTGCGGTAAAATATGGATATAAAAATAGATATATACAAGAAATAAGGAAGATGGAATTAAAAAATAGTGTAAGTTCGATGTATAAACAAAGATTAAACACAACAAAGTTTATCCTTAATATTTAATATCACATAAATAGAAAATATTTAATCTGAATTTTAAATAAATAAAAAAATCCCCATTAGTATAAAAAGCCTCCATGAGATATATGGTTAACATAGATTCAAGATTTGAGTCGTTCGGGTTTTAAAATTAACCAAAGCAAAGAAAAGAAACCGATGGCAAATGTAAAAATTATTAGAGGCTCTGCAAATTGCAAACTTCATCGGATTCAAAATAACTTTTACCAGCAAAAAAAAAAAAAAAATGATAATTATGTTACCAAAGTTCTATTAAACTTTTAAACGGGGTGCATTGCGTTAAGAATTAATTATTAATAAGGTCTAAGTATTTTATTCATAATATTAAATGGTCTTTCATTCATAATAATGTCATTAATAAACATGATGGCATTATGTTAAGTAATCAAGATTATTTCTCATCAGATTAAGTATACGTAAGTTTCGAAAAAAGAAAGAAAAAAAAATGTACCACAATAAAAGTCTGGAAACAAAATAGTTTTAAACATAATTTTTTTTTAAGACTATGGAATAGGCCTTACAAGATGCAAGACATATATATAAATTATATTATATATATTAATAATTTAATTATAATCAGCGAATTTTGTAAAAAATAAAAACCTAATCTTGTCGAAATTTCTCCTTTATAAAACTATACCTACCTGTAACCTCTCAATCAGAATATTCATGAAGGGCCAACAATGTTCTTATTATTTAGGCTATCCCTACAACTGTTTCAGGTTGCTAAAAAATTATGCGCAATCAAAGCATAATAAAAGCGTGGTCTAAATTTTTATAAATTTATACGTTTATTTAAAAAATCTTTCGTTTTGGCTCTATTAAAACATAATGCGACAACTGAACTTATGGGTCCCAAGGAAATGAGGGTGAATTCCCGCTTTTCCAATACACACCATTATGTTATGTCATCAAGATTATTTCCGATCAGATTAAGTATACGTAAGTTTCGATCATGGATTTCAATTTATGTTTTATCCTCGAAGATTAATAAATGAATTTTATTGGGAAAAAAGTAAAAAATAAAAATGAAATACATTCTAGTTTGTCAAAAATCAATTATAAAAAAAAGGCTGCAAATGAAGACAACACATAAGGAAAAATCAGAATGATCAAAGATACTGGACAATATGGATTTTTAGCATTCGGGCAATGCAAATTTATCAGTAGTGACGTTACTTCTTGATTAATATTGATACAAGATTATTATAGGGTGTCATTTTTTCTTTTTTTTAACATAATTTGTTTCAAATATTTTCTTTTTTTAACTTCCTAAAAAAATACATGCAGTTATTTTTAAATCGCCTTTTTTTAATATATTAATTTAATTGTTAATTTATACCAAATATATAAATCTTATTTACAGAATAGTAAGCTATACCATTAACCACGATTTTGAATCTTTGCATTTGTTAAAAGGGGATCAATTAAAATTTTATGAATCTCGTTTTTTTATGTCTTCTGTCTCATTTTTTCTGTCTAAACATAGAGGAAACCCTTCTTTGTAACAGCCTACAAAGAGTTTGGCCATTATACCTAAATAAAGACTAAGAAATTAAAAAATCTGTACCTAACCCCGTATTTACAAGAGCTACTACAGTTTACAATAGGCATGTAAGTATGAAACTTACAGAAATAAATTAGCATAAAACCTGAGTACATTTAGAGTATAATAACTTTTTTTTCTTTCATTATTTTTTTTTCTTATATTTTTCTGAGTCAAACAACAAAAACAACTTATGACATGATTTGAAATATATGTTTAAGAAATTCTTTAGTAACGTTCATTTTTCGGACATTTCCAGTTATTAAAAGTATTTTTTTAAATTATTTTGGTTAAAGAGAATTAGAGAAATTTTAAATTAATTTTTTTTCACACTATTAAATGTATTTTGGAACAGGATGAATACAGTGTTGAATATCAACTTTTAATTATGTATTTTAAGATTAAGATATAACACGACTTGTTTTGATATAAATACTATAGAACGTGACCTAGGAATACGTTTGAAAATAAAATTATTTTTAAAAGAGGTTTTGGCTGAAAGTGAATACTTGAAATAAAAAAAAAAAAAAAAAAAAAAAAAAAATGGGAAAATGTCGTTGAAGGAAGAATAGACTAATCAAGAGTTGAGTGAAGCAAGGATCTTTGGGTCAAGCCTAATCAATGAAAAATTATTATGTTCTCCTAGAGCCTATAATTAGCAACTGACCTTATATTTCGGAATATCCGTTAATACAATAATACTAACTTTTGCCCAACATCTCCACGAGGGTGTGCTGGAACCCCCTCGGGTCGTCCTGGGCCTGCGGGAGCTGGCTGTTATTCTTGTAGCGCTCGGTGAGTACCTGGGCAAGGATGGCGGCGTCCTGAGAGGGCTCCATGAGCCGGCGGTCCTCGACTTCTTGCAGCCGTGTCCTCACCTCCCCCGGGAACCTGAGCTCGATGCCCGCCACGGCCACCAGAAGGGCAGACCAGACCGCTCCGTACCACATCCTGCCCATCACTGAGCTCTCCCTCTTCCCCCTACCCCGTCGTCCCTCTTTCTTCTCTCTCGCTCCATTATAGAGGTAGATAGATTACTTTAACTGCGAACCGCGTCCGAACATGGAGGAAAGTTGTCACGTAGAAATATAATTCTGATGGAAAGTAACACGTTACAAAGTGCAAGCAATGGGTAAAGTTTTATTCTTATTTTAAAACCGATATGCAGGAAGGAACTAACCATCCAAACAAAACATCCAGAAAAAATATACTTCTTTAAAATACAGATCATAGTAATCGATAATCGTGAACAGCTGTAAAAAAGAAATGTCATAAATGAAGGTCCTCCTCAGATAATTGGTTAATTGTACTTTTTTTTGGGTGAGTCAATGTTCACTTCCTATAGCATTTCATATCAAACCAACGAGGGTCTAAATTTTTAGGCTTTGGATTTTAATAATGTTTCAGTTATTTGTTGCATGCATCAATGTAAAGAAAAAAAAATCTGGTGCGTGCGCGCAACACACAACTTTCGCTTACCAACTTACTTAGATTAGAAATTGACGTGTTTTGCTAAATATCATTTCCCAAAGTCACACATTTTTCTACATTCATATCTTATTTTTGTTAATCGTTATAGCCGTTTTTGAATAAATAAAAAAAACCCGTGAAAATGATACAAAATTTATTAAGTAAAGTCCCCCCTCCCGTAAATCAATTTTGATGAAATTTTTACAGTCATATCTCGGGCATATAAATACATCAAATACCAAGTTTGATCAAAATCGTTAAAACCGTTTTTGAGTAAATAAAAAAAACACGTGAAAATGATACAAAATTTATTAAGTAAAGTCCCCCCTCCGGTTGATCAATTTTGATGAAATGTTGGTTATCACATCTTTGGCATATAAATACATCAAATACCAAGTTTGATCAAAATCGTTACAACCGTTTTTGGGTAAATAAAAAAAACATGTGAAAATGATACAAAATTTATTAAGTAAAGTCCCCCTCCGGTTGATCAATTTTGATGAAATTTTTACAGTCATATTTCAGGCATATAAATAGATCAAATACTCAGTTTAATCAAAATCGTTAGAGCCGTTTTTGAGAAAATCGAAAAAACTTAAAAAGTTATTAAATAAAGTACCCCCTCCCTTTGAGCAATTTTGATGAAATTTTCGCTATCACATCGCGGGCATATACCTACACTAAATACCCAATTTCAGGTTCCCACGGTTTATAGTTTTTGAGCTAGTATGTTCACATACACACACACACACACAGACCATTTCGCGGGACTTGGTTATTTCGACTCAGGGGGTCCCAAAACGTGTATTTCCGTTGAAAACCGGAAGTCGAAAATTTTCACGATCGCAATACTTCCACTTACTATATATTTCATATATAGGTAAGTGAAAGTAAAAATAGGAAATTTCAGATTTTTCGGAATTACAGTTTTTGAGATATATATTTTTGAAATGGTAAAAAAGAAAGCAAAAAAGGGAAAGTTTTTTAAACAGTTTTTCGGTTATATATCAAAATCTATTTGAACTAGAAAACTGTAACAGGTGTCATATGTTTTAGTATTCTGTGCGTGTTCTTTTGAATGAAGTTTCCTTAAATTAAAAAAAAAAACCGACTATAAGAGTTTTACTGCATATGAAAAAGGGTATTCTATTTTTCTTACACAATTATTCAATTAAAATAAAAACATGCTGGTGAATAGTAAAACAGTATGAGTCACATCTCACGTATATGTAATGGAGGTTCATGACTAAAATTTCTTTATTTTAAAATTTTAAATTTCTTAATTGAATTAATAATAAGTGAGACTATCAAGCTTATTAAAATCTTCATTATAAAAAAATAAGAAAAAAACTTATTACTAAGATAAAAAAAAATAAAACAACTAAACCAACACTTCTAGGAGAATTGTTTACAGTTGGTAATCTGTAAGATTCGTTGAAATTACTATATTTTGGGTTATAATATTACTTGTTTTTTTTTTTGTTTTTTTTATCTCTAACTTGAAAATATTCAACCTTCTTTATACTCAACAACGTTTCGGGTTCATCTTGCTAATCTTCGAAGTATTGATATTTCTCGACACCGAATCATGAGCTACCCGTTGCGGATGGCTGTACGGTACAAGCACTTGGTCTTTGAGTCGGGTCTGGATGGGAAATGAGAATGACGGCGTTCTCGCTCCGATGATGAAGTTAATCTTGAACAACTTTAATCGCAGTACTGACCACACCCACTTCCTCTCAGCAGCCTAATGTTGTTAAAAAGCGTTTAGTGTGAGTTGCCCACTAGCTTTGTCCCCGGTGTTTATGTCGAATAATTTAACGCTCCTTGGTTTCAAGAGCGGCAGTCCATCGGGGAAAAATGGGGTTAAGCATCCTCGAACTTGAACAGGCAGCATTCGCTCAAGAGGTGTGGCAATAATAGTTACTTCAATAATGAAGCGTATGCCACAATTAAAGGGAAAGTGGATTCGAATTTGAATTGTTGGCCTTTCTAAAACACACTTATCAAATGTATTCCAGTGACAAATTCATATAAATTTAAAAGAGAATCGATATGTTCGTAGGACAGTAGTTAGGAGCTGGAGTTAATTCAGCTCACTTATCAAGGTCGAACAGCTATTTAGATATATTAGGAAGATCACAATATATTAACTAGCCTTGAATCCAGAAAATAGTCTGCTTATTAGAACTAATGCTGTACTTACTTCCTCTTATCTGTTGCATAAACCTGACATCCTTCGAAGGCTATCTGAAGCCCTACCGGGTTGGACTTGATTTTCAATCGTTGCAACTTTAGCAGTTAATTATAACTTTTCGCAATATTTCTTTCAATTCAAAGACTCTTCGGTCTAGGGTATCCAAAACTTACAAATGCGTTGATATTAAATCTGGAATTTTACTGTTCAGCGGGTTGTCTAACGATAATGCACTGTTATGCATAAGACACCCATAATTTCTTTTTTTTTTTTTTTTTTTTTTTTTTTTTTTTTTTGGGACTTTAAGGCTTCTACTGAAGCCCTATACTGCCCATACTAACACCCATGGCACTGGGTGATACTTCTCCTACGAAAGAAAAGCACCACCCAGGGCGGGACTCGAACCCGCAGCTCCGGCATGGGAGTACGGCGCTTTACCGCACAGCCACACCGGGCCCCAACACCCATAATTTTCCACTAGAATTCCCTCTGTTTTGTCGGAGACACCAGAGCGTAATGTGCGGCCATATTCCTGAATTAGATTACTATTCAGTGAATAATCATCTCCGCTGAAGAATTAGACTTTTCTAGGGTAGAACAATGTTCATAAAGGATGTTTCATAATTTTTAAACATCCCGAATTGTTCGAATGAGGATTGGTCTGAAATTTCCATAAAAATACAAAATCTAATGTTTGCACTAGTTTCCCTTGAAAACTAATTCTTTCTGACGATATTATATTTTATTTACGCAATTATTTATATCAAAATTTCAAGCCTCATTTGTCGAACCAAGCAATTATGATACACATAACCCGAAGGATATTTCTAGCCCATTGCAATGGTACCAGGATTTGTGAAACATTGTTTTGTTTTTTTGTTAGATTCACTATTGTGTGGATTTTTATTAAAGCCAATGGAATTCAATAGCCTAGTCAACCGTTTGAAATCGGATTTTGATCAATATGCACGTCCTAGACGTAAGTATATTATATTTATTTCTTGAATTCATTTTTCACGTCCAATAAACAAAATGTCTTATGTAACAAAAATTTCTTAACATTTCTTGGTAAAATTGACAATCATTTGAGCGAAATATATTTTAAATACATAAAAACATTGTTGATAAACTTCTTTTGTCCCTTCGGAGAAAAGCTAAATAATACTATTATGTTATATAGACTGATTATAGTACTTACTTGTAAAATATTGTCGGCCTAAACGTGAAACAACGTGAGCGACATTTTTGTTCTTTTTCGAAACTAAAATGTTTTTGTTCAAATATCGTCTACGAAGTTTTTAGTTTAGGCCGACGTATCATAATATTTCTCTAACTGCAAAATGAAATTTTTATACATCTCTGAGATATATACTATGGGCTATTATCAACAAAAATTAACTCACATAATTCTTCAAACCATCGTGAATCATTGGAATAGACCTTTGCAGCTCCTAAAAGAACTCGCTTGTTTTCCATAGCAGCAGTTTGAATGTCCAATTTTCCGTCCCGAACAGCTTCGAGTACTGGTTCCAGGCCACTACCACGGAGGTTATCTACAAAAATTCAAAAATATATAAAAATAATTCGAGAAAAAATATATGGTTTAATTTTAAGGTAATTTTTAAGAAGTTGTCGGCATTGTATGTACAAAAACGCTGGTAATGATTATTCCACGATTCTTAAAATTATTATAGGCATCATCGCAGTTTAGAAGAACGTTTTATAGCAAAATTGGATAGAAGCAGTACCAAATATTCTGTAAAATACTGATTCGCTCAGCGTACAAAGAAAAAAAAGCCTTACTGTTATCAAAATATAGGACATGAGAGTAATTAATGTTTACTGTAAACTTCCTCATTTTGAAGATGACTCTTGAAGTGAGAATCGCCTGAGTTCTGTTATTGTCCCATTTCTTCGATGGAAATTCAAAGGAAGGTTGAAATTAAAATGAAATTATTACTAATTAACATATACGACACAACAAAATCGTTTATATTTAGGTTAGAAACGTTATATTGTAGAAACGTTACTTCTGATAGAAATCATATTTATTAAAACAATGAATGAGAATTTTTTTTTCTTAGAATTAATACGAATTTCTCTTAGGCCCCGAGAACAAATATATTATAATTAAATGATGAACATTTTTTTATTTCATCATGATTTTAATTAATTTCTAATAACTCCACTATTTAATTCTAAAAACAATTTCCCGACTGATTTAAAATACATATGTAAAAAAAAAATTAAACATAATTATTTGAGACTAGATATCAAATTAAAAAATGACATATTTTTTTTTAAATGGCAATTTATAGACCAAATTAATGGGAAAAACCTAATATATCTAAAATCGTCGGTGATATTCAATTTTGATGGAGCTATGCATTCTGGTATGTAATTGTGATTATCAAGCATAATTAAGTCACACCAGGTCAACTTTCAAGGAAAGCACATAAACTGAAAAAAATGAACTCCATGCCAGGTTGCTGAGCTAACACTTGAAATAGACTTCCAAAAAATTATTAACATTATCAAAATTGCATATACTTAACCCTTTTTTAGGTATTTCCTTTAGGATCACCCGCTTTATTTAGTCAGGGACTTTTTTTTTGGCTGTACCCCCCCCCCCCCTAGAAAATACGTACAAAGCCCATTTTTCAAAGGACTTTATAAGTTGTTATGCCCTAGTATAATACAACTTTCGCCTGTTTGAGAGGGACAGAATTACCGATGCATAAAAACCTTAAGTGAATAAATGATGAAATAACTGTGAATTATTTTCATATTTAATAATCATATCTTACTAGGGATAATAATGGACTGACTGCTATTAATACTCATAAACAAAAGTAAAGGTACTTTATAAGCATGGTTTTTCCTAAGTCATTTACTCGTAAACCATATCACATCATTTTTATGATGAGAAAACCTGCCTAATATTAAAGAATACTTCATTATGATTAAATATGAGAAAATTAATCAGAATAGTTATGGTCTTTGTCTAGAAATCTTAATAAAAAAATAAGTAATTTCATTATCGTATAAAAAACGTTTCTGAGCACGTTTGATCAAACACACGCACACACACACAAAGTTCATTTTGCAGCACTTGGTTATTTGGAGTCAGGGTACCCCAAAACGTTTGCCGATGAAAAACGTAAGTTTAAATTTGACAATTGACGTAACGACGACAGCAACACAAACAATATGAATTACGAAAATGAAATCGAATAGGCTAATCTTCTTTTGGTTAATTTTAATTTATCAGTCACTTTTCTTGAACTATGCTCAGTTTCCTGAATTAAATATTAAATTTGCGAGGTACAGCTTCACAGAGAAGAATTTTGTACAATCCCAATATTGTGCTAAATGGATTACACATTTTTTCGGTTGACTTAAATTTACCTATCAGTTCCGATTCTCCATCCGCATAGCTCAATATAATTCATCCATTAACCTTAAATTTGATACCTATTGTTGTCTATTAAGTAGTAGGTATTATTACCGGGCTAATAGAAGTGTAATGAATCAGCATTGTTGATTGCTCTGTCATACAAACGTTAGAAATAATTATCTGAGTCAAGGAACTTTGGGTTAACTACGTTTGTTACGTTAAAAAAAAATATTAATTGGTTATAACTAAATAAAACAATCGTAACAAAAAAGGTGGTAGCTCAGTGGAGACGGGCGGGTTCTTAAATGACTAGTGATTAAAAAAAATTGAAATAAATTAAGGGGCGCCACGCTATTTATTTTAAGGAAATAGCGAAAACCTAAAACAATCTGAATAAAAAAAAATAATTTAAATTTAATAAGTGAAGATTACCTTAAAATCTCGGAGAGGGCTGTACATAAAATACAATTTGCAATTTACACTTATGAACTACTTAATGGTAAGTTAAAAAGAAATTGAACAAAACAAATTAAACTCAAATAAAAAAACTTTTAATTAACACTATATTTACATTACGATATTAAAAATAAAATTTACTCACAATTTCTGTAGTCAGGCCTGATCAAAATCTAACTCTATTCACACAACTAGAAACAATTTAAACTTATAACTATACAATAAAAAAAAAAAGCAAGGTTTAACAAAGAAATTAAAAGAAAAATATCTCCAGTCTGTTCTCTTAACTCGCCTGTCTTCTCGTAGCTTTGTTGCCAGTAGCCACTCGGCTTGGCGATTCTCGCCACCGGAATCTCTTCCGTGAACGCCACTATTCTTCAATTCTCTGATATTTAGCGGTATAGACCACAGCTACGTTAATCACTAATACAGTCTCATTTTATCATCACTCGTCGAACGCTAGCGAACATCTCCTCTATTTTCCTTCGTTGTTTTTCAAAAAAAACAAATGCCTTAATAACAGCTGTTTTTCAATTAATTACTTCGGTCCCGTCTCTTCTTTTAAAATAAAACATAATTATTTTTATAGCTAAATAAAAAAATATTATATCAATAAAAAACTAATACAAAGCTTTTAAAACAACACATATTTTAATTATATACAAAAATATATTAAGCCCTCTTCGATTATTACTTAATGAGTTTTATTAAATAAAAAAAAAATTTTTTTTTGTTTATTTATTTTTCGTTACAAACTCTCCCCCTCCCTACCAAAAAAATTTTTTTTTTTCTAATGCTTGAATCTTAAGTCTTAGGTCGGATGAGGTTTTAGATCTTTGACATGCCAAGTTCCTAAGGGATGACCCTGTAGATCTTCTAGCACGTATAATAAATTTCCTTGTTTTGCTCTGATTCTACTTTTCTCATATAGAGGTGCCAATTTATTAGAAAAGTTCTTTGAAGCATCCGAAAGGGTTTGGGTCTTCTTCCACACTAAATCTCCAGCTTGTAGATCCACGTTCCTTCTCCGAAGATTATAATGGTGACTGCTTTTCTCGTATGATCGCCGTAGACGCTCAACCACTTCTTCATATATTACTGGCATCATGTTGAACTTCTGTGCGTAAGCCTTACGATCTCCCATTTCCGGAACATTATCTGAAGCAATGGAATGCTCGTACTCGTCGCCTGAACGTGGTAACTCTCGTCCAAAATTCAAATAAGCTGGTGAATAACCGGTAACCTCATGAACCGCAGTCTGCATAGCAAAAGCCAACTTGTGTAGATCCTTATCCCAGTGCTTATGATTGTCTTTCACATAGGAAGCTAGGAGTGTCTTTATCACTCGATTTGGACGCTCCATTGGATTAGCCTGTGGATGATAGACTGGGGTGAACCACAATTTAACAGCATATTCTCGGGCTTTCTTTTTTAAAATATTGCTCCTGAATTGAGGGCCGTTATCACATATAATAATTTGGGGAACCCCGAACTTAAGAAAGACCTCTCTTTCTAAAGTTTTGGCCACCACTTCGGCTGTCGATTTTGAAATTGGTACTATGATGCTGTATTTAGTGAAGCAGTCGGTAAACGCTAATATGAACCTTTTCCGGTTTGAAGACATACGAAACGGCCCCATTATATCTGCCGAAACCATTTGCCAAGGTTGGGTAACTATTCGCTGTTTCCCCATTAGGCCCGCAGGCTTAGTCTGTAATGGCTTATTCGCCAAGCACACTTCACATTTCCGTACGTACCTGGTTACATCGGTTGCCATGCCAGGCCAATAGTAGTACTCCTTTACCCGCTGCAAGGTTTTGAAACATCCCAAATGTCCTGCAATTTCTTTATCATGACATTCCCAGATCGCTTCCCTACGTTTATGTTTAGGAACTACTAATTTCCACTGGTTGCTATCTCCTACCATTTTCCGGTTATTATTAACAAGCTTCCATAGAGTTTGATTAACAATCCTCCAATCCGCATATTTTGATGGATTCTCTTCTACTTGTTTAATCATCCGCTGATACCAGGCGTCCTCTATTGGTTCTCCAATATCAATTCTGGCTATCGGGAATTCGTAAGTCCGTGACAACACATCGGCTGCAGCGTTTTGCTTGCCGGGACGGTGTACGATAGTGAATTGGTGTTGCTGCAGTTTTAGTGCCCACCTAGCCAGTCGACCTTGAGGGTCGCGAAGACTATTCAACCATTTTAAGGCAATGTGGTCAGTAATAACTGTAAAATCCATCCCTTCCAAATAAGGCAGAAACTTCTCTATTGCCCAGAGAACTGCTAGGCACTCTTGCTCAGTTACACTGTATTTCCTCTCGGCTGTGGTCAAACTTCGGCTCGCATAAGCTATGACCCGATCTCCTTCTGGGTATTCTTGGTAAAGAATAGCCCCTAATCCTGTTTTAGAGGCATCGGTTTGTAGGAAGAATCGCTTACTGAAGTCAGGACATGCTAACACAGGTGCTGTGACAAGCTTCTCCTTCAGTAATCTGAACGCTTCTTCTTGTTCTTGTCCCCATTTCCATCTCTTGTTTTTCTTCAATAGATCCGATAGCGGTGAAGTTAGAGTCGAGAAATTAGGGACAAAGCGGCGATACCAGGAAGAAAGCCCTATAAACTGTCTCACTTGCTTTACGTTCTTAGGTGCTGGGTAGTTTAATATCGCCTCAATCTTTCCCGGATCAACTTGTAGGCCGTTCTCATTTACCACATATCCCAGAAACTTTAGTTCCTCTCTGCAAAACTGACTTTTCTCCCAATTCACCGTTAAGTTGGCTGAGCTCAATCTTTCTAAGACCTTCTCCAATGTTTCTATGTGGGAATCGAAGTCTGATGAGACCACAATGATGTCATCCAAGTAAACAAAGATATTTGGTTCTAAATCTGCTCTCAAAACATCGTCAATCAGTCTTTGCCATGTCGCTGGTGCATTATGCAGTCCAAAAGGCATTCTACAAAAATGGAAGAGGCCGCGGTTGGGAACAGTAAAAGCTGTCTTTTCCTTGCTTTCAGCAGCCATTGGTATCTGCCAGTATGCGCTCTTTATGTCGATGGAAGAAAGTATCTTGGCATCACGTAACCTATCCAATATATTCGAAATGTAGGGCAGCGGGTAGGCGTCTCTTTTAGTCACGGCATTTAACTGACGATAATCCACGCAAAAACGGTAGGATCCATCGGGTTTCTTCACTAAAACAACAGGTGACGACCAAGCACTCTGTGACGGCTCTACAATTCCTTCTTCGAGCATTTCATCGAGCTCCTTATTTAAGATATCTTGGATCTTTGGTGAAACAGGGTAGTAACGCTGTTTGACTGGCTTACTATCACCGGTATTTATTTCGTGCTCTACCCTGCTTGTACATCCTAACTTTGATGGTCGAATATTTCGCCAATGTCCGATAAGCCGATTTAAGGTTTCTTCCTGTTCCTGCGTAAGATTCGGTCTAGTTAGGACAGCAGGGCCATTCTGTGACACAGCTAAACATTCTTCTGTTGGAGCAAAGTGCCACATATTTTTCGATATGTCTGGAACCAATCTAAATTTATTCCAGAAGTCGATGCCCAATATAAGTTCATCCACCAAGTTGGAAACTACCAAAAATTGGATAATTCTCATTTTACCTTCCAACTCCACTGGCACGTTTACGCTTCCATTAGGAGCAACGTCTGACTCCGACTCAACGGTCGTTACCGGCTTCTTTGTATCTTCGGTTGATTCGGTAATCACTGATTGTACATTACCCTCCTGAGACTTTCCGGGATTTGGGTTTTCAAAGTGGGATTCTGAAACAGGAGGTTGCCCACTCAATTTTTCTTCCAGTTCCTCAAATAATAGAAGGCATTTTGAAATTGCTTCTGACTTCCTCTCCGTTTCGATGGTGTCTTTCGTTGTTATCCGGTTTAGTCTATTAATCAAATGTTGAAGACCTGTATCGATTTTATCTATATCCCCGGTAGAACTAGAGGGTGGGAGAACAGAAATCTTGTTCTTAACAGTGGCAATTTTCTCTTCACACACGCTTAATTCTTCCGTAGGAGAAAGGTCAACTACCGGAGCAACATATTTTCCTGCACTCTCTAGTTTAAAGACGGTCCGAAGTCTTTTCCTCATATCTTCTACATTAGATATTCCAACTATCCCCCGAATCCTTAATTCGTATTCAAGCTCGTCCTTTAACAATCTATCGACCTTCATCTTTATGATTTCAAAAGAACCAAATAAAAATTATACTACCTTTTCTTAGCAGATAAAATAAAAAAAATTCAATATTAGGACAAAAAAATAATTTTATTTAAAAATCACTAAATCAATATTAAATTAAGCATCTATCTAATCACTTATAGCCCCACGTTGGGCGCCATTTTGTTACGTTAAAAAAAAATATTAATTGGTTATAACTAAATAAAACAATCGTAACAAAAAAGGTGGTAGCTCAGTGGAGACGGGCGGGTTCTTAAATGACTAGTGATTAAAAAAAATTGAAATAAATTAAGGGGCGCCACGCTATTTATTTTAAGGAAATAGCGAAAACCTAAAACAATCTGAATAAAAAAAAATAATTTAAATTTAATAAGTGAAGATTACCTTAAAATCTCGGAGAGGGCTGTACATAAAATACAATTTGCAATTTACACTTATGAACTACTTAATGGTAAGTTAAAAAGAAATTGAACAAAACAAATTAAACTCAAATAAAAAAACTTTTAATTAACACTATATTTACATTACGATATTAAAAATAAAATTTACTCACAATTTCTGTAGTCAGGCCTGATCAAAATCTAACTCTATTCACACAACTAGAAACAATTTAAACTTATAACTATACAATAAAAAAAAAAAGCAAGGTTTAACAAAGAAATTAAAAGAAAAATATCTCCAGTCTGTTCTCTTAACTCGCCTGTCTTCTCGTAGCTTTGTTGCCAGTAGCCACTCGGCTTGGCGATTCTCGCCACCGGAATCTCTTCCGTGAACGCCACTATTCTTCAATTCTCTGATATTTAGCGGTATAGACCACAGCTACGTTAATCACTAATACAGTCTCATTTTATCATCACTCGTCGAACGCTAGCGAACATCTCCTCTATTTTCCTTCGTTGTTTTTCAAAAAAAACAAATGCCTTAATAACAGCTGTTTTTCAATTAATTACTTCGGTCCCGTCTCTTCTTTTAAAATAAAACATAATTATTTTTATAGCTAAATAAAAAAATATTATATCAATAAAAAACTAATACAAAGCTTTTAAAACAACACATATTTTAATTATATACAAAAATATATTAAGCCCTCTTCGATTATTACTTAATGAGTTTTATTAAATAAAAAAAAATTTTTTTTTTGCTTATTTATTTTTCGTTACACGTTATACTAATTACTGAATTATTTAAGCATTGATTATTCATTTGAAGATAGTCATAGTTTAATAACTAATAGATATTGTTCAAAGAGCTATGTTGGATAAAGTATAGTAACAATAGGAACATGAAACACAAAACGTATGATTTACAAGAGTTCTAGACTTTAAGATGGAACAAACTGTTCTAGCACCCATTCGTGATTGTTCTAGAACAATGTAAGCTATTCGGGAACAATCTGGTCTAATTCAGGC
Source organism: Aelia acuminata (assembly GCA_911387785.2). Taxonomy (NCBI): domain Eukaryota; kingdom Metazoa; phylum Arthropoda; class Insecta; order Hemiptera; family Pentatomidae; genus Aelia; species Aelia acuminata. The sequence continues at coordinate 77,379,531 of OU426982.1, forward strand.
TGTATATAAGGAGCGATGGACCGGAGAGTCAGTCTTGTTCTGAAGTTCGAATCATGTAGTTATTTTTGTGTTAACGTATCGATACAACTTAATACTTTTTGTAACCTTGTTGATTATTTGAGTTTATATTGTTAGCGTGACATGATGAATGATTATTTTCTTTTAATAAAAAAGTATTTTAACCAACATAGCTGTTACAATATCATTTAATTATTCCCAAAATTTTTAAAAAGTTTAACCGTGTGCGAAAAAAAAAATCTCATACTTCATAATTTAAAATAATTAAGGTAAAACGTATAAATAAATTAATTTATTAACTTACCTATCACCATGCTGCCTACATCTATGGAAGAGGATCCGTGCACAAGAAGTAAAACTAACCATATCCAGTCCATCTGCAACATAAAAAGTTTCATTGATCGTAAAATCTAAGGCGAAAGTTTAATTATACTTATTGTCTTGAAAATAATGTATCGTTTACAATATTTGAAATATTGTTTACAACATTTTATATTGCTTCTTATATGTTCGCTTTTTGTTAATTAGTGTACACTCATTTTTTTTCTCCGTGAGAACGATGTTGGAGAGAACTGCTAAGTAAAATTTAGAAACTCAACACCTCTTTGCGGAATTCCGCGCTGCCTATGACTGCGTGATTCGAGAGGAATTATAAGATGGCATGATCGCTCTAGGCATTCCTCAAAAGCTTGTCCGCCTTGTCATAATGACAATGAAAGCCACCCAATGCACATTTAAAGTTTTCGGAGATACATCTGAGTTTTTCCATAGCCACAATGGACTTAGACAAGGGGATTGTTTGGCATGCCTTTTATTTGATATTGCATTGGAATATTGCCAATTATAATTGCCTATGCCGATGACCTGGATATCGTTGGCCGTAATTTTACAACCATGAAATCTGCTTTCCTGGACCTTCAAAGAGCAGCTGCAAAAATTGATTGGTGGTTAACGAATCCAAAACCAAGTACATGATCTGCAATCATAAAAGAACAACAGCAGGATTTCTAGGAGGGAAAGTTACGATAGGAGATTTTAAATTCGACAGCGTGCAGGAATTTATTTACCTGGGAACACAGCTAAACTCGACCAACGACATGAAACCAGAGATTCAGCGCCGGATCATGGCAGCCAACAGATGCTATTTCGGGCTTCAGAAACACCTAAGAAGCAAGTTTCTCTCCAGGGCCACTAAGCTACAAATATACAAAACACTAATCAGACCAGTTCTCACATATTCATCCGAGTGTTGGACCGTGACGAAGGCAATGGAATCATCTCTATTGAGATTTGAAAGGAGAATACTGAGAAGGATTATGGGACCTGTGTGTAGCAGCGGCGTATGGAGATTAAGGAAAAATGCCGAGATCATGAGCTTGTATAATGAGCCTGATGTTGTTAAATTAATAAAGGTTGGTCGCTTGAGATGGGCTGGGCACATTGCTCGACTAAGCAATAACGAGGTCCCAAAAATGCTCTTGGAGGAAAAAATCTTTGGACGAAGAAAGGTTGGTAGACCTCGCCTGCGCTGGATAGATTGTGTGGCGGTAGATGCCCAAAAAATGCTCGGAATTAGAAATTGGAGAGCAGCTGCACAAAAAAGAGAAGACTGGCGGCTCCGACTGCGGGAGGCCCTGACTCTTCATGAGTTGTAGCGCCATCGAAGAAGAAGAAGTGTATACTCATTAGTTAAGTTTCCCTAACTACGTTTCAATTACTGATTGGACACTCTAATGATAGAAAGCTTCAATCTCTCTGTGTTGGCAATATTATTTTTAAGTTATTTTTCCAACCAAGAAAGTTATTTTCTTCTGCTACTTCGTACTTCCATAACGCGACATGTGAAATATACAAAATGTTGATCACTAATCACATAAAAAAAAAGAATATGAACACGCACAAGCAATATTTTAACTTTTGGTAGTAAACCGCCACGCTGGTCATGTGGCCAAGCAAACATTTGAGAAAAGCTAAGTAGGTACCGACCCATGCATCAATTGATACAACCGTCGATGCAAATATTTTACAAGAATAAATCAATATCCGACTTAAAATAGCTCAATACCGGTATCTTAAAATAGCGGTAAATTCGGTCAACTTATCCATTCGTACAGATTTCGGGGATATCGTCTTAGGAAAATTCAGATGCTCCATAAAAATCAGATGCCTTATATCCTCCATTTGGGTTATCCATATAGGACTCTGGGGGCTAATACCCCTCGCTTGTATTTCGTCATCCCAAAGCGTATACCATAGGCACCGCAAATGGTTTCTAGTCTTGTGGTTTTCATTATTACGATGACCTTAGCCAGCTGATCTAATTTGACTCAGTGGCAGCTTCTCCAACTATTCTGATCCTTCTACCTCAAGGTTCTATCTACTCTTATCCTTAATCGAGTAAGTTAGAGGCCATCTGATTCTATTTCCGACAACTATCTAGACTGGCTCAATGGAATTGATAATCTTGCTTGTGCCTGATTATGAAGTGGTAGTGAATCGTTAAAATTTCCAGGGAACATTAGAATCAGATTTTTGTTTTGTTTTGCTTAACTTCTTGAAGATCATCTACGTACAATTGTATTAAATTGATTCAACAGTCTGTTTTACACTTTGAATGGAGGTGACGAAAATGGAATGTAATGTCTCTGAAGTTGCAGAAAACAACCCAAACCTAACAATTAGTGCGAGATAGATAGTATGCTGAGAGAGATAATCAGTTTGATCCAATCATGAAACGGTACTGAACTTTCAACAATTACATAGGAGATCCAACATGATTTATTTATATATAGACTTGACAGTAATTAATCGGCTAAATTCAACTGTCACGTACTGCTAACGGTACTAGTTGTAGCTGACGGACCGACCAGCTAACCTTGACTTAGAGCTGTCCAGCTTGCCGCTGGAGCAGACTGTACTGGCTACTTTCTCTCCAAGGCCATTTCTCCAGTCCCACACAACGCTTTTACCAAACTCAACTCTTCTTAGGGTTATTATTTTATTTTTAATCTCTATGGTACTTTCGTCATTTGATGGATTGCTCCGAAATTAATTTCTGCCATATTGCATATTCAAAATTCCAGACAAAGAAAAATAACTTAAAAAAAAAAATACAACTTGGTTTGAGAAACATATTCTCTATGACAACTAAAGGTTGTTTACAAGCATCATCTATTGTAAGACAATATCCTAATTAGAACAATAGGCTAATTATGATTTACAGAACGTCAAAAAATCATTATTTTTTGCACAGTACAATCTTTTCGCTGTCATCGTCTCAATGTGTTATCTCATCATTAGGCGATTTAATTTGCGCTTTTGTTCTCGTTAACCTAACAGTCCTAAGCGTCTTCAATGTTTTACTATAAACTTTTTTTGTAATATTTATTGTATGAATGAAAATAATTATTGCGGAACGACGATACTAAAAGGTACAATGAAAACAAATAGGCGTTGATGGCTTTTGAAGTTCGCGCCTTAAGCCCCAACAAACAATCGGGTCACAATTGGGTTACGTCGAACTTGTAATGCGAATACCTATAAATACATATTGCTAGTGTAAGACAATTCAGGCATAGGATTGGAGGTTATAAGATCCAATTCTCGTTATTCATTAAAGGTCGATTTAAACTAACAAACTAATCTAAAGTTGCATGAAATAATAACGGATCTAGAAAATGACCTCTCTGCCGTGAGTAATTTGATATCTGACATGATTTCTAGAAATAGCGGTTTACTCAACTGATCATTGCAATCACCAGCAACTGACGATATATAAGTACATTTACTTTACTCCAACATCTCTCCATTTGTGAAATATTATTAGTCGATGTCATTGAACTCTGTATTTACCAGAAAAGAATTGGCATATAATAAGTTATATAAACAGAAGTTATAACATATAATAAATAAATTCAGTAGAAAATAATATTTTCAAGGCATGAGATACCATTATTATGAGAAAACAACCCAGGGCATTTGGTCAACCCGCCCTTTCTTGTTACTAAATTAAGGTCAATATAACCGAAAGGTTCTAATAGCATAAAGTAATCTGGATCCGTGCGTACTATATTTGACCTTGCTTGTTACATGCTGTGAGAGAACATTGCTAACGCTGAGATTAGCTTTTCAGATATAAGATTTGATCAATGTAGGAACCTGAATTGCGATCTATTAGGAAATTTTGTAATTACATAACTTCAAGCAGCATTCCGGATAGTATTAATTAACCAACTGAACTAGTTTCCCGCTCTAAGGGTCGCGACCATTGTGCGGGACCTATCAGCCTGAGGGCGTAGTAATGATCAGCGAAACTTTTCCAGAAAAAAGACATGTTTTTTGGGTTATCCGTATATTCCGTAACCCAAAAATCGTGTCAAACTATATTTTTAAAAAATATAGTAAAAAGTCATTTTGAAACTGAAATACAATATATATTAAATATCGCACGCTAAGAAGAATAGGCGCAACAGGCGGACGAGCTTCAACACATCTTTAACCTCGATTTCCCAAAATTTTTATATTTGGAAATCAAATATAGTTAGTCCCAGAGTTAGATCATGAATAAATGAAATTGGAAATGGGTATAATCAAAAGTATTAAGTAGAAATCGAAAAACTTTTATGTTTATTCCGCACTGTAATGTAGGATATACAACTTATTAAACACATACCGTAAAAGTATAAAAGTACCTTCATAAGTTTAGTGCAACAGGAAATATTATATATATATATATATATATATATATATATATATATATATATATATATATATATATATATATATATATATATATATATATATATATATATATATATATATATATATCAGCTATATTAGATCAGATTATACTGTAAGAAGGAATGAGCTTACAATTCACTTACTTGGACCAGGAGCATTCATATTAATCAAAAATATTGAATTTCTTGAGGATGACTGATATGCCTATAGATCGATAGACAAACATATTTATTTGAACTAAAACAATACAGACGAATGTAAACAAGATGATACAGCTAATAAGTTTCCAGACAGATAAACAATTTTCAAAACTTAAGATTTGACTTCACAAAACTAGTCAAAATTCGGGCAAGACTTATAAATATTTCTATAAAACGTGAGGCATGGACTTAAACAGAACAGAGACTAATAACAATAATTAAAAAAGACTTTTCCGAATCTATCAGGTAGGTAGTCGGCCTGAATGAATTAGCAAGCTTTGTATAGCTTGTCCTTTTAATTCTTAGTTAATTTCTGTTCTCTGTCTAGTTTATTTTATGCTCATATTTGCTGTTATTGACTTTATTTTCATTATTTATATTCTGCATACAGTAATATTGTAAGCATATCCTTAGTGTAGCCCATTACAAATAATACATGTTTTACGAGTAATGGGGCTTAATGGGCATAGGCATGAAGCATTTATATATTACACTATAAACTTCCCTTTTTCTTAAGGGCTACCATAGGAAAAAATATATTTGTATATAATATATATATTAGTATCGAAAATAAATTAACTACCACAAATACACGAGCCTCAAGGAATAATTTGGTTGAGAGAAACTTGAAACGTGAAGAAAACCTTAATTAAAATTAAATAAACCGATTGAATTTAATTAAAGTTATACGAACCCACTCAACTAAAGCTATTAATTTTTAGTCGACCTTTAACTGTAATCAACCATCTCCGAAACAGTGCTACTGAAGCATGGAAACAATTAAAAGAAAATATTTTTTAGCTATGGGTGTGTGTCTTGTAAAAAGTCCTGATTATGAAGACCCGGTCATAGATGCTTAAATTATGGTTATTAATGAGCACCTGTTTAGTGAATAAATAAATTAAAACAAAAGATGATTCCCAGAGAATAGAATGGAAACTTTGTACAATGTCTTAATCTCAATCAAGAAAATCCTCCGGTCTTATGGCTTCGATCTAAGACAAAAAGCTTATATCAATTCCATATAAATAAAATATTCAGATTAAAATAGTCATTTCAAAAATATTTGAATAGACTAGGGAATGTCAATAGTACATGATATAAAAATAATAATCTATTGTCATTTATTAAAATTATTGAAAATTGTTCCGTTTCATATTAGAAATATGAATAGTCATACTAGAAATAGTGCCGAAATTGTCAAAAAAAAAATTTTCACTGAAATGATTCCATGTTCCAAAATCATTAACTCAGAAAAGGAGGCAAATTTATAACTGCTCTTGTTAAGTTTTGAGCAATGCCACAAGATTCCGCTGGTGGTAACAGACCGGTGCCGCAGCCTCGACGATAACTTCCCATAACCTTCGTCTCTATCTTCCATTGCGTTTAGTTACGTCCGTTTATGAATATTAATTCATTAAAAAAATCCAGGATACATATTTTAAATACGGATTTACAGAACGGATCCAAGAATAGGACAGGAAACAGGTTTTTTAAAAGGGAAAGTAAAACAGTTGTATGAATTTGGATGGGTTTGAGGTTGACCCAAAAGTTATGGCAATTCACAAAAGAAAAAAAAAGTTACACTCCATATGTTGGATTTCATGGATACAAATTGCTTTTTGCAAAAAAACCTCTTTGTGTTATCCTAGGACATTTGTAAATAATTTGTTTATATTATAATCCAACAATATTTACATCTTACAGTACAATAAATACATTACTTCTACTCCAAAAATTCTTGTTATTTATTCACATGCCTCAAATACGTTTTTTGATTCTCTTACAAAATTTCAGTTTTGGGGTTTACCTCCTTTTCATTGTCATTGTGACTTCATTATTGTAGGGAATATGTTATCTGGGAGAGAAAAACGAGAAAATTATGAATGAATAGTAAATTAATTTGGGAATAATCAATTTCATTTAAAATAGCATTAAATAAACCTTCCAGTTTACAGGAGTTCCAAATCCAAATAAAACATTTTGCAGAAAAGAAATTTAATATTTCTCTTTGGAAAAATAATACCCTTTTATTTTTTCAAAGTATATCAGAAATAATGAACAATAACAATTGAATAAAAAACAAAATATAAAGATACGAATTTTTCAAAGAGAAATATTATTAATATTTATAAGCGCTTTATGAAAAATTTAGAAATTGGAGTTAGTCATATTGTCAAATAAAAGTTCAAATATTGCAATCACATTATATGTTTCCTATATCAATGTAACATAATTGAACATTGAATGATATATTTAAAAAAAAAAAAAACGCATGTTTGATAAATTATTAATTTAATAAAATAATAAATAAAATAGAAGTACAAAAATAAATGATTAAATATATAGTAATGAATAATTTTTATGCGTAGGGGCGGTCCTAGTGAAAAAAATATTAGTGAAATAAATTTAGGCATCTATTTTTTTCAAATTTTCTGGTACATTAGTATTTATATATATAATTTAATAAATTGTCTATTATTTTTATATAGATAACAGGGCAGTGTGATCGCTTTATGTACCTTCCTTTTCCGTTTTTTTTTTCTGAGACCGCGCAAGATTGCATATTATTCCATGTACAATAAATCTCGGGAAACAACAATTATATGGTAAAAAACTTTATTTTTTTGGTACTGTTATAATGTGCAATGAGCGGTAAGTGTAGTGGCCAACATCGAAAATAAGAGGCAGTCATAGTACACGCGATTAAGGTTAACCAAACCAAAAAGAATTATTCGAAGTTATCAAGCAACGCAAAAAGAGTTCAATAAATTAGTGGAGGGGGCCGGACATGACAGCTGTTTACTAGTTTTAACTATTTATCATAATGTGGAGGGCATTTAGCCAAGGGAAACCATTTCTTAAAATATGCAAAAATGATATTTTGGTTTACATTACCCCCTACTCTTCTTTTTTCTTGTGGATGTTTTAGTTTTATTTTTGTATATTGTCACGTGGTAAACCATAGCTGAAAAGCTAAGCAGGCCATTGAATCTAGGAGGCCCTGAGAGAGAGGGGGAACTCCTAGAAGAGGCTGGCACAGTTTGAGTCTGAGAGGGGCAGTCTAAGTCTGGGGGAGGAGTCAGAGGCAGTCCGAGTCTGAGATGGAGAGAGTCTGAGTCTGGGAGAGGAAGGCAGTCTGGGACGGGCAGAGTGAGGCTGGGGCAGGCACCGACAGGACAGGAGTGGGATCCGAGAAGTATCGTAGCCCCAAGTATAGAGTATATGAATGGCCCCAAGTATTTATGTAGTTATGGGACCCCCCCCTTTTGGTAGTTGGGACCTGTAGATCGTTTATTGTAATTAAGGAATGATGTAAATAGTTTCTGGTTGAATTGATTACCACACAACCCTTGCCCAAAGATCCCTGTGTCACAATGAATAAGAAGATTTAAGAAGAGGGGTGACAATATCTTGAATGAAATAAAAGGAATAATTTTTTTTTTTTACTTTCACTTACCTATATATGAAATATATAGTAAGTGGAAGTATTGCGATCGTGAAAAATTTCGACTTCCGGTTTTCAACAGAAATACACGTTATGGGGTCCCCTGAGTCCAAATCACCAAGTCCCGAGGAAATTTTGTGTGTGTGTGTGTGTGTGTGTGTGTGTGTGTGTGTGTGTGAGAGAGAGAGAGAGAGAGAGAGGGTGTGAACAGACTAGCCCAAAAACTATAAACCGTGCGAACCTGAAATTAGGTATTTAGTGTATGTATATGCCCGCGATGTGACAGCGAAAATTTCATCTAAATTGCTCAAAGGGAGGGGATACTTTATTTAATAACTTTTTACGTTTTTTTTTATTTTCTCAAAAACGGCTCTAACGATTTTGATTAAACTGAGTATTTGATGTATTAATATTCCTGAGATATGACCGTAACAATTTCATCAAAATTAATCAACCGGAGGGGGGACTTTACTTAATAAATTTTGTATTATTTTCACGTGTTTTTTTTATTTACTCAAAAAGGGCTTTCACGATTTTGATCAAGCTGGGTATTTGATGTATGTATATGCCAAAAATGTGATAGCCAACATTTCATCAAAATTGATCAACTTTTTTTTCCAATATTTCGATTATCTCAAAAACGGCATTAACGATTTTCATCATATTCGTCACGTTTAATGAAAATTAGGTGTTATTTAATATCAGGTAAACGTTACCATTATTAAAATGTTCTGAGGGGATTATATAGCAAATGAAAACAAAAATAAGAAATGAATGTGGAAAAACGTGGAACTTTGAGAAGTGGCATTAGCAAAACGCATTAATTTCTTATCTAAGTAAGTTGGTAAGTGAAAGTTGTGTATTGCGCGCACGCACCAGATTTTTTTCATATACATACTTCATTTTTTCTTTAATCTGTGAGCCTACTACATCATCAGGATTCTTTGATTGTTTTTTTTTTTTTTTTTTTTTTTGGTGTACTAAGATGTTTCCTAAATTTGGTCTGAATTTTTACTTTATCATATGGTTGTCGCTCCTTCCCTTATTTTCGAACGTTTACTGAAATGCAGAAGAGAGAAGAGAAAAAAATAAAAATATAGAAAGGAGTGAGATATGTAAAATATCAATTCAGACACAATTTAGGAAAAAATCTAGAACTAGACATTAAAGAGAAGCAATAGAAGAATCCAGGTGTAGAAAGAAAAAATAAATTGTATGCAAAATGGAAGCAATCCTAACACTTTTGAACAGAATAGAAAAATCTCTTGATAAAGGTATTGTCAATAGAAATAAATTTTGGAAATTGAATGATTTTAATTATTAAAAAGAAACAACTCATAATAATATTAATTTTTGATAATTACTATAAATAATATTTTATATAAAATTATAAATATATCATTATAAATATAAAATAAGGAGGGGAAGTAGGGTGAAGGTGGTAGGAAATTAGCTTCCCATTACATAGTGCTCCATTCTGATTGATGCCGTGTATTTAGTAGATAAATAATAACAATTGAGACTATTTAAGTGGCAGTAAATATACAGGGTGTTTCGGAATTGCACGGCACTATTTTAGGTACGTGTTCTCTAACACAAAATAAACAAAAAAGTTCATATTAACATATATCTCAAACTTATTTATTAAACAGATACCAAAGGTTAAAGATTTATTATTTATTTACTGCATTAAGACTGACTGTACAACGTTTAACGTGTTTAATACTAAATAAAAGGTTTTAATCACCTGATAAACAAATGAACGATAAGCAATGACAGTAGTTGCTCATCTGTTTGTCTAGTTCTGTGTGTTTTAGTGTGAGTGAATCTTGTGACACAGTTCAATTTATGATTATCATGGGAGATACCACAAATTTATTCACTTTTGATGAACAAACAGACATGCTTTTAACTTATGGCGAGGTACATACAAACGGTGCTGCTGCTGTTCGAAGATATCGTGAAAAATTTCCTAACCGAAGAATACCAAATCGTAAAACGTTTGAGGCCATTGAAAGACGTCTTAGGGATAATGGTACGCTAAAACCTATAGAGTGAACGCCGGTCGACGAACTGCAAACGTAGAAGAAGAAATACTCGATGCTGTTCAGTTATCTCCTACTACTAGTACCAGAAGATTGTCACGTCGTTTCGATGTTTCCTCTACCAGCGTATGGCGAACTTTACGCGAACAACAATTATATCCATTTCACGTATCAAGTAGGCAAGATTTGTTACCACAAGATTATAACAAGCGCAGAAATTTCTCCCAGTGGTTAATTCGACAATGCACACGAGATCCTAACTTCCTGAACTGCATTTTGGTTACTGATGAATCTTGCTTTACAAGAAACGGGATTCTTAATTTTTGAAATACCCATACTTGGGCCGAAGAAAACCCTCATACGACTGCTGTTGGACATTACCAACATACATTCTCTTTAAATGTCTGGTGTGGTCTTCTAAGCGACAAAATCATCGGCCCCTTCTTTTTGCCACCTAGGCTGTCAGGTATATCTTACTTGCATTTTTTGCAAAATAATCTGCATGATATTCTAGAAGATATTCCGCTAGGCATTAGGCAAAGGCTGTGGTTTATGCATGACGGTGCTCCAGCTCACTTTTCTCATAGTGCCACTGATTATTTAAATGCAACTTATGGAGACTGATGGGTTGGTCGAAACGGACCTGTTAAATGGCCACCACGATCTCCGGATTTAACGCCATTAGATTATTTTGTGTGGGGCTGGATGAAGTCTATGGTTTATTCTGCGGCAGTTGACACGCAAGAAGAGCTAAGAAATCGGATCGTGGAAGCCGCAGTAACTATCAACCACCATCCTGATGCTATACGAAGAGCCAGAGAAGCATGGATTCGTCGTGCTGAATGTTGCATTCAACAAAACGGAGGCGCCTTTGAACTTTTACTCTAAATGTTGTAATAATAATAAATAAATAGTAATAATAAATCTTTAACCTTTGATATATGTTTAATAAATGAGTTTGAGATACATGTTAATATGAACTTTTTTGTTTATTTTGTGTTAGAGAACACGTACCTAAAATAGTGCCGTGCAATTCCGAAACACCCTGTATAATTAATTTACTTCAGGAAACTATTGTAATTTCTTAAATGAGCGCTATTGAGCAATCTGCGTGAAAGGCTCCAAAACTTTACTTTCTAATCCCACTTTTAGTTTAAATAAAATACAATACCGATTAACTATTTTCGAACGCGGAATCTTGAGGTAGATGGCATTGGATCCCCATATATTTATAATCAATATATATTATAAAGCAAAGTGTACAATGTGCGTGCCGATAAAGCTCAAAAACGACTTCACCTACGATTAAGTAATTTATGTCGTCGTTTAGCCATATAACCCCTAACGGAGAAGAAGGTTTCCGTTTTTCTCTTAAGGGTGTAAAATTGAAAATAAAAGGACTGGAATTTTAAGCCTCTCGCACCGTTTAATTAGCCTCTCTGTGATTGAGATACGAGTTTATGAATGAAAAATTTAGTTCGAGCTTCAGGCTACCAGGAAGCGCTAGGGTGCGTTTAACTCAATGTTCATTGTTCATTCATCCAGTGAGGTTGTAAAGGTTATATATTTTTTCAGCTGTTCTTTTTAAATTACTAAAAAATTAAGCGATAATAATTAGTTTATCCTTTCCTTTCAAAATAAAATAATGATTCAACATCTCTGCAATCCATTAGAAAACCAACTGGATTCATAAAAAAAATAATTTTCTCATAAGAAGGCTAATTGATCAACACATTACGTTTAATCAGTATATAATATATACTTAAGTAAATTTAATGCAATATGAGTGAACATTTCTTAATAGTACAGTGATCGAATAAAAAGACACATAAAAAAAAGTTTGAAGTGTTCTTATTGTAGTTATGAAAAAGAAGTTGTTTTGATTACTATGTATGATGGGCATTCCAGTTGAAAAATGACTAACTCCCAATACAGCATTTTTTCAATAAGATTTTATCATCCCTCTTGGTTCTTCAAAAAGAAATATGGTGAAAAAATTGTGCCTTCATGAAATTTTGCGTTTCACTTTGTAATAGTAATAAGATTCGAGTTCTGCAGAGTCAAATTACGGGGGATATCTTAAGGGAGATTGAAATGGAAGAAAGGTCTTAAAAAAAAAGTTTCTAAGAATCTTCGGTAGGTAGTTTCTATTCTTCTGGATCTAATAGGATCTATCACAGTATTCGGCGCTTAAGTTATACTCGAAATATAATATCTTTAACTGAGATATTAGATTTTTCAACTATAATCTAATAAGTTATTATCTGCTGACTCCTTGAATGGGCTTATACGATTCAGAATTACAGAAACCATAAAACACGATGCATAACTCGACAAAGTTGCATTAAAATTAATTGTTCGTTTACCATTTTCAACCCCCTATAAAGTATATAGGGTTCCTTATTTGGGCGGACTCTGCAGTTCTCGAATCTTAATATTGATACCAAGTTTACCGATACCGAAGTTTCAAGAAGGTGCTAATTTTGTTCTATATTTCCTTTAATTTTAAAGTTTTTCTGTTAAAACTAGCAAACAACTACCGGAGCGAAGCCGGGCACCCTAGCTAGTAATGAAATAGATAAAGCCAACAAATTGCCGAAAAAAGGGTAGCTGTTTTATATTAGCCGGAACGTCTTTGTCGAAACCTTAAGGAAGTAAATTAAGAACACCAGCATCTTCATTATCCAATCGGTAACACATTTTTCGTCTAGAGATCGAGTGGAATAAAATTGTGATAAGGAAGAGGGCATGAACACGAAGTGCCAACAGGCAGGGATTTAAAGAAGACTCTATACATAGTGTGTATTACGGGGATACCTTTTAAAACATTTATTAATATGCAATATCAGTATTATTTAAAAATATTTTTATTGGTAAGCAGCGACCTTATCAATCGGCGGGAAGAAATTATAATTCCAAACCAATTTTTAGACAGCATATGAAAAATGGACTTCTCAAAGACTGGAAGAGATTTTGCAAAAAATTTAATAGTAGCAGCGCGTTGGCATCATAGCTCACTATAATTTAAACATAACTCTTCCTTCTCTTCAATGGGGGTTTAGATTTAGTTAAATGGGGTCAATTGTTTCTTTAATGATCGATGAAAGTTTATTACGTTAAGAAATAATAGAATTGTAAATAAAACTTTTGTTTAAGAACCTGTTGTCACGATTGTGACAAATTTGAATTTCACTCTTTTAAATAAAATGTTCTTCTCCCTGTTAATTAATCGCAATACATTTTGGCATTGTACGATGAAAAAATGAAGATGAAGACTTACCGTTATACGTATAGATTAGTGCTTGAATCAATCATGTAAAAGTAGAATTTACAACCGGTGTTTGGTCTGTTCATTACCGAATTTTGAGAAAGCGATTTTGTTTCATTTATTTAGAGTCAGTCTAGTCAAGTTTCATTTGTAGCTCTGTATCTTTATTTTTATAACTTATTTATTTATTTTTTCTTTGAATTCACTTATACCCAAGAGGATCATTGTGTTCTGTTGTATTATGGTATTTCCTTCAAGTGTTAACTATTTTAGCGTCTTTCAACAGTTCAACCAATGTTTCTTCCTGATCTCTTTGATTCTGAACAGTTTAGTAAGAGGTGTTTCACCGTTTGGGGTACATTATTAAATTTCTGGGATTTGGAAGAAGATATCCATGTGTGATTTCGCAATGCGCAATACGACACAATATAACTTCTTCTCTTTTGGAGATTCTTGAGCTTGTGGGACTTTCTTACATTCCAGTTTTGTTTCTATTAGTTGGACCTAAATATATTCTTACTTATACGATTCGAAAAGAAACTATGTTTTATAATAAATTATTTATAAAAATTATATTTAACAAAAAAAATTAAATCTGCTGTTTTTTGATTGGTCTAGAGATAAATAATAATCAACGTCAGTCATGTCTGTTTGCGGAACTATAAAATACAGAGTAAAATGCACAATTTAAGGGCATATCGTTTTCCTCTTTGTTAAAGAGAGTTTTTTATCTTCGACGTAAGTATAAATGAATTTAAGGATCAATGGCCTGTGAAAATTAAATAAATAAAAAAAAATGAAAAGAGAAAATATGATAAATAAATCGATCGACGCATAATATTACTAATTGCTGGGTAAAATGGCAGCATTGTACTCCTACTTTTAGAAAACAGAAAGCGTTCAAAGGACTTTCTCGTATATTCCAAGAAGGAAATTACGATGAAGTTTTGAAGAATAAAGAATATCACTTAGTCCTTTACAACCCTTCTTACAATAATATAACTTATCAGAACCCTAAGGCCCGAATTAATAATTAGAAATTTAAATTTATAGAAAAAAAGAAGAAGTGTTGAGATAAAATAGAGAGTTAGGTGTCATATAGCAGTTGCCAAAGATTCAGTTTAACTATAGAATTTATTTTAAATGAATTCGTATGCTCATTAGCCGGCGCTAAAACCAGATAATAAAATATTCATACGACTAAGATTTATATTTATTTTTAAAATTTTCTTAACAATTTTTGTGATGAATAAATAAAGTAAGTATATTTTATAAGATTTTTCCTTAGAGGGGCTATTATTATTACTATTATCACATAAGTGTTTACAAAGTGATCCATTTAAAGTACAGAAATAAAAAATAAAATAAATGGTAGGTTAAATGGCTTCAGGGGCAAGTATAAGGGCCCATCTATAATACAAGATAAACCAGCGTCTAGGCTATCTTTGAGTTCAATGACTGAGCTGAGAATGATACCAAACTCATAAATGAAAGCTATGAAAATTGTATACTTGTGAAGATATAATAATAAAATAAATAAAACTTTATTCAAATTTCGCATGATTTCTCCTCAATCCATAATCATTACGATATGTTAATGAATAGAAATGACGCTGCTGAATCATAAAAAATAATGACTCTATTAAAATATGGAATGAAATCTGGAGAAAGTAACTAACGTGCCCCGGTCTAGCTTGTTAAAACTAACACATTGCAAAACTATACATATATACACGTGAGTTATTCAACACGTTAATTAGATACCTAACAGGTAACTAAAACATAAACCAAAAAATAGGTGAATAAATGCTTTAAAATAATGCATTATAATGATATTTGCGTAAATAATTAGTACAGTGAGAAAACCAAATATAGCAACTCACAATTTGAAAAATTTCAGTGTTTAATCTGTAAATAAAACTTAAATAAAAAGTTATCGCTTCCTATACAACCATAATTGAAATTTATACATTAATGGTGATAGAAATCACATCACCAATTAGTAAAATGTAATTTTTCCAAAAATAAACATGAACACGGCAAATTTTATGTTAATAGAAAATTAATATAATCTATTAAAAAACTAAGAATCTTAGAAAAATACAGGAAAATCTGTAAAAATCATAAATTTATTCTATAATTAGATTTTAATAGTATTGAAAATATGACTAAATAATATTTCAAAATTATTCAGTGAGGCACTTTATATACCATATATCTCCATGAAAAATTCATACCTTTACAATTATTTGGGTATTTATATTGGTAATTATTTGGTTTACTTAACAATTATTTGGTATTTATATTTTAATAAACTGTATATTTGGTTATTTCTATTATACTTTTACAAAATAGAAAGGTACGAATTTTCCGAAGAGAAATATTATTTAAAGTTTATTTTTTTTATTTAGTCATTCTGTCAACTGAAAGGTTCGAATAATAAGTTAGTTTTCCCTAAAACTCTGACTAAAACGTACCTTGGTTTAAACGATGTTTTTGACGTAAAATATTAAGATTGATTTTTTTTTTTTTTTTTTTTTAATAACATCCCTTACATCTCAGTCAATTCAATTTTCAATAATTTTACTTGTGAACGTATTTCAACAGTATTTTACATAAAATCAAAGATAAATATTTTTTCTTAAACAATTTCATGTATTAACCCCACTGCATGTATAACAGTAAGGCTAGATTTGATAAATATAACTAATTAAAAAAAAGTAAAAGCACCTTAAATTTTTAAACTCTTTTTCTTAAAATTAACTGTTATTTTAGAACAGTTGGTGGCACCTTATTCTCTTCGTTATTACCCCACTTTATTCAGAATTCGTTCACGATATTAATTTTTCCAAACCAATATAGTAGATAGATAGGTTTATTTAATGTTTTTAAATAAACCTATGTCTAATAGCTAATAAATAACTATAATAAGCACATGCCTACTAACAAGGAGTTGGCAACAACATAAAATGCATGTGGCTTGATATTCGACATATATACATCCTTTTCCAAGCAGAAGTAAAAATGACTTCTTTACAAAATAAAACAAAACAACATCTTGGGTTCTAAGAAGCCTCTTTAAGGTCAAAAAGGTTATACGGGAAAAATATAGGGACATAGATGATTTTGTAAAAAAGCAGTAAAGAAATATGAACAATTAGAAATTGACTGAATTAGCTGAAAATTATTTAAATCGGCTAAAATGGTGTGTGTTTTAATTAACTTTTTCTGGACTGCAGCTTCCTCATTTTTTGGCAACTTTTGCTTTGCCATTTTATAACCATAAGGTATATTGCATAAGACACACGTAATAATTAATCATAATTATAATCATAAATCAAGCCATTTTACTGAATTTATCAGCGATTCCACTGATCTCAAACTGTTAGATAAACTTTCATTTGAAGATATCAGGTGCTGCTAATCGGCTGAGTACACCTGGAGTTCGTTTTTGTCACCAACTTTCTTCGGCCTTCGCGAACACATCCTCAACCAGCTAGCTGACTCACGGCGACTTAATCCACATCATTAATTGCGTAACAGTGAAATGGTCACTTTCTAAGGCAGCTAAGGAAGGTGGCGTTTCCGACGATATTTCTACGAATCCGGTCGAGGAGAGATCATTTTTACACACAAATTTAGAAAAACGTTAAGGTGGAAAACCGTTAGTCCAAGCTGCAATGTATGAATGCATCTCACCTGCACTTGAACTTTTCATAGGCGTGGGAAAAATGGAGTTTATAATAATAGGGAAGAAGTCGAAAGGAATATTTAGAAGTTGAAAAGCACCGACACGTCTGTATGTCGTTATAGAAAAAAGAACTTATTTAGAATAAAAGAATTCTTAAAATTATAAATGATTTAATCTATATAAATAAAGATAAAATTCTGTTTGTTTGTTTGTTCTTAATAGAAATCCATACCGTTTGTCCTAAATTCTCCAAATTTCGCTCAGTGGTTTTTTTATACCAGCTGCGAACACCAGTACATATTAAAATTGGATAACTTCAGCCAATCTCTGGGTATATTCTTTATTGTAATAAAAAATTTTATCATCTCGCTTTCACTCTATTAGAAAAATTAAATTCCCCGCGTGAAACCGGGATATACAGCTAGTATTAAATAATATAAATTAATTGTTTATCTGAAAGTATTAAAATCGATGAAATTTCAATGTTTATCGGGTAATATTCAGTAAAGATGTTTTATGTAACAGTATTGATTAATTGAATTGATAAAATACTCATACAGTTGCTAAAGCGCAAAATATTAATTTAACAAAATGATCAAGGTTCGAGATGATTAACGTCGACTTGTTTATTTTGGATCTCTGTAAGTAGTGCACATCAACGGGAACTGCGTAGCTCAAGCATATTCTAGCTATAAAGGGAAAATATAAATTTGCTTAAGCAATTTTATAAAGTTTAAATATTTTTGAAACATCTGATTACGAATTTTTTTTAACACATAGTGGACAATTAAAAGTTTTAAAGGAGATATAAGCTTTATAAGTTTTATAAGGAGATATAAATATATCACATTTTTTCAGAATAAAATAAATTAAAATGACCAAAATACGACTTTCTGATTCATCTGATTTAACTAAGAGTAATTATTAAAAGGTATCGAGAAAAAAATTAATGAAAAATAAATAGTAAAATTTATGTTTTTCAAAACCTCTAAAACGATAATTATCATCAAAAATTAATTAAGAATATTTTATGACAAAAATGATTTCCGAAATAATCAATCCAACGTAAATACTCAGTGTATATATTTTTTTAATGTTTCATTAACACAGTTAACATTTTTTTATATTTTAGTTAAATTGAATAACATATGATAGATTTTCTAAATCCAAAAATAATCCATCAATAATCAATTTAATTTTAATTTTAAAAATTATTACTCCAGAATATTATTGCAACCATTTTTTTAGTGAAAAATAAATTTTAAGTATCTAAGCATAAAGTTTGTAGGAAAGAAAACAAATGTGAAATATGATGGAATAGAACCAAATTACGTTAGTTTTACCAACTGTATTGTAACAATTATTTTTAACATTAATATTTATTTATTTAATGCAGTTAGTTACAAATGAGAATAGCAATATGATTTTAAGAAGAAACATCTTAAATAATTGATGTGACTACACTCTTTGCGTCATAATAAAATTGATCAATTTTGTCCCCATTTCACGGTATCCATTTAAAATTGAAAATATACATTTGATTATATATAAAATATGTAAAAACGAATCGACAAACAGTTAATTGAAGTTACTAATTGTGTTTGTAAATTCATTAGCTAAAAATGCCAAACTATGCTATGATATGAAATTTAATTTTTATAATATCCTAATTATGCAACTTTGAATCAAACTTTAATCTTGTTGATAATCCAAAATTTATATTCTTCGTGAGTGCCCGGAAGGAAGAGATTACGAAATAAAACAACCGGAATGGTAATCGCGATAGGAAGTACGAAAGGCAACGAGATGTTAGTAATAGCACCACGTTTAGGGCCGTATGGCGAGCGTGTCCGGCATAGTTCAACCACTGTTATACTTTCTATCAAATGCAAACAAAGCAACCGCCTAAGAAAAAGTCGCTTTCACTCTTAGCAACACTGTCCGATGTCAGAGGGTGGGTAGGAAATCCGGCAGCAGGAAGATACGGGAAATGAGAGAAAAAAAAGTGTCAAAAAAGACTGCGACTTTTGTCAGGTCTATTCGCCACGTTTTCACCAAGGAGAGCCTTATATATTTATTTTCTCTAAAGAATAGAATGAGATTAATGATGACAAGAGGAGGCTAAACGTGAGGTTAAGATTGATCTGATGCGACACGTACCTGTGGGAGGCTGAGCCGACGGAGCATGAAGTGGCGAGGCACTGGAACCGACTGAGAGTGAGAGTGCTGAGCACCGGTGTCGCAACGCCTACCCCCAACATCATTGTCTTCGCCCTCCGGCTCTTTTCGAAAGTCAAGGCTATCGCTTACAATATCATTACTATATTACATTTAAATTATGAACTTATGCTGTGATCTATTGAGGTCAGGGGGTTTGAACTGCTTCAAAATCACCAACTCCATCACAGCGTCAAAATCACCAAGGTGGCAAATTAGGTGGTCCAGCCAATAACTTCCTAAATACAAATTTTTTTTCTTTAAACAAATTAACTTCAGAAAATACTTGAATGTGTTTACTACCTGTATATCACATAATATTCGCTATATAATATGTATATCAAATAAAAAAATATATTTTACAGTGTTATTTAAATGTATACCAAACATTATTTCGTGAATTTTTAGAAACTAACATTGGAACTGAACTTAAATCTATATAAATAAAGATGAAATTCTGTTTGTTTGTTTGTTTATTTGTTCTTTATAGAAATCCATACCGTTTGCCCTAAATTCTCCAAATTTCGCTCAGTGGTTCTTTGATACCAGGTGCGAACACCCATCCATATTAAAATTGCATAGCTTCAGCCAATCTCTGGGTATATTTTTTGTTGTTATAAAATTCGTCATGATCTCTCTTTACAATGGTTTTTTTTACGAAATCGACCGTTTGAGTCGAAAAAATGGCCTTACAATACATTTTATAGATTTTGAAGAGGCCAACAAGGCCCGGTAAGACCGTCCCTTGGCAGGCGCCGAGTTCTGGGATTTTTAAACCATATGTTTTTTTTTTTAACATTACAATACTTTTATTCACATGCATGGTAAATTTAATTTTTAAAAATGCCTCCCAAGAAGCGAGCTTCAATAGGAGTAGTGAGCTCAAAAGCGAAAAACAACGTCAAATATGAGCAGCTGAAGCTCTCGACGAACATCAAAATAGGATTGAACAACAGAGGCTTAGACAGGCAGAATCGCAGGAAACTGAGTCTGCCCAGGAATACGAAGCCCGCCTTGCGTCACAGAGGCTTAGGCAAGCCGATTTGCGAGAAGCTGAAACTGCAGGGAAAAATTTCTGTTTGTTTGTTTGTTCTTTATAGAAATCCATACCGTTTATCCTAAATTCTCCAAATTTCGCTCAGTGGTTCTTTCATACCAGGTGCGAACACCTGTCCATATTAAAATTGCATATCTTCAGCTGATATTCTTTATCCTAATAAAAATCGTAATGATCTCGCTTTACAATGTTTTTTTTACGAAATCGACCGTTTCATTAGAAAAATTAAATTTCCCGGGTGAAACCGGGGCATACAGCTAGTTAAAAATAAATTGATATAATTGAATAGTAAAAAATAAATTTTACTATTCAATTATATCTAATATTTTTTTATTTTAAGCATTATTAAATAAATAAAATAAATTAGTGAAAAATAGGGGGGAAATTGGATGTCCGACAATGTATCATTCAGTGAATGCAGTTTAAATTGCCCTAAAACGATTTCTTCTTGGGCACAGCCAAGAGATGCAGATGGCGCAGTAAAGTGGAAGATGCAATGAACGGGCAGTCATGAAAATATTTCTAAAGAAATTCGAAGGTTCATTTAAAAAATAAAATGACAAGATAAATTCTGTGGTCTGCCAACGAGAATGTTGTCTCAACATAAGATTATTGATGATCTATGCGAAACGTCAAATTAATTGCTGCAACGAATATTCATTGCAAAACAGACATCGGAATTTGCCACCACGGTGATTTTTGGCAACCTGCTTGAAAGTAAGATGTACCATTCAATTATTTTAGTAATCAATTTAATACAGGCTACGAAAAAAAAATCTGTCACATTCTCGCTGAAAAAGCTGTTTACAGAGGACAGTACATCACATACTATAATTTTTTAAAGCAAAAATGAAGATGACTCTCAGCTTATATATAAAAACTAAATTACTATCTACTTAAAGATAACAAGAAAATATTTTTAAAAATAGGGAGCCCGATGTCCAGCAGGATGATTTTAAGGAAGATGTAATTTAGCACAACAAATATGCTAATCCAATATTTCTCAAAATATACCCCTGTTGAGGCATGGTAAATATTACTATACAAAATATTATATTAATAATATCATTGCTTAATAAAATTGGAAGAGAGCATCAAGAACACCCACTCCATTAATTATTTTAATGTACATACAATAAACTATATGTGAATCTTAATTGCATGTTTCATTTATTTTTAAACTAACCAAACCACATCAAATATGCAGTATAATTGCAAATCGTGGTTGTATTAAATGTATCCAAACACACGGATAGTCACTACAACATAGAAAGCGGTAGCTGCCGAGTTTCAACATGGTAGCATCACTGAAACAACTCAAATTTTTTTTTTTAATTATTGCGAAAAACAAGTATTTTTTTACTTTAATTTTTCACTATTTGTCAAAAAATTATATACAGGACTTTTGATCATGTATTGCATAAAATGTCAAACATAAGTGGAAAAGATAGATATAGTTATATAAATTCTAAATTAAGTAACTATTAGTAGCATAACGTTTTCCTTAAGATTTGATATATGACGAGAGGGTCAAACGGGGGAAAAATTCTGACCTGTAAAGGGCCCCTAAAAAAAGTTTAGGAACCCTAGTGCTCATTGATAAATAAATATCATTTCTTTCATTTTGAATCCTAGATTTATCGCGTCCATGAAAACCTAACAGCAGGGATATAGGCTATAAAAAAATGGACTCAAACAAAAAAGCAATGCAACTGGAAATGGGTGTTTCTAAAATGTTGGTGATATTTGGCTCTTAATATTTTTGGAATTTCGAAGTCATCTTTTCTTATGTTTCAGGTTGCAGATGCTGCTTGCTCCTTACCGATTATGTGAAGTGTGCACATACTTATATTCATAGTATTCTAGATAATGATTAAAAAAAAAAATTTCTAAGGAGTAACAAAATTTAACATAATATGTGGAGTAACAAAATTTAACATAATATGTTAAATTTTGTTACTCCTTAGAAAAGTAATATTATGACATTATTAAATTAATTTAAATCATTTAAAAAAAGTCTCTAAATTTTAAAGAAAGGTCCGTTCTTATATAGATATAATGAGTTCGATCATAAACTACTTAAAGAACTAACCGTTAACTATTGAAACTTAAAATTAGTTCCAAAATAGGAACCATAAAAACAACTCATTTAGATGGGCAGGCGTAGCGATTCCCCCGTTCTTATAAACTGAACTAATATTCAGGTACTTCAACATAAAGGTGAAAAGGGACTGAAATTCCAAAATGTACCAACAGCAGGTCTCCTTTGATTCTTTCCCGCCTCCTCCTGGCTACCTCCTCTCTCCTAGCTTTTATTTTTTCTTAAATAAATTTTTTTTTTCGATGCCATTTTTCTGCAATGAGCAACTGCGTTATTTACAAATTTATTTAGCGGTTTAAGGAGGGGGGGGGGAGCTTTAAGATGTGTATGCCTAATCGAAAACTAACTTTTTGAACTGAGAATGATTATTAATCAACATAAGAAATTTACAAATTGAATCACAAGCTAAAAACGAAATCAGTACAGGCTAGGGACAGTACAGGACAGATTAGAGAGAGACAAATCGGCCATTTATCATCAATTTTGGCAACACTAACACAAAGTTTACTTCAAGGAGGTCATGGCTGTGAAGAGTTTCGAAAGTTCTATAAAACTATAATAAAATAAAAATATATGTATTGTTTCATATTATCATGTTGATAAGGTATAGGGAGTGATTCAACTCATAAATATTGTTTGGCTTTACAACTTCCTCCACGTCCTGAAAGCAACTGAAGTAAATTTAGGAAAAATTATATGATTCGGTATTTAGTCGTGTTCATAACCCCCCATGTTCTCAGTACGAAATTTCCTTTTCTGAGGGATTGTTGGGTATATAAAAAACTAGCTAGGGAGTGACCACACAACTGTGTGACAAAGGGAAAAGCTGTTATGGTACTTTGCTAAATTTTATTTTGCATCCTAAAAGTTTGCTGAGAAGATTGGTGCCTGATTTTTTAGAATTATTGTGACGGAAAAGGGTTTAATTTTTTTTAAAGTACACGACTTCTGCTCAGGCTATAGAGTGACAAAAAGAGCATTGTCATTGATTTCAGTGAACGTTATACTGTCTTAGGCGCTTCAGAATTACATAGCAATGTTCATTACCAATGAAGTAATAAATAGTAAAAAGACTTTTAAAATACTTCGGGCGGTTCTCGATTTATCACGTTGTGACAGAAATACCAAAAATGTTAAACCAAAATTTTAGAATCACCAAAGTTCTGCAGAAAAGAAAAAGAAACATAACCAAAAAAAATACAGAAAATAGTTTGGCAAATATATTTAAAAGAAATTTTAAACATTGGAGAGAAGGGAGCGGCATGAAACTTCAGTGAAACCGGCGTAGAAGCGTGTCAAGGAATGAAAACCTCAGTTTGAAAATGAATAAGGCTAAGTCTAAATCCACAGAATCATGTTTTATTTACCGATTCACTAACTTTTTTTTAAATTTTCATCTCTCTATTTTTTATTTTACTTTCAGTCCATTGTTTTCCCTCTTAAAACTTCATTTCCTATGTTTCTCCCACTCATATTTGGTGCAGAAGACAAACTTCATTTGTTAATGAGGTCATTATGGGGATACCTTGGAAGTCTAAAGACTTGTAACCATCATAATGACTAAATTCATCTCGTTCGACTAGATGTAATAAATCAGTAATAAACACATATGTAACAAAATAGTGAGATACCATAAGACATATAGTTAAGAAAATTGTGTGAACAATTTTAGTTACAATTAAAAGGATTAAAGGCAAACATACATACATCCTTTGAAACAATAAAAGTTTTAGAAGATGTAAGTATGAAAACTTCGTTGGTTAATAGAACTAATCCGAGAGGCGCGGTTAAAAACCGTGTACCTTGTAGAAATACATAGAATCTAGAATACCTAGAATTTGTTTATTTTTTTCAATTCTGAACCAAAATCAGATGTTTATTAAGTGATATAACAAAGCTAGTCTTCTTACCCCTGACTGTGAAATGAAGTTAAAATTCGAAAAGAGCTAAAAAAAAAAAAAAAGATGGGTGTTGATTATCACAGGTATTGTATCACAGGCCTACAAGCAACAAAAACAAAAGAAATACTATCAATTATTGCTTAGTAAACTTCAGGAGGTGAATGCGTTAACTAAATTTCTTTTGTCCATTACTTGAAAGATAAAGTTTTCCTTTTCAGAACTACTCGTTAAGCATTATTTAGAAACAACCTAGATTATCAGATGGAAAATGAAACGTATCTGTGCAGACGATTTCCAAATATACTACCTATCCCCTTCCCATACTCCGAGTTAGGGTCTGGCCACACATGTCCGCACCGGATCCGCACCGTAGCATTAATATAGGTTATGTTCAGAATATTTTTAATTTAACTTACATATTACCTTTAGTTATGCCTAAAGTTTAGGCCACACATGTCAGACAAAGGCCACTTTAGGAATAACTAAAGGTAATATGTAAGTTAAATGAAAAATATTCTGAACATAACCTATATTATTGCTACGGTGCGGATCCGGTGCGGACATGTGTGGCCAGACCCTTAGTGTTAGCGAGTAAAAAGCTTAGGACGATCTAAACAAGTTGACGATGAATACTCAGAAAACGAAAGCAATTTAAATACATATTATATATAAAAAGCATATACATATGCTGCGCTCAACTACCTAAAACCGTTCCTAGCATCCTATGCTCCTATTATATCTCATATGTGGAAAGAACTTTCAACCGATAGAAATGTGCGTCACTTCTCATTTGAAAATTTAAGATATGATTTAATATGTGATAATTATAAATTTTAATTTTTTGTTAATTTTTATGATTTGTCAATCATTTACTTGTATGTGTACTCAAAAATATACATAATATGGATAATACCTGTGAATGTAGATATATTCTAATCTATATTTAATGTAGATATATTCTAATCTATATTTAATGTAGATATATTCTAATCTATATTTACAGTTTTTTAAACACATTTCTTAAAATATAGTTACATATATACATATGTACATATTTGGCTTTTTAATGTACATGAAAACCCGTTCCATAGTAATGACAAAAGGATTCTGGTGTACGAAATGAGGCCAGAACTAATAAATAAAAAGCAGATCTGGGTAATTTGTAAAAATTTTAACCTTCGTATTAAAAAAATAAATCGAAAATAAAATACGACTACTGAATTACTAACCTACATTTTCCATAAAGTTATTAAAATTACTTAAAATTTGGGTCACCGAACAATCAACTGTTTCATATCCTTGATCATTATTCACGTACTGAGTTTTTTGGACAAAATAAGACTGTGGGAAAACTTAGCGTTGTCACTTTTCCCTAACTTCCGGTTCCCACGACCAAAAAATAGAGTTTCTATTTATGACTAACACGATTGTAAGGGAAATTGTATATTCAAAATATCCCTATGAAACATCATGACCTGTAGAATCTTTTTTATTATGTTATATAGTGTAAAAAATTAAAATATTGCCGATTATCATCTCGTCTCCTTTAAATTTGTTTCGTTTTGTTTCTATTGGAGGAATGGGTAGGCTGCCTACTAAGGTGATACAATAAATCGAAGAAAGATTTTATGAAACCATTCTACCTCAATCAAAGAAGAGAGAATAATCAAATATATATATCAAATATGTATATTGTTACAGTCTCTCGAGTCATATGGACGGATTTATGAATCAATCTCACTTCATAATCGATAAACATCCCCAGTTGATGTAAAGGCTAATAGAAGACGGTTAGCCAAAACGATGCAATGAAAAACGATTATAGTATACATTTGGAAACTGAAGTGGATATTTGGGGGGGGGGGGGGGGTTATAGAGAGGAGGATTTGGGAGTTATAGGCTTTTCAAATTAAATATTTAAAAATGATTCCTAGAATTTAAATTTTTTTTTACACAGGATCAATGCAAATAACACGTAACAAGTATTATCTATATACCAGAACTACAATAAAGTTGAATTAAAATTATATTTATTTTTTTTCAATAAAATCAATAATAAACATAAAAAAACTTTACAGCTTCATTAATATTAGTACATTGAAACTACGGTTTAAGGCACCGGATTATTTTAAACTAGACTGTTGGTAATAAAAAAAAATACAATTGTGGATTTCTACATTGGTCTGCGAGTGTTCGGTATCTCTCGGTTAAGAATTTCTCGGTATCTTCCTTAGCTAAGACATTTTATCAGGTCTTACATGTCATTACACATTGCTAGATTAATAGAAATAATTTCTTCTTCGGGCAAGGTAAGCCATCGTTCTCCCCTTATGCAACATATTTTTAAACAAGATTATTAGCGGAAACTCGTTGTTTTTCCTAGTGCATTTGGTACGTTGTTAGATCATATGACGAGCCACCAAGTAGCTACAGCTGAAACCTAATTTCAACAAAATACATCTTTCATCTCAAGGTGGGGTCCACTGGATATCAATCACTTTGCTTCTTTCATTTTTACTTTTACTTTAATTTAAATTTAACGGAATTACAAAAAAAATTGTTTTTGTTATAATTGTATCTTTCTCAATATGTATAGTTAATAAAGCGTGTGAAATGTACCGAAACTAATGGTTTTTTTACGATAAAAAAGATTAATTGGGTCCGATTCCTTTTCGGTCAAGGTCTTGTCCAATTATGAAGGAGCTGGAGATTAAAATGTAAATTTTGAAAATCATTTATGTTTCCATAACAATTTCTTCGAAAAAGACGCAATATGTAACTCGAGAGTAGATAAATGAAACCATACGTTGAACGGTGCAGATTAAGGACACAAAAAAACCTAAGTAGAACATGACTACATTAAAAAAAGAGTAAAATGCTGAAATAAGCATGTTAATTTTCCTATACCTCTTCCATTCTGCTTGATGAATCCTCTTCACATAATGTTCCCTATTTCCTTTAACTACCAATGGCGTAACCCCTTTCATAGCCAAAGGGGCTACTGGGTCAGTTTTTTATAATAAATTATTACTATACAAAAATGTAATAAGCTGAAGGCAATCGAGAAAATGTTCTACAAGAAGAATCGGGTACTAACAATTTATTCATGGCTAACTCCTGAGATGTCTTGATGAACCCACTTGAGAAAATATAAGAATACACCAAAATTGGTGAAACATTTATTAGTAGAATGTATTCAATTTCCAAAAAAGATAATACGGAAATAACTACACAAGATTTTAAAACTAAACTCGAATAGATGATGGAGCAAATGTCCACAATGTTTCAATATATGAAGAGGAGTTATACTATAACTGAAATCAATCTTTAAATATTTTTTATGAGAAGAGAAAAGATTGATGTTGGCCGGAATTCGGACCCGGATTTCCTTATCACTAGCAAGGCGCTGTTGCTACATGGGCTACCAGGCACACACCCAGGTTAAGTCAATCCTTTCTCTTCATATAGAGCGCTCAAGTGGCAAGAGCGCCTTACTAGTGATAAGGAAATCCGGGTTCAAATCCCGGCCAAGGGCAATCTTTTCTCCTTTTCTTAAAAAGATATTTAAAAATTATGATAATAAATTTCATGTTATCATGACAGAGAAATAATTGAATTAAAAACATAATTTAAGTAATTGTTATGAGCCGATGTCCCTATAGTATAGAAGTGGAAAACCGTATTCAAAAAAAGCAAATTTTATTACACTTAAAAACTGTTAAATAGCAAAGCAAGAGGGAAAATAAAAAAATCAGTCCCCTGCAAGGTTATGATATCCAGATGACTTGCTGCTGAAGAACTAGAGAGGACTTGAAGAGGCTAAAACTCCTGCAAGAACTATAGAACAGAGGAAGATGAAGAAGAATTTGATCCACCTTTAGGCATTGATGAACTTAATGATAAAAAAGACAACTGAAAAAAAAAAGAGTGCTTATGCTTTTGTGATAAGAACATTTACCAATGAGCATACTTTAAATAAATAAACATTCCTTAGGATCAGTAATAAATGAGAGCAAATTAAGATAATAAGATAGGACATCAATTATAATGACAGTAACGTTATGGTGATTGCCCCATTCTTTGTGCTCGTGCGGTGAAGTAATTTGATGTGAGTGAAAAAGTTTGCGTAAGAGAGGGCGGTATGCGAGGCGCGGAGAAGAAGCGGCGTTTCACTGCCATTGTCTCCCCTGCTACCTTACGACACTGGCGGGCGGCCTACTGGAACCTGCTTTCGCAGATTATATCAGTCCTGTATATCTATATGTACATTTCTTGTACAATTAAGGTTCATATATCATCCGAAATAGATAATAACTAGAATAAATTCAATATATATTGTAAAACTTAAAGATGTGTTACCTTTGACGGGTCTTTTCGACATTAAGGCTCCCAGTTATTTTTTAAACAGTTACTTTTTATCAACAAATGAATAATTTAAAAGAAATCGCTTTACTTAGCACATGACCAGGTAAACAAGAATAAAGATTAATGAAATATTTATTTTAAATATTTCATTTTATATTTATATTTTATGGCATTTGCGAATGCGCTGGAGCACATCTAGCAAATTAGTGGAGCGCTAAATTTTTCTTCGATTTGTTTGATTTAATTGCTGTGCTCAGGCATATCCCTCGGCCATTGTTTTTATAATCTTCGTTGGACGGTTAACTGGGAGGAAGAAACAAGTGGGTTGGGATGGTTAAGAGTTGAACAGTGAAATGTAGTGTATTTGTCGTGATTTTATGATTTTACTGTTGGAATGTCCATGTCTTTGTGTATTGTATTGTTAGAAATGTACCATGGAGCGTTTAAAATTTTTCGAAGAATTTTAGACTGAGTGGTTTGAATTTTGTTTATGCGTACTTGTTTAGCGGAACCCCAGAGTTCTGCTCCGTAGGTCCAAATAGGTTTTAGTATCGTGTTGTTTTTTAGTCTTTTGTTTCGTAAGGTAAGAGTAAGTAAGTTAAGATCTGTAGTCCAGGAGGTGTGACAATTGTTTATATCGTCTGGTCAGTTCTTGTCTTTTTAGTTTTGTATGTATGTTCCAAGTGAGTCTTTTGTCCAAGTATAGTCCTTGGTAACGTACATGGTTTTTAGATGGCGCAGTAATATTATTAATTTTTATTGGCGGACATGTTGGCTTCCTCAATGAAAAACTTATATGGTTCGACTTAGAACCAATTTTCTAGGTCGAATAGGTGCTTTTGAAGGGCAATTGATTCCATTGTGGGATCTTTGTGGGAAGAATTAATAGCTGTGTCGTCAGCGAAGGTAAAGATAGTGGTGCAAGGGTGTTCCGGAATGTCAGTGGTGTAAATGGAATAGAGGAGGGGGCTTAAAACGCTTCCTTGAGGAACGCCAGTAAGCTGAAGAAAGAAAGAAGAAATAGAAGAATCTACGGATATACAGAAATATCTATGGAGTAAGAAAGATTGCAGTTTTATTTTCCTTTACAGACCCTTGTGCCAGAAACTATCGAATGCTTTTTCGATATAAAGAAAGATCGCTGAGCAATATTCCTTTTTCTGGAAAGCTATCATATTGCATCAACAATCCTTTGGCACTGTTGCACAGTTGAGTGATAGGATCACAAGCCAACCGTATAAGTTATACCAAACTGATGATTCGGTATAACTTCACTACTTTCCAGTAAGGGCTTATTTCTTTCAAGAATAGTTTTTCAAATATTTTCCCCATTATTGGTAAGAGTGCTATAAGACGGTAAGATGAAGGGTTAGTTGTGGGCTTAGAAGGTTTAGGTATCATTTTGATTGTGGAGGGTTTCCAAAGAGGAGGATAATATGTTGTGCGTAAGATAGAATTATAGATGTGAGTAAGAAACAAAACAGCTTTTCGAGGTAGGTGGTGAAGAATAAAAGGAGTGATAAGATCGTAGACTGGTGCTTTTTGGTTAGGAAGTCTGTTGATTTCTTTGTGGGATTTTTTGGATGGAACGCTGGAGGGGGTAATGATAGAGGTAGTCGAGCTGTCAAGTCGTCGTCTATCTCAGTGAGTGTGTCATCCTTAATAGATTTTATTCCAAAAACCCGGCCAAGCTATTTTGCGAAATCGTTTGCCTTTTCTTCGCTAGTTATGGCCCAGGTATTATCTGAACTATTTCATAGTTTTGATATGTCAGTATTTTAAATATTTCAAGGTAAATATTCCATTATTTAGTTTAAATATTTCATTATTTTAAATATTTCATGGTAAATATTCCATTATTTAGTTTAAATATTTCATTATTTTAAATATTTCATGGTAGTCTTGATTGTTCAAACCATTTACATATTTGAGAATAAACCTTTTGAAGTTCTGAAACTTCTCATATCGCATTACCCACTTTTTTGTTTAAAGTTCAATTTCATATTGTGCCTTATGCCTTACAATATGAAGTTGAAGTTTTTAAATTTAGGTAAGACACCTTTATCTTCTTTACACAAAAAAATAATTAAATTAAATTCATCTCTGTTTCCATTTTACACAGGGAATAACCTCTTTAATAGAGTTCTTAGGTGCCATACGGTTTAATTTATTTTTTAAAAAAGAATGATTAACTGTTTAAAATAATCATTTGATAATAAAAGGTAAATGGCAGCCTTAATGTAGAAAAGACCCCCTTTGACTTTTATAAGTTCATTTCCAATTAGGATTATCAGTCTAATGTCTAATTATTTACAAACGTCTCGACCCCAGTTTTGGGTCATCGTCAAGCCTAAGTGACGCTTTTTGTTTTCAGCAGTCACTATTTTTGAAATCCTTGGCTGAATAAAATAAGTCAAACATATGTTACACTTGATGGTGTTGGCAAAAAAAAAAAAAAAAAAAAAAAATGGTAAGCAGGGCCTGTGATACTTTTTACCAAACCTTGGAGCGATGATGGGGTGCCACTTGATAATTCTCTTCTCATGGGACAGATAAATGAATAGAAACAGATCCCGATGTGTCATATCCTTCCAAACCTTGCCATGTGTAAATGAAGTAACCCAAAGGATACTTTTTTTTCTCGGACTTCATAAGATGGCTGGGGTAATTAGAGCGCAACAGATCAGCCTAAGGGTTAAACTCAAAAAACCTCGGAGGTTCAGTTAAATACCTTATTTTACATCACGTGCTTACCAAGGATCAAAAATAGGGGAGCAAGCCCTGGGCTTTTTTTGATTCTTTTAATCTAATGAAACGGATGCTTATCATTATGAAAAAGTTTTAACCTCATTCAAATCTTATTTGAACAGTCCTCTGATGAACTCGTTTCCACGCTCAATTATTGGTACTTATATGACCTCTAAACACTTTTTGGAATTAGGTTTTTAAGTACAATATTTTACTTTTGCCATGATAACAATACTGGTCCAACTCATGACTCCTCCACTAACCATTTGCCGGCAACTTAAAATTCTATCATATTTTTGGAAAGGTCACGAAAATAAAATTGGATAAAATTTTTGAAAACTTAAAACTAAAAATTAGCTGCCTCAACCTTTTATTCCAGCTAATATATTCCTGAGCAAACATTTTACGCTTAGCTTTGTGAGGTCATTCTCAATCCTCCTCGGATTTAAATTTTTAGCACCTGAAAAAATTTCTGTCCAACTAAAAAAGCGCTTTGTCTTGAATAGAATTTGTCTGGTGATAGATAGTGATAAAATGATTACGAGTTCTTAATTATAAATACGTTCATCATAAAAAATCTACTTCTATAAATCTATCTACTTACTTAAAGAATTATGAAATATAATAAAAGTATCTATTAAGCATTCATAAACGTAAAAATGATTTTATCCTAACATTTAGGATACATAGTTTTTACTTCAAGTAGAAACTTGAAGTATCCTAGTTTAGTTTTTATACTTCCACTAAGTTTTTAACTAAAGCAGACAAAATTATCTGCCAGTATATGACAATGCAACAAACCCTTTCTTTGATTGAAAATTTATAAAAGAAATTGATCTGATATACATAATGAAAATAAATTTAATATGTTAATCCAATATTAAAAATTCACTTTTTTACATTTGTTTCATTAAGATTTGAATTTATTTTAGATACAGATTTCTACAATTAGCGCCTCAATGCTTTTTATGTTTGGAATAATCGATAATGTTTTTTATATAATATCAGTTTGTCATATTGCGGTTTATACATTACTGTCATTATTCTTTTAATTATTTTCAATAATTAGCAGTAAAGGTCTATTTTTCTTTCTTCCTGTAATTCATTCCTTAATGAATTATATGATTCAACATATACTTTAGTGTATATGAATGGTAATTAGAGGCAAAACATTAAAACACACTTAAGCGTATATGAATGGTAATTAGAGGCGATAAAACATAGATTAAATAAACTCAGGCTTTACTATAAAATATTTTATTTTACAGTATGTACATATACCTATATTAAATAAATAAAAAAATTCTTTGGCTTTAACAAAAGTATTAACAAGTAGTGATTTTAAAATTGTTTTCTATCAGGTAATTTATTACTTTTAGCCAATATAATTACTGATGATTGCATTTACTTTAGCATAACATGCGTACATTTTCAATTGCTTTTGAGTTTGCGCAAGTGCTTCTGTTTGTTAATGTATTTACAATAATAGGAAATATTTTAAATACCATAATATTTTTTATTTTCTTGTAGGTGCATACGTTTTCAACATATGTAAATATATTTTTACATATAAATAATTACACATATTTATTTACAAAGATATTTTAACTGATGCTGTAATGTTTCAGGGAACGCCTTGTAGTAGTACTTCATACAAGGTGTTCCCTGAAACAAGTACTTTTTATCAAGTGTCGTAACTCTAAAATTGCGAGTTGAATCTAGAAATTCTTCTTAGTCCTGGGTAAGTTATATTATGTATTCCACGTTACATGTGCTTTAATTTATTAACATTTATCAGAAATAAAATATTTATGCCCTATTCTTACACTGTTGATTTATGATGTGAATTAAGACTTGATTAAGATTAAAAGTACAGTTTAACATTCTTTCAAAATCGTTCTTGATGCATGGTTCAAAGATATTACCGCTGTTTGTGTAAAATTTATTTCTTATAAACTATAAAATCCATTTTATCGATGGATTGAAAAGAAGATAATCTCAAAGATATTTCTTGAGAATAATTATCAATATAAGTTACTACTAGTTTTGTTACCTAACATAAATTATTTTTATAAAAGGAACTTATTTATTTAGATTTTAATTTTTAGATTTGTTTCTTATCGTTCAATTACAAGTATCTTCATTTGGTAGCGTTAATGTATTTTTTAACTTAGGCCTAGCACTACTTATTTATTATTAACATAGTAATAAATTATTATGAATTAAGTTGAGTCAATAAACTAATCTCTATAAGTAATTAGTTTCAAAATTATCTTGCCATGTTTTGGTCTGGTAGTATTTACAATGTTATTGGATTGTCATTAAAATGATATTTGAACGTATTAAGTGCAAATCAATTCGTTTTGTCCAAATCAACTCATGAATTAGACTTGATTACAGATTTTATCCAGTCTGAAGTGAACTGGACTTTGTGGTATATCCCAGGTTGGTGGTCCACAGCACAGCCAAACCCTGCAGACGTTATTCCTGCTAGTGTCCAACGCCCTTCATCTTTTACAATCAGAGGCCCACCACTGTCACCCTGAAAAATTTAATTTTTAAATTAAAAGATTTTGTATTGAATTTTGATAAGATCATATTTAAAATTTATGATTATACTAATCGTCTGAATTCGAAACATAAGTGAAACAATTACTGAATTTTGGCTACTGAACATGCTTATTGGTTCATATCATATATTTGCACGTTTAGTAAAAATTTAATGAAGGGAATAGTAATTCTTAAAATATAAACATAATACAGCTATAATTACCGTTGGTAATTTGGTTTACTGGAAGTGTGATGAGTTACTTAATGTGTTCCATTTAAAGATAATTTAGTGAAAAGTTGAACCTTTTTATTATTGCCATTTCATTTATCAATTATTAAAAAAAACACACAAACTTCCGGTGTCCATCGAAGATGAACAAGGATTCTTTAACTTTAATTATATGTTTATTAATATATATGTTTTGTCATTAATATGTTAATTAATTCTTAATTTATTAATATAATTAATTATTAATATAATAATATATATTATTAATATTTGTTTGTTAACATAACATTGTGATTAATTGTATATTTGTTATATATTGTATAATAATTCTAATTGTTATTACGTATTCACCATATGTTGCTTGCATATCAGAAGATTTTGTTTATTTCACTTATTTTCTGATAAACAAACGAACGAATCAACAAAAGAAGGTATTCAAGTTCAAGAGGAAGCTATGAGGGAGGCGGAAGCAGCCTCTAATCTTGACAATGTCCTTTGCCCTGAAAAGGTGACTATGGAATGATGACAGGCCGTAAGAGAAATAAAGCTGATGGGGATCCTCGGAAACAGAAAAAGACTGAAAACGAGATACCTATTAGCAATGGTTATCAAATTTTATCTAACATTACTAACCAACTCATCAATGAAGCACTGAGCCAAACATCCTCAACTGACGTACCCAACCGAATTCCACCTCCTATCTTTAATAATGATGTAATCAACTATTCAGCATAAGTTTCATATTTACAAGAACATTTGGGCCCAAACACCTTTGTATTAAAAAACACAATAGAGGGAGTGCCAGACCTCCTCTGTCCCCAAACTCCCTCTCCCTTACCTGACCTCCCTATAGACTTACATATCTTACCTTAAAGGCTAACTAATTCTGCAAGACTGGACTAGGAAGCAGTCTAAAAATTGCTAATTTCGTTTAAGTTATCGTAGTTTGAACAGTTTATTAAACTGGAATGAAAATGGAAATCATTAAAAAGTTATTAATTTCAAGCATAATCATAGCAAGAAGGGTATATGCTCATTATTAGGGATAAATATTGGAAAAATTAGAGGGGTGCCATTTATTTACTTTTATTAGTTTATTTAATTTTATAGGTTATTTAACATAACGATAGAATAATTATGGATATGGCCATGGCTAACATGCCTGTTGGAAGGCGGCTGAATAGAAGCTTGTTGGGAGACCTCCCAATTGCTATAATAGAATTGCTGACAGAAGTTGAAAAGAAGTTTGAAGAGAGAAAAAAAAATTGGTATTATTATGTTACTGTAATTGTTTTAAGTAATTATTGTGCATTCCGATCACGGGGAATGGCCCTGGACATGTGTTTTTTTAAAATTGTTAAATGAATTGGCAATTATAAAAAAGATAAGGAGGATACATCCCCCCCCCCTAAATTTCTATAGTTAAAGCGCTTAATTTTATTTACTCGTTTGTTTTAACTGTGACTTAAATAGTTATTCATTATTATTAAATGAAATTATTAAATTTCAATCGTATTTTTTTTTTTATCAATGTAACAAGCTGATTGGTTGATGTTTCTATTTATTTCTTATTATTGCCGTCAAACATTCACACCTAAAAATATATATGCAATTGCGCTCAAAAGTTTCAGCTTTCCTAAAACAAAATCGTTTAATATTCAAAGTTTTCTTTTCCCTTCAAAAATTGATAATACCTTAAAATTAAAAAGCTGTTTTGAAGTAATAAACTGAAATCATTCAAATTCCTTGAATGTTCCGAAATCATGTTATTAATAATAAAAAAAATAAAACTTTTTAATATCATTATTTTACTCCCCAAAGAAATGCCTCCAATTTTTCCAGAGGGATTAAAAAAATAAAAATGGATTAAGTTGATGCTTATTGCCTACCTCTGCATATATTCCTTTTTAAAATGCTTATTTGTAAAAAACAAGTATGAAATTTTTCTAAAAATAATTGAGTAGTTATTATTTTTTATCTAGTTAGTTCATATTTTTGTTTCAAACTTATTCCTAGTTAAAACATTAAATAATGTCTATATTCGTGAATCTAAACCAAAAGTTACATTATGTTGTCAGAATAATAGCATTTAATTCCTGCTATTTTATGGAAAACATGAGAAGTTAAGTTGCATGTCTTATTAGTGGTCAGCTGAAAGTTAACCTAGTGAAGAAGCAAATCACAAAAAATCAGAAATGTATCTGCTTTGCCTCCTTAATATTTAAAAACAGAAGTTGACGGTGATGTAAGCCTTGCAAAAGCAAAGAGTCTTTACCGAATGAACTTGAAATTGTCCAGAAGAATTTTCAAAATCCATTGAAGGTGGATGTAAACAAATATATAAAATCATATTTAACAAAAATTGCTATTATCTGATCAAGTCTAGGAAGGAATAATTATTTTTAATAAGTCTCTTATTAACATTTGTTTGTTGTGGTTTATTGAAAAATATCACCAAGTATATTTTTTATGGAGACTAATTGAGATTGACAATATATTTATATTATTTTATTTCAAAAATGTTTAAGGTATACTCAGTCATCTTGCATCTATAAACCATTCTAAAATTATAGTTCTCTTTTTTGGGGCAGATTTTAACATCATTCATTATCTCAAAATATTAAATGCAAATTATTTTTTTATCATTGAATGGCTGGATTTTAAATGAGTAATATATCTAATTTATTTGTAATTAATTTTATTTCATTTATATATTGCATACTTACCAAACAAGCATCCATTCGCCCGTCACTGTGACCAGCACAAAACATTTCTTTGTGAAGTTCTACCCTGATGTTTTTATGTCTATGCCATCGTAAACATTCGGCATCAGTGAGGATTGGAACAATTGCTTTTCTTAAAATATTAGTGCCAGTTTTTCCTAAATAATATTAAATAAAACATTACGGAAATGATAAACTGTTTTGAACAAAATTTTAACCATGATTTAAAAAATAAAAATAATATTTATTATTGTAATATATTTTATGCTTTTTAAATTGTTAATCCTCTTAACACACTCTATCTCAATATGGTTCCTGATAAATGGCACCTCTTCATGTCATGATTTTAAACTTATGTAGAGATCTCACTTATCAGTTCACTTTGAGTCGTCTACTGGTGTTATCGGTGGACATGCCAGAGCATAATATTGGGGCATGTGATATTTTTTGAACGAAACTAAAAAGAGGCTGAATATGTTTATTCAAGCCACTTACCAATTTGATAAGTAGGTCTGATAATAGATTATTTTCTGTGGCAGGTGCCGGCAGAATATTGCCTTTCCTCAATTGTACAGAATCCTATTGTTGAGAGGGTAATATTGTTGTGGTAATTGCTGATATTGTGATTCAAGTTTCGAAGGATCTGAATGAGGTTGCATCTTTTGTTGGGCATTGATTTGTAGATTTCTTTCAAATTTTAATTTACATTATGAACTACTTTAGTTAATTAGTTAAAAAATTGACTGGATGCCTAATGATTTACGTTAGTGCAACTACACTTGAATAATTTATTATTAGAATAAATAGATTTATAAATCACTTTAATCTTAACTATTATAAGAAATTTTTTTTTGTTCCATATCCATTCCTGGCTTTGTGTAGCATGTGGAAGGTTACCCTTGAAGTGTAACCAACCTAATCTAACCATGGTTGTTGGGTCGAGATATATTCCATGGGACCTCGAAAAAAATAAAAGTCAATGCGCCGAGGGCGTATTTGAGCCACCACAGTTCAGCTTGAGCATGCTAAATCAAGTCACGTTCTAGCAATCTATTTGGCTATCCTGGCCCTCTGATAATCAGTTTATTTGTAATAACAATATCATCTTCCTATCTAGTAAGCACTTCCCAGAAATATCATTCTTGCTACTTAGACTTTATTCACATTCGAACATTTCAAGACCATTTTTTCTAAAAATGTTTATTTAAACTCATTTGAAACCTTGAAGTTAAATTTGATGACGGTATACACTTTTTAATGATATTATTTGTTTTAAGAATATAGTACCTTAGAATCTTCCTAAGTCTTCCTGCTTATTCACTTGTTGAACAAACTGATACAATTATGAGTATAATAATAAGTATTAAAATCACGAGTTACCAGTTTTAAAAACAAATATGTATAAAAATAGTAATATAGGATATACAATAGTAATAAAAATAGTTTCTTACCATATGTAGTATCCGTCTTTCCCCATCCTGCCACCAGTCCAGTTTTCCCTCTTAGAGAGGTGCTTCGCTTAGGCAGACATATAGGAAGTATATTTTCTTTGAAAATCACTCCACGGGATAGTTGTATGAGTGCTACATCAAACCTGGAACCATAACCTTTATAAATAAATTTAAAAATAAATAAAGGTTTACATGTTATACACTAATAAAAAGGTGGTGTATAGGCATAATTGGGTCATTTCCACGTAAGAGGGCATTTTTGTGTCCCAGGCCGTTTATAGCGATTTAGAAAAGCTTAGGACACTAAGACATCAATTTTCTAAATCCAGGCAACTTGTAAAAGTAGACCCCTTACGGCTTTATTTTAATTGTATATTACATGTACTGTAAAAACACCAGAAAAAGCTCAAAATTCATTCCCCTGTCATGTCCCGAGGTCTGAGTTGGCTCAAAGAACAAGTACTGTGCACCTATACCAGATCAATTTTTACTTTTTTTTCTATTCAATTTGTTAAAAATTTCAGAAAAGCAGTCGAATCTTTGATAGTAAAGGATTAGACTTGAAATGAACTACTTTTTATGCTGTCCCACAGGTTTCCTTTAATTCCCCTGTCGATTTTTAAAATAAAATTCTCACCTCTCTTTTTTGTGCAAAATTAGTAAAAAGTATATAGTCAGCAGGGAGGGGTCTCTCCCTTAACAACCCCGACTGTTTAACTAACCTCATTACAAATTTAAGCTCTCCAGAACCAAATAAGTTCTCAAACCTGAGAGGTTATGTTTAATAGTTTTCATTCATCTGTCCTCTATAGTTTTGGTCAGGTATGTTTTTCCTTTTCTAATTTTTCAAAGATAAATGATTTTTTAGCACTTATTTTGTTTTGCCAAGTGGCATTATTATATTTTTTCCCTTTCGACGGTTATCAAACAAATCTTAAAAATTCATTCCCCTGCCTTACTGTAAATCAAATACAGCAAGGGAATGAAGATAGCGACGGGGAATTGAAGTTTTCGTTTGCTGCTCAACTTTCTCAAAGCATCATCAGACCTTAACAATGGAAAAAGAAATTGTGAACATCCTAACACAATGGTGAAAAAAAAAACTCTAGGAACAAATTTATCTTATAAATTTATCGCTCTTTCAGATAGTTAAAAAAGAGTGTCCTCAATAAAATACAAGTCGAGAGAGGAGGTACTTGAAAGATTTTGTTATCGAAACAAGAAAATGACCCCAATGCTAGGCCAATTCAGGTGGACAAAAAGAAGCTCAAAAATAAAATGAACCTTCAAAAAAAAAAAAAAAAGTAAAATTGGTTAGTGAATGACTACCCATGAAATTCACTTGAAATGGAAGCCAAGGAGAATGACTTTCAATGCATATTTGTTTAGAAAAAAATGGGAGTTTATTTGATGATACAAACTCTCCTCGTTCAACCGCTGGTGAGAATCTACAGCCACTGCAGCAATATACAACCCACCCACTCCTCAATACATACTTAGAAGGAAACTGGTAAATAAGAACAAAGCGAAAGTGTACAAAGATAATGCCAAGTTTTGCGAAGAAAACATAACTCTTGAATGACATTATGAAAGACTACGGAAATAGATATATCGAGAAAAAAATTCTCAAAAAAGCGTTCACCAAAATCAAAAGTGAATCAATATTGGAAGGTATGGTAATTCATTCCATAATTTTTTTTAGTCATATGTATGTCATGTTTAACGTGAATTGGTGTTCTGCCACGTCGACTCCTTGCTTCTGATAGTCAAAGGAATAGTATTACAACAAAAATAATATTTATTTGTAACCATAAAATTTAAAAACGAAACGCCATAAAAAGTGCCCACTTTGGTGAGAATGACCCAATTATTGAATTTTATGAGGATGGTAAACCTCTAAAATTTTAATTTATTAGGATTAGCTGAGTTTAGATCAAGAATGTTTTAGGTGCCAGACATATTTCATAGAAAAATGCACTCCCCTCTCCGAGTTCCTATGCTTTTATGCTATTATGATAGGTATAATGCCCATTCAATTAAAATATTTGACGTATTCTATCACACATATTTTGACAATGCTTGGTAGGGTTAAACATTTAATCTGTTAAGTTCGATGGTCTTTGTCATTTTAAATAATTTTATTTAAGGATAAGGGTTACTAAGGCCCTTATTCCCTGCCATGTCGACCCTTTCCCTTTATACTGATCCGGCCCCAGTATATCCTTTAATTGATGGATCGACGATATCCAAGGGTGGGATCTAATTGATAGATCGTCAATGCTAAACATTTATTTCTTAAATATGACTGGCTATGGCCAGGGCCAATACTTGCTGCAATGTGCTGTTACCGGTATTAGAAGAGAGAAAGTTGAAATGGCCGGACATAAGAACAGTAGTTAGGGCACTGCAATGGTGATGTAGAGACCCACCTGGGCTCAAATTCTGACTATGGCCAATCTTTTCTCTTCACTGATCCCATACTTTATGAGCCGAAAGTAGGTTGTGGTCCTTTTTATCAACCATTGATGGAAAAACCATTGGCTACTGGAAGGTTTTCGCAAAGCATTAGCCACAGTGAGAGTACCAAATTTATTTCACGAGGGTATCGAGAAATGAATATAAAAGGACTCAGATGGAAATTGAATGAAAAATAATCTGAACCAGAAACTATAGGAGCATGCGATTGTCTACTCAACATGAACTTATTGATGTTATTATAACATTTGACAACATTCAGTTGATCGCATTATATTAAAAATTTTGGTCGGAAGAAACAATCTTGATTCTGCTGAATCTGCTTATAAACATTCTCCTAATAAATATGATAACTGGAAGCTCCTATAAATATCAGAGTGACACATTCACTCTTCTCAAATGCTGCTTATCTAATCTGCATGGGCCAGAGATAGCCCATCCCTGATGGGTTGCCTCTGAGATGAAGAAAAAGACTTTGGGTTCTTCATAATTTAAGTTTTAAGGACAATGACTCAAAATAAATCAAGTTAAATTATGAGTTTTGCAAGTTTCAATACCTATCTGGTTGAGCTAATCGGAACTGAAAGTTAGGATGAACATATTTTTTTATAACTCTGTGTACTTCTTCAGGATATGGCTCATATCCAGTGTTTTGAG
Organism: Aelia acuminata; assembly: GCA_911387785.2. Classification (NCBI taxonomy): domain Eukaryota; kingdom Metazoa; phylum Arthropoda; class Insecta; order Hemiptera; family Pentatomidae; genus Aelia; species Aelia acuminata. The sequence continues at coordinate 77,421,415 of OU426982.1, forward strand.
TATCGTATTCTCCCAAGTAAACCATTATATCACTCAGCTGTGCTCTGAAAAACAAATTAATATATATTGAAAATTTTTCTATTTCTATTATTTTAGTGAAAAGTATACTTTTAAAGTCCTTTTTAAGTTTACTGTTACCTGTGGACACAGTGAGCTGCAGTGATGACATGCTTCCTGCTCACCAATGCTCCTCCGCATTGATAGCCGCCAATTCGAAGATGGGCTTGCCATGGTAGTTCCCCAAAGTATGCTTCTGCTCCCCCAATAATTCGTTTCTGTAGGGTTAGTGCAGGGACTCCGCATTCAACTATTTTGAATGATTATATTAATAAATGTATTTTTAATTTCACTTACCTAGATATGAAATATATAGTATAGGAAAGTAGTGCGATCATGAAAAATTTCGACTTCCGGTTTTCAACGGAAATACATGTTTTGGGGTTCCCTGTGTACAAATAACTAAGTCCCACGAAATGGTCTGTGTGTGTGCGAACAGACTAGCTCAAAAACTATAAACCTTACGAATCTGAGATTGTGTATTTGGTATATGTATATGCCTGCGATGTGACAGCAAAACTTCATCAAGATTGCTCAATCAGTTTATTTAATATATTTTGTCTCATTTTTTTTATTTTCTCAAAAATGACATGTTTAATTCAAGTCAAGTAATCTTTAATATCAGCTAAGTTTTATTATCGTTAAAATGCTCTGAGGGTGCTTTAATAAGGAAGGGGACTCCTTTGTTTTTGTTTATATGGAGAAATTACCTGTCTCCTGTTATGCCTAAAAATAAGAAATGGCAAATATAATATATTAAATAATCACACTATACTTAGCTGATTATCTAAATGGAGGAGTTAAGTTAGGTAATTTAAAAATTCTGTGTCTAAAATATGCCGATGACATAGCCATTATAGCAACTGAACCAGGCACACTACAACGAATGATAAATAAATTAAGCGAATATTGCAAAACATGGAATTTAAAGGTAAACCTAAACAAATCCAAAATTATGGTATTCAAAAAAGGTGGAAAACTGTCAAAAGAGGAAAAATGGTATTTTGAAGGAAGAGAGGTAGAAGTTGTAAAATACTACAAATACCTAGGATTAGGTCTGACACCACAACTATCATTAACACGACACTTCCAAGAAAAAACTACAGCCTGTAACTTCGGAATAAACCTAACCTGGAACAATCTATTAAAAAATTAATCTATTCCTTTATCAACCAAATATGCGGTGTTTGATTCGGCTATTAGATCGATACTAATTTACAGTGCACAAATATGGGGTTATAATAAAATAGAACAGGTTGAAAAGATAAACAAATTTTTAATTAAAAAGTTATTTTGCCTTCCTGATAATTGTCCGGATTATATGATTTATTTAGAAACAGGTAGGGATCCTCTATATTTACAAACACTTAAACTGTTTATTTGCTATATAAACAAAGTATTTAATAAATGCGAAGGAAGACTGACAAAAGCACTTGCTAACCACGTACTTAACAACAAATTATGGTGGTACCCAGAATTAATGGAACTCAGCCGAATTAACAATTTGGATAATATTGACTGGTTGGTAAAGGCTAGCAGCATTCAATCAAAGCTAGAAATAATCATTAAAAACACAAAAAATAAATTTGGACTTGATATGAAAATCAAAGCAAGAGCCGCTAAATTTCATTTTATATACAAAGAATTGAACTACGACTTGGGGGACAATCACTATATACAGGATAAATACAGTATTAAGATGATATAAACAATAATAAGAGTCAGAACTGAACCCATTTATTTAAATATTCAATTAATCGAGCAGAACAGCAACTCATTTGTTCACTTTGCAATCAGAATGTAGTAGAAGATAGTTTTCACTTTTTTGCAGTACGCCCTATATTAGCAGAAATTAGAGTACATATTTTTGGGTTAAAGCAGATACATTATAATTTATTTTTGCAATATTTAAATGGCTTAAACTGGCGAGCTCTCTTTAATTACATACTTAAAGCACAAAAATATAGGAAACTATTGATAACAGAATTTAATTACTAATTATCCTTTAAATTGCAATTTTTTTCAATTATGCAGGAGATCATTTCAATTTTTGTTCATAATTATCATTTGATGTAAATATTCAAGGAATTTAATTTAATTTCATTTCATTTTCGTTTCATCTAATTATTTTGTAAAATGTAAATATGGTTAAAACCATATATTTGTTTATTGTTCATTGCATATTTGTTGATTGTTAATTTTTTTCTACTGAGATAAGTTTACTATTATATTATTCAAGACAATTCCACAGCAGTTGAGCATGACAATGTCCATGCTTATTGTGTTTTCAATTTTTCATTATGTCATGTCATATATTTCTTTTCAACAAAAAACACTTTATTATTATGTTATTATTAATCACAGTAACCACATATAGGAGAAAAAATGAAAAATATTCTGACAACCAATAAAACAAGTTGAACTGATGGATGCACAGTACACCTTTAATGACAGGCCATTGTTTATAAGTAAAAGCTTTCTGTTTATGGGAAGGAGTTGTCTAAGTTTAGTGTGTGGAAATTATTTGTGTCCATGGAAACTAACTAAATGAAGTTTTCAACAACTAAATAGATGATTATAAGATCAGATGTATTTGCATTACCGTTTTATTACAAGTAAAAACTTTTATCTAACAATAAAATCTTTTTTTTTAAATGAATGTGGAAAAATATGTGAATTAGAGGAATGGCATTTATATATTTATCAAAACACGTCAATTTCTTATCTGAACAAGTTGGTAAGTGAAAGTTGTGTGTTGCGCGCATTGCACCAAAAGATTTTTATAATTTGTATTCATTTTATCCTTTTCAAAAGAAGTTCAGTTTCGCTACTGAAAAACTATTAAAAAAATTACAATTTGTATAGAAATGTTCTTATTGAGAATCCGTTGCCATTGGACTAATGTTATATGAAATAAATAAAACAATTTATTTTTAATAACTCCCATATTTTTGTTTCGCTGAGAGGCTTGATTGATAAATTATTTTGGAAGTGTGATGGTATTTGAATTTTGATGTATAACTTATCGTTTTAATATAATTATATTATTTCAAAAAAATTTGTATCATAAATTAAAATATTGTAATTAGATGGTTAGGGCCAAGTATGGTTTCAGGGTGTTTATGGTCATCAGAGGAACTGATGTTGCAATAAGTTTAATTAGTTTTTTTATAGAATTTAGTTGGATTTTAGGATGTTATAGAACATAATTAATCCAGAGTATAGTTGTAAGTACTAGCAGTGGTTTATGGAAATTGAATGGATGCAAATGCTGTTTTCAGTTTCATAAGCTAAGTTTTGGACTTGACCTACTCTAACTTAATTATTTCTAATTTTCATTTGGTCCTCTAAATTCTTGGGATTATATTTTTTATTGGATTTATTTTAGCTAAACAACTGGGTTGAAGCATACACTAGGACATCATTTTCTTTCAGCCATGTGGCCATTATCCAGTCTCAGTCTGCCTTGTTTTTATGTCGAATGAAATTACTTTCATTTAATTATAAAATTATTTTAACATAATTAGAATCTTAATGAAGGCTCAATGTCCAATCATCCCATGAGCTAATCGATAGATACATGAATAATCGAGTAGTTGAGGGAGAGACTGAGATGTGCTGTCAGGTAACAATGAACCTTTCTTTAAGATTCTAATTATGTTTGAAAACAAATGGTTCAAATAATAAATAAAATGGTTAAAATATTTTTAAAATTTGCGATTTCTTTGGTACAATTGGTAGATATAAAGTCAACATAAAAAAAGTGAGATTGAGACTGGATAATGATTGGGTGATAGAAATATCAATGATTTAATTTACATTTACATTCTGTAAATTATGCTCCTGATATTACACTCTGGATTTACTTTAGTTATGATTGTAATAATACTGGTTGACTGGGTTTACCATTAGGTGTTTTAGTCCCAGAGAGGGCATGGTGGCTTAAAATGCCAAGGGTCGCACGAGAAATGAATACGTTACCAAATAAATTAAAATTAAAAGTTTATGAGTTATGGAAAGTCCTCATTTAGTTTCTAATTTTTTCATATTCGTTGTATAATTTATTAATATATGCCGGATGAACCATCCATTCCTACCCTTGAATGATAAATATGAATATGATTGCACTTACCTCTATCTTGCCTCCTTGAGGAGTCCCGCCTCTTGAAGAAGCGGGTGGGCGGAGGAATGATGGGGGTGAAGTAACAGCAGGTGTAGAGCCAGGAGGTGAAGCTGCTGAGGCCCGGGCAGGACCCACGGCTCACCCCGCCCGAGATCCAACATCCCACTGAGAGGGCACAGTCGCCCCTGCAGTCATTTCTGGCACCTAGAAATCAAGTTTTAGTTTATATCGAATTATTTATATCTTAATAAATATTTAAAAACATCTGGTGCGGTGCGCGCAACACACAACTTCCACTTACCAATCTATTTAGAATAGAAATAAACGTGTTTTGATAAATGTATAAGCGCTATTTAGCAACTTCACATATACTAGCTTTTTCCACTTCTGTTTGTTATTCTCGATATGTTGAAGAGTACCTATTATAATTATTGAAAAACTTTAAAGTTATCAATACTCGTCGATTTATTAGTAGGTACGTTTTTATTTTGTAGGGCATAAAAAAATCCTGATTTGATCAATAGTCGAGTTTTTTTACTGCGTGCTTGTTTTTTTACTGCGGGTTGCTTGTTGTAAATGTATCACACGTAAATGAAGGTGAATCGATAGAAGGTACATTAACGGATCTTAGTATTAACCTACCCATTTATTTAATATCAAATCATCACAAATTTAATCGTAAGCTTTAGTGCTGTTTTGGGGAAAATAAAAATAAAGTAAAGGGTATGAGAATAATTTATGAATTAAAGTACCCCATCCGTTTGACCAATTTTGATGAAATTTTCGCTGTCACATCGCAGTCTTATGCATACATCTTATATATACAATTTTAGGTTCCTCCGATTTGTCGTTTTTGATAAAGTCTGTTCACATACACACAGAGACCATTTCGCGGGACTTGGTTATTTGGACTCAGCGGACCACAAATTTACCGGTTAAAACCGGAAGTCTAAATTTATTTTATATCTATATATTTCATATGTAGGTAAGAGAACTTGCCAATCAAGAAAAACTTGATAAAAATAAAACAATTTAGTTTTATAACTCATATTTCACTTTTAGAAATTGTAAACATCAACAAATAAACTTTTTGCTCAATTTTTAAAAAATATTATTTTATTTTTATCGCTCTATTTTTTTTACTGATAAAAATTGATTTGTATTGTGTGACCCTACATGGTCACTGAGTTTCCTAATCGCGCTCCGTGCGTGGTAAAGATCCGTAGCTGTTTATTTGGGTTGAATTTGGAAGGTGAAAATATGGATGGCGAGAATGTTTGCGATTTTTTTTAAATTAATTTTTTTAAGGCTTGCTAAAGCAGATTTTTAATCAATATAATTAAAATTGATAGTGCTGGTTAATAAATATCAAGACCATCGGTTGTATTTCAGGTCTGCTATTATAATTGAAAAAAAGATGCATACATGTTTTTATCTAAATATTGGATTGTTGGGCTAAATTGGGATAGGATGCAGTTTTACAAATAATGCATATATTAATATAAATATACAGAGAGATATATTATATATTACATATTGAATACAATAACTACTAAGTTTTAAAACAATAATAAGCTTTTTGCAGTTCGTTAGTATCTTTCTGTGGCATAGTTTTTTTCTTTTGCTATCAGATATTTTTTATATTCTTTTAAAAATAATTCGATATTTGAATATTCAATTCCAGATCTCATTTACAGTTTCTTGATTAAAACAAGATGAACTTTGTTGTGTAATTCTGAAAGTCATTTAAAACTTAAGCGGTATTTTGTAAGTAATAACACTCTTTGTTTAACCAGGGAATATAAACTTTATTGTTATCTAAGTTTTAAGGAGAGACAGTGATGTAAGTTGGTATTTATTTCAAGAGATTAAATATTTTTCTAAAACTATGACTGTTCATGTACATAATAGCATTAGCAAAAACTATGCGTACATTTTTTGTAACAATTGTATTTAAAACATCATGCATTTCCTCTCTGGAAGTAATTTCTCCGACTAAGGAATATTCTTGAACTCTATGGCAGTTGATTCTTCAGGGCTACACTTGTGTGAAACCATGAATGGTATGCATTGTACCCTTCCGGCGTTTGCTGGGTAGTGTGAAAACGGTTAAGTCCTATTGAAAAGCCTACTCTCACCTTTCACGATCGAGAAAGCTTCACGAAGAGCCTCCGATATTTAGCTCACCACCACGTCTCTATTACTGGCTTGATACATGCACAATAAATTGCCTGTGAACTCTGGCCAATGTAAAAGGCCATATCGTTGTAGTTCTGTTGTTAAATAGAAAAGGCATTGAGTTACTACAATTACCAACTCTAGATCTTTTAACAATTTTTTTATTCATTTTTTCAAGGGTGGGGGATTAATGTGGAGTATTATTAAATTTTTGAAGTGCCTATTTTCGGGTTTCTTTTTTCATTTTAGTCAAGTCATTTCCATCGAAGAGGGACGAATCAACCGGAGGATTTAGGCGTTCACCCAACGCCGAACTGATTGAATTGTATCCGGTAAATATAATAGAGGTGATAGCAGCGCGGCGAATAAAGTGGGCTTGTAAAATTGCGAAACTCTAAAGGGTGGTGAACGAACCTCTAAAAAAATAATTAGGAAGCGGCCGACTGGGAAAGGTCTGAGCGGTAGGCCGAGATGGAGGTGGGAGGATTGCGTGAAGGCAGATCTGACAAAGTTGGGTTTGGACGGCGGTGGGTGGATGAAGTGTGAGGAGCGAGTTTTGGTGTCGGCATCGAACCTATAATATAATCAAAGTTTTATTTAAATATTTTCATTTTAATGTTTCTTTTATTTTGTTTCCATAGTACCGAAGGCAGCGAGGCCTTACACATTTTGGGAGTTTGCCAAGATTATGACCACAGAATCGAAAATCTGTTTTTGCATTTTAAGGTTTAGTCACATTTTTTTTTTCATTTCCTGTCGGTAGTAAAACTCATGAAAACCGTTAATTAGACTTGAAGGAAACTGAATGAAAGGAAATATAAATTTCGTGTTTGACTGTGACCGGACCAAATTCATGTGATTGAAGAAACAAATTTGTTTACGTTACTATGGATCGGAGGCATTTTATTGTGGATTGCGTTACTCGATGTTGCCTTAGAGGTGAAAGTAACGACGCTCCTGGATCGGAAAGTACCGGCCAGGCTCTTCCATTAATAGCTCGCCACTGCCAATTACAAGGGGTGAGCCTTTAAAGGGGTCGGCGTGAGAACCCGAGTAACTCGCTGTACAAGGCTTCTGGAACGCTCCTCTGGGTGCCTTCAAGGAGGTCGGCGGAAAGCTTTTCTGCATGTTTTTCCTCCCGTTAATGAAGTGGAACATGATTTTTGATGCGAAAATCTTAAAGAACAAAAGCTTCCAAAACGAAAACCTTTCAGTTCTTGTAAGCGCACATACAAAATATAATTTTGAAGATCTTCAAATGTTTATGCTTGTAATAGTTATTCTGATTTTCTTCCTAAATGTCTATCGTACCAATTTAAATTAATGTAATATTATCCACTAAAGGTATCAGATCAGACAACATGATGATGTATCTATGCTTTCATTATCTTCGAATCGTGTATATTCGTTTTTATTGATAATTGTAAAATTAAGAATCATAGAGAATATAATGTTTTTTTTGGTGTTAGCTATACTTTTTGCTAGTATTTAGAATCGTTATATTATCTACTTATTTTATAAATTCACTTAACGAAGTTTTTTTTTTTAATTCACTTCTTATTTCTTAAATTGCTGGAACTGAACCTAAAATCACAAGATAAATATCAAGATTTTCCTCGTATTTCATCTTCGTGTAATCTTTATTTATTTTTGTTTTACTTTCACTCAGGTATGTATGAAATATGTAGTAAAGGAAAGTATTGCGATCGTGAAAAATTTCGACTTCAACCGAAATACATGTTTTGGGGTCCCCGAGTCCAAATAACCAAGACCCGCGATGGTCTGTGTGTGTGTGAACAGACTTGTTCAAAAACGGAGGGGGCACTTTATTTCATAAATTATGTCTTATTTTTTAAGTTATTTTCGAATTTCTCTAAAATGGCTCTAACGATTTCGATTAAATTTGTCATTTTTATTGAGAATCAATGTTTAATATTTGGTAGGATTGATCATCATAGAAATGTTCTGAGCGGGCTTAAATGGCAAAGTAAAATATTGTTTTTCCTACAAAGTACTATTGATTTGATTAATATTGAGAAAATAATGGTCTCGCATTATTCCGAAAAATCAGAAATGAATAATTATGAAACAAATACCAGAGGAAAATAGAAAAAAGTTAATTCTGACAACTTCTAAGAAAAGTTGAACCCTATGTCAGTCAAAGCAAAGTATGCCTTTAATGATGACAGACCACTGTTTGTAAGTAAAAGCGTTCAGTTCATGGGAAAGTGTTTTCGACGTGTTTTGAAACACACATAGTTAATTGAAATTATTTGTTTCCATGGTATCTAAATGAAGGTAACAAAAACCAAATAAAAGAATATAAAATCGGACGCTGAGTATTAATCTAGAATTCTCGTATCACCAAAAATAAAAATAAAACCTTTTATCTAAAAATAAAAATTGTTATTGTGCTTTATAGAGTAAATTCGTGATGCCAAAATCGATTCAGTTTACGGAGTGAAGTACAAATGGTAAGTATTAGATAATCTTTAATAATTATGTTTTAGTTTAAAAACTTTAGTTCCATAATATATTTCTAAATGAAATATAAGAATAAATATAAGAGAAATATAACAGTTTCAGAGGAACAGTAATCATTCTCGTTTTCCGGTAAGGCATTAGATACAAACATGGGAAAATATAATTTTAATTTACTAAGAGCCGTTAGTGCACCTTTCATCGATTCACCTTCACGATATATTTAATTTAAAAGCAACTCGCAGTAAAAAACAAGAAAGCAGTAAAAGAAAAAACCTCGACTATTGATGAAGTTAGGATTGTTTTAGAACAATAATAAATCGACAAATATTGAAGACTTTCAAGTTTTTCAATAGTTATAAAAATCTTTAACTTATGGAGTATAACAAAAAGAAGTTGAAAAAGCTATTTTCAGTGAAGTTGCTAAATGGCGTTTGCAGATTTATCAAAACACGTAGATTCCTACTCTTACTAGGTTCGTAACTGAAAGTTGTGTGTTGTGCGCACTGCACCAGATTTTTTGTGCTAGTAAAACTTTTAAAACGCAAAGATTATTCCTTTTTAATATTATATTCCTTTTTGCATATTATATTACATATTACATATTATATATTATATACAAACATGTTTTCTTTTTTAAAAAAACATTTTTTTTATTCAGCAGTTGAATGACAGATTTGTTTGACGATTTTATGTACAAAACAATATCTTATCGTTATCACAGATCAAAATAAAAACATTTATTATAATTCTTTATTATTATTTAATAATTTACCTGTAACAGTAGCAGTAGTAACCAGAAAAGGAGTGACAAAGAACCACAAAACCATCACCAGTTAAACCTGAAATAAATATTGAATATAATTTGAGTTGCATTATTTAATTTAATAAAATGAATTTTTATCATAGGATGCAATGGAATTACAACATATCACAAAAGGACTAGAAGTAAACAGCGACTGAATACCTTTTTTTGTTGTCGTGTTTATTTGTTCTTAATAATTCATAATATTGCTTATTTTATTTTTTGTTGAGAAACGTTTGGGGGAAGAATTAAAGCTTTTTTTTTTTTTTTTTTAAATAGGTCGATATTTTAGACTGCTGATGTCCTCAGTTGGTAGAACGAATCACATTGAATTCTAATGTTCTGTCCATAATCTTATATTGTTCGTTCATTTTCCTTTCGCTAGTAGTGGTTACCTTGTGAAACAATGCCCTTATCAAAATTCAATGCATGCACGCATAATATAGCTTTGATCATCGGTGGTATACCAGTCAGGAACGCCTTAATAATCAGACGTCGGTGGACTATTAATGCTCATGAAATCAATGAGATTGTACGTCAAAAAAGGTTCCCCTGTTATCTGTAAAATACATAACTAGGTACATGCTCAAGTGAAAATCATTATAGATTTTATCTTTGTTTTCTTTATTTTTAGAGGTTTGTTCCTTTATATTTTTTTAATTTCATTATGTATTTTTCCTTTCATTTCTAAAGATCATATTGGCCAGTTTTCAAAGTGATTTCATTTTCAATATAGTAATTAATTATTTAGAAAGAAATATGTAAAAGGAGTAGCGATAGTAGTAAAAGGATAGCCAATAAATATTCTACCCAGTGTTATGACGATTTCCATTAGACAATCTTGGTATTATTTTTATAATATCATAATAAGTGAAATTTTACTAAATGTAAATTCTATGTTTTCTGTATATGTTAAAACTTACCCAAGTGAAAACATTGGATATGATTATTACCTATAATATTTGTTGTCATCGTTGTTGAACCCTATGAAGCACTGAGGGACTATATCAAATAATAAAATATAGTTATTGGTTGTATTATTCGATATGTTAGATCATTTTTCGATTAATCCGTTATTCTTCCTTATCGATTTGATATATTTAGTCTTATATATATTAAAGAAATTCATCTCTGTTAGACGCATTCATGTGTATTCATGTACCTCCAGAAACGCCGCGGTATTCACAAGACTTGTGAAGTACTATTGGCTTTCTGTTTCCTAACGATGTTCTTTTATTCCTCTTTTAAGAAAACAAAACAAACAAAACAAAATGACAACAACGGTAGTCTTTTTTTCCAAGAGAATGTGATACTCTCTAAAGAGCTGACTATTTTCTCTCACATTTTTTATGCTAATACTGCAGTCCCCATTCTATAGGGAATACCTACGTGAGCTTCCTACTGGCTTAGAGTAATCTCACTCTAGTGGCGTATTCCGTAATCTGTATATGATTCTTTAACCATTTTTTTTTTTTTTTTGAAAGAGAAACCTACTTTTGGTATTTTAATCCTAGGTAAGATTGTAACTTTTCTTGACACGGTATTATCCACAAAGTCGTCTTAGATTTAATACACAGGTAATCCTATCCGACTGATTATATGGCATAGAGGATGTTTAAGATAAGTACAGAAAAGAAAAAAATATCGATCAAATTTTCTACCCCTACCGTTTCGATTAATAGTAGCTTCTGATTTTTTAAATTAGTAAATTTTTCATTGGTAATCTCTTGTAGAGTTTTAATACAAATAATTCTAAAATATCTATTTTTACCATTCATAATAGCCATTCATTCTTATTAACACTGGATATCTGTTTAGTTTGTACTTAATTTATTTAGTTATATTAAGTTCCTAATAGTATTGGACATTATAAATACTTAGTTGGACGAAAAAAGGTACATCTAAATTTTCTTGGGATCATAACATATGAAAGGTTTAAATCGACAAATAGTTTCTATTTAATAAAAAACTTGGCAAATAAATAAACTTTAAAATTATAATATAGCGCCAATAAATATGGGTGTTTTCTAATTTTAGAAAATGAGGGTAAGATGTGGTTTTAAAACTAACTTATTTGAAAGTTTTAAATATTATAGTAAGATAATCAATTGCCTGTAAATATTATAAATATTATAGTAGATAATCAATTTTGATGATAATCACTTATGAAAAATCCAATGATGTACCCATGTATGATGATACTCATAATAATATCTTAAATTAAAAAACTTAGTCTTAATATAATTCCAGTACTCTTTTGAATTGTAACAACAGCAATTTTTATCGAAAAGAGAGGGAAATAGACCTCTAAACTATATAGAATTTCTAAAATATTTTTTTCTGTTCAGAACTGGAACAGTCTATATATATATATCTCTGGACTTGTGAAATGCTGATCTAAGCGTTTTGAGTTTCAGCGCGAATTAACTTTAAATTGCTTAGTGGACCACCCCTTGATAGAGCGCGGTAAGCCATGTAGGGGATTTGTGGAGGGTTGTGAGAGGGTTAATCATCTCAATATCTCACAATCATTGCTTTTTTCTAACCTCTCCTACCACCCATATAGAGAAAAAAATCGTTTTGCCGATATTTAATCCTTTATGTAAAGTCATATTGTTTAAAACATCAAACGAAAGTCTGTATGATCTGAAAACATTGTTTCTTAGTACATTAAACCAGACTGTTGCTGAACGATTACTTATCTGTTTATTTTTACGGGTTAGTAACTGTGTTTAGCGAGACCTAATTTAATTTTTTCTACTTTTTTAATTCAGTGGAACTCTAAGATTAAATATTAGTGCGGTATAAGCGTGCTTAAGAGGTATTGATGTATAGCAAATCAATGTCTCGCTTTAGTTCAGCAGCGATAATTTGATCGACTGCGAACTGACACCTTTATTGTCCCGTCCTAATACATAGTCACAACGTATTATAGTATAATATATTAATTTATTATTTTAAGCTTAAAGTAATTTGTACCAGGAGCGGCGGGGTAGCACATATGGTTTAGATCGTTTGATCGAGTCCGACTGTTGAAGGTAGTGATATACTCGGCAAAAATAATAGTACGTGGACCTTGAAATCATGGGACTTTCGTGGTCAAATGGGAGCACCCAGCTTTAATTCATACATTCCCTACTAATTGTAAGTACAGAACCATATATTCTTTTTTCATCAGCATAGTTGTGGGAATTCGTTTAAATTGAAAACAGTTATCTAACTTTTATTAATATCACTATATCAGTTACAGTGGAACCCCGTTATAACGACCTGTTTGGGACTTGGGGTGAGGTCGGTCCCATGAAAAGGTCGGATTAAGCGGAGTCTGTTACGCTGGAGAATTAGACTTACGTATGTTCAAGGGTGAATGAAAAATACATAAAAATTAGAATACAAAACATCAATTTATTTAGTGTAAATGAAATAGAAAAATTAAACATTTAAATACATACATAGGAACGTATGTAAACAAAATATACACAATGAAAAAAAAAAGCCTTCCTTTTAAAAAGAGTTTCTTTCTCTCTTTCTTGGCAAAAACATAACCTTTTTTTATTTGTTGGGTCATCTGACAACGTACAAAATGAAATTAATTGGTCCCGATTTTCTTTCCAGTCCTTCACAGTAGTAACGCCAACTCCTAAATCACTAGCTACTTTGATAAGTTACTCACCCTTTTCGATCTTTTCAAGGGCCTCAAGTTTTTCCGCGATAGTACAAGACTTCCTTTTTTTAGACATCGTAACGCTTTGATGTTAACACTGTGGAAGATAAGATTGGACTGATTTTTCAAACAACAAGGAGAGAGAATTGAATCATCTTTCCAGGAAAATAGTTACAAAGTACAGAGGAAACGTCGTATGTAAACAAGAGGTGTTTCTTCTCAGAAATAGTCGGTTTATGCGAGGAGCTATGTTTCAAAAGGTCGGACTGTTGAGAGGGATTCTGTCGAAAAAAAGGGTCGGTTTATGCGAGGAGTTGGTTTAACGGGGGTCGTTATAACGGGGTTCCACTGTAATTGAATTATTAAGAAATAGTATATTATTACTCTAAAATTATGATCTATTATACTTATCATAAAATGCAGTTACAAAATAATAACAAGTTTAGCGTAGGTATTGGATAAATTTCCAAAATAATGGGATAGTTATTCAATACTATAAAAACGAACTTTCAAAGATTCAAAGAAGGTTCATTTTAGCAGTAGTAATGGCCATTTAGACTAAAATTATTTTTTAAATACATTTTCATAGATCTCTAAGGGCTTACATTACTGCGACGTAGGCATGCTGAAGGGCACATTAATGAATAGCAAATCATTGTGTCGCTATAATAAATAATTTGCGATTATTGCTAATATAATCTTTTTGATTATAACTTATATTTAATAAATAATGAAAGTATTAAAAATTTTTGATTCCAATTTACTAGCCTATCTTAAACTATCGTATTATGCGAAGAATAATTTGAGATGCATCGGATTTATAATTAAGTCAATATTAGCAGAAGATTATGAATAACACGTACCATTAGAACAAAAGATGAGGATGTGTACTGCATCACTAATAACATGGGACCCCCTTTAAACTTTTGTTTCGCTAGCGTTGCAGTATATGCTGGACTTTCGAACCTAATTCCTCTCAACCTCTTTCTGACTTTTCGAGAGCGGATCTTTCTTTTTACTTCTTTCGTCACGATCCTTCAGTTTCAGCCTATTTCCAAGCCAAATCTTTCGGAAAAATATTTCAAGGAATAGTGCCTATATTTCTATATAAGCTGTTTCAAACTGTTCAAACAAGTACCTCGCGTAGAGGTTACTAATTAGCTCACGTCTCAATTTTGAGATCTTTCTCGATTTTCTCGTCTAGGTCGGATGGCAAGAGAAAGTTGGGTGTTCTCAGGTTTTGATGTAATAGTGGACATTTGTTGGAGTGAAACTCCCGGCCTTCTAGGCGTGCTGGAGTCACTTTTTCAAGGGCGTGACAAATGGGGCAACTTCAAGTGGAGCCTTATGAAAAATGTCACATTTTTTAATCACAGTTATTTAGGCCATGTTATTAGAAATATTTGTACGTAGAATATAACGTACGTAGAAATATTTTTATTGTTTTTTTCCTAGCAAAAATTAATACTTTTTTGTGGGTGGCTCATTTTTTCTGTGTAAAAATTTAGATGGAATAACTTTTGAATCAAGAATCCAGCGAAATCAACCAACTTAATATTAGGTAAACTGCAACTTCAATAAATTTCATTTCAATGAAACCATTATTAAGAATTTAGAAGGAAAACTCTTTATTGATATTATTACATTCTGTCTCATTTGAGACATTGGTAATAGTGCTAATTGAGCACATTCATACATTATTTACAAAAAATATAAATATACAAAGAAATAAAAATAAAAGCTCAAGAAAAGAAAAAAAAAAAAAAAAAAAAAAAATCTTAATCACATTCATACACTATTTACAAATTATTAAGAATAGGAAAACAATAAAATTTCTTCTGAAGAATGGGGAGGCTTGATTTACACTGTACCAATATCATTTCACTCATGATGAACTTAGCACTCACCTAATTAGTAACTTTAAACATGCCAGCTGTAGAGTTTATTGGTGATGTATTTTTTAATTAAATTAAAATCTAAGCATATTTATGTATCTTAAAAAATAATAATAATAAAAGAATTGAATATTACTTTATTTATTTTTATAAACCTAAACATTTACCAAGGGAGATATCAAGTAACACAAAAAGGACCATATTCAAATCTGTCTATGCACCCATTCTCACCTATGGATGTGAATCATGGGCGTTAAAAGGGAAAACTGAGAATAATATTCAAGCCCAAGAAATGAGGTTCTTAAGAGCATTCGCAGGAAAAACAAGGATCTTATGAGAAATCTGAATGCAAATCCCTTGATTGAAACGATAAAAGGCTCACAAATGAATGGCTGGGACATGTCCTAAGGATGGAGAGTGGGAGGTACCCGAGGCAAGCTTTGGAAGCTCGAGTTGACGGCACCACACCCAGAAGCAGGAGAAGAACCACCTGGAAGGAGTACGTCAGTGCTGCATTCCTAAGAAATAGGGGCTGACGTGGAATCAAGCCAGGATCAGTGCATCCGACAGAACAATCGCGTCACTTCTGAAAATGCTCTACACCCATCGGTAGAAGAGCAACGGAATAACTAAGTATGTTTACTTTGTTTGTTTGTTATGGCTTACAGGCGTAAAACCCTCAGGTCATCAACACCTATAGATTACATTTGTAGTTGACAACAGATAAGCAGAAATAAAAAAATAAAAAATAAAGTAATTAAATGTTTATTTTTCAATGTTCTATATATTTTTCTAGTGAGGAATATCGAATATTCCCCGCGGGAAGTTGGACCATACCACTTAATTAGGTGAACCCTCACGTTGAAATATATTTTGATAAAAAGGCTAACAAAAATAATAAAAACAATATATTACAAAAATTCTTAACTAAACATATAGTTAAGATAGCAGCTTAAGTAATACAATTATGGTTAATAATTTACACGTGTTGAAAGTCTTAAAAAGTGAATACGTTTTTAATATTTTTACCACCCATTTACATAATTACGAATTTATACAATGCACTTCTTTCCCACAATTGGAAAGTTTTTCATGCCTTACGACACCTGTCACGGCCTGGTTCCTTTACAAGGAGTAATATTTTGCATAGCGGTTAAAAACTCTTTGCTTTTGTTCCCTCAAAATCCATTGAACTTTGTTGAGGTAATTGAATTAAAAATAACAACATACAACTCCTAATAGAATGATGACTATTTTAGTTTTGTAAAACCTTGGTATTACTAACCTTGGCTGTAATTACTCATGATTATTCTTCAGCGACATGGTAATAATTATTATTATTTTTTTCGAATTTTTATTTTTACTTTCACTTACTGGAAAATAAATTGATGTTGTAAGGACGCAGCGCTCATAGTAAATTTGGAATATTAGTAGTAATCGGAAATACATATTAACATAATTATCATACATAATGGGCAGAAATAGTGATAACAGCATCAATGGTCATGGATTGTAGGAAGAAAATGTGTTAAGGTTTTTTTTTTTTCTTCAGTAAAGAAAGGGGAAAAAAATTATTCATTCGTTATTTATTTAAATGTCGAGTAATTCATTATTTTTTTGTTGTTTTCTAATCTGTCAATCTCAAAACATTTTCTAAGTAGGCATTGAAAATATGAAAGTTATGTTCGGTCTCACAAGGTGTCAGGAAAAATCTCGCAAAACCTTTAAGGAATATATTTTTCTATTTTTTTTAATATTCTCAAATAAGTTATTATTTTACTTTTATTTTTAATTGCTTTTAAAATTATCGTAGACTAGTCCTTAAATATGCTTTATCCAGTTGTTTTTATTAAAGGTCACTCCCAATTGCACGGTAATAACATTGTTTATATCAATTGTAGACATTACCGCGTGATTTAAAATCTTATTTTTCCAAATATATTGAAATTTTTAGATTTATTTGCTGTTATTAAAAAAAAAAATGTTGAGTTTGGTTGCGTACCGATAGTTCACCTTTTAACAATAACCTGTCACTGACCATTGCTACTGTAAAATGTTTTGAAACCAGCCGGCAACCATTATTGTTATGAAATTTCTTAGGGGCCTTACGGACTGAGGTTGGGTAAAGTACGTTGCAAGAGAAATATAATGAAGAAAAACTTGACCTTAATGACAAATTTGCGAAATGATTTTTTTTTAATCTTTGTTTTCTATTATGATTTTTATATGATCAATCGATTTAGTAGTTGATTTTGGGGATATGTTTCATGGATTGTGAAAATTCTTTAAAAAATGTCTGCCATCATTTAAAGAAAAAAAAATTGTTCCAGTTGAAAACCCTTGGAACTCATTACTTTTTTACTACCCTTACAATCGGCAACACGGTTTTGTCGAGAAGTATCTGAAGAACTGAAGTAAAGTCACCAGTTGTGCAAGGACGAGATCAGAACATCACTGAGCCCATCCTCAAATATTTCACAGAGCTGGGTGTGCCTCTGGGGGGGGGGGGGGGTCTCTTAACCACTAATAGCTAGGCTCGAATCCCCGGGCGTTGAAAATTATCGTACCTTACCTTAGTATCCCGCTCCTATAGTGAAATAATTATATTTTATTTTTTAAGGGTAAAATTATTTAGAAACGCGGATGATTGTGTAATTAAGATAATATCATTAAGGTGTTAAAAAATAATAAAAATAGAATACTCCAATTAACACTAAGTTAAAATATCTAGTTGTACACTAGACTAACCTTATTGGAATATCAGCTAAAAAATATTAATGTTAATAATTAAAAAACGAAAGCAAAAGCTGAAGCTCTTCTAATAAGATAGAAGCGGAAGATACGAGACCGACTGGAAGGGTTAGGAGGAAGGTATCTAAGAGTTGGACACTGGTTGGGGCAGGAAAGGAAGTTTACTTAAAATGTGGTGTTTTAGGGCTTAGCATAATTTGTAAAGGAAAGAGACTTTGTGATTATGCCGAATAAGTCTAGTTAGGTTATGAACTATTTGAAAAGTAGGATATGAGAAAATTCTTCTGATACAATAGGAGTAAATAAACATTACAAACTGACAGGTTTCTATTTCAAATTCCAAAGCCAAGCCCCTATGATAGTAGTTGTGGTTCAAAAGCAGCTAATTGTATATGCTCTACCAACAGTATTTGCGGTTTCTACCTCAAGTTGTTGATTAATCACAGGAGCGGATTTAGTACCAAATTGGGGAGTGGTGGTGACTCCCTGTCTCACACTCACATGTTGCCTTTCGCTTGACAGCGCGTTTGTTTACAAATTTATTTAGTGGATTATTTTCTTGCCGCAGGAAGGCCTGCGATCTAATGTGTTACCTTTATGGTTTAACAGATATGTCTTTGCATTATTCCCTTAAAAATACAAGGTAAATATAAATAGCTAAGATATGTGGGGAGGTTTCATGACCCATGAGACCCCCTTCCTGATCTGCCCTTGATTGATCAGGTGTTTGAAAGATAATGCTGACCACACTGTATCCCTAGAATACTGTCAGAAAGGAAATAAGAAACCGTTATGACTGTGTCGTACATAGACCACATAGTTGGCCATTTTGTAATCGGTTTATTTATAGATTTGTTTCCTTACTACCGAGGATGGGAAATAATTTTATCCAATAGGGAAGTGCGAAACTTAGTTTACTCAGAATCGAAAATTTCATTTTACTTTTTAGTCTGGGTAGAAAATATTCTTATTCATGAAGGACGTGAGAAAATGAGTGGAAAATTTCTCTGCAAAAGTTTAATGCATGTTTAACATTCATGTGACAAACATGCAGCCATGGGGAAAGCATATGATTAATAATAAAATTTGCCGTAACTCTGTTAATAATTGTCCTATTTTAATTTTGTAGTAATAAAGAAAACTATTATTTTGCATAAAAGTAATGGACAGAAACGAAAAAAAAAATGTATACTCTTTATTAATTTTTTCTATTGGAATTATATATAGAAGTTGAAGTGGCTGTTATTTAGCTAACATGCAACATTCTGTAAATGTCACACATTTATCCATCTGCTACTTCTTGAGTTTCGAGGTAACAAAAATGCGATCCTTGCATTTTGTGTATAAGATTTCATAACGAATATTAAATTGTCATTGGCACCTAACAAGACCCTAAATAAAATTATTGGAGATAGTCTGAAGTTGCTTTCTAATCAGTTCTTAATTCTTTGACAATGATCCTTTTGACTTTCCATTATCGTTTATTTTGGGCACAAAACTGATATTCACACGCCTAACTAGATTAATCATCTTATTGACTAAAATCTTACGACCTTAATTATATTTAATACTCCTGTTGATACCTTGTGGGTTAATGAAAATTAGATGTGTGAATTCATATCAGCAGAGCGAAACCGCTTTGTCGAGCCACCTTAACTACCCCTCATTCATCGCTGGGTAACGTATTACCATTTATTTTCATGACACGGCATCACCGAAACGAACTAGCTATCGTCCGCGAATGATTGCTTAGTGTAGAGACGTCTCGTGCATCATTTCAGCTATTAGTGATTCAGGAAAATCGACTTTTTTTACCCAATTCACCAATAATCTCAAAAAAGTTTTTTTTTAGGTATATCCATTTCATCGTTAAGTTGTAATTATTATTAACACTGTATATTTGATAAATATGTTCTTATGTGGAACGCCATACAATTTGAATATCTCCTTGTTTCTTTCAGATATATTTATTTATAATGGATTTATTTAAATTCCTTTACCTCGCATTAATATTCTGACCCTAAAAATATTAAATCGTTGCGTGAATTATGCGGAGGATTTTCCTATAAAATCTTTCACCATTTCCTTTCTAGGATAGTGGGCCACAATGTCGAGAAGTACCATTGACGTCACCGGATCAATGAAGAGAGAAGGTTTTAATGGCATCAGATGCGGGCCTGGTAGCGTAATAGTTAGCGCACTGTAACAGTGATGCAGAGTCCCGGGGTCGAATCCCGGCCATGGTCAATCATTTCTTTATTTTAAAAGTCTTAATTTTAGATATTGTTGGTCCTTAATTTCTTTTTATGAGGCTTTGAGAAGAACTGAGAATGCTCATCCGATAGTATAATTTACAAAACATCACAGCAAAAAAAAAAAAAACATATATATCTTGTCAGTTCAGAAGATATTTTTTATTTGATTTTGGAATTGGATGCAGATCAACGTTTATGTTATCTCATGATTTTATGTCTGATGATGCTTGGGACAAATTATCATTTAATTTTTTCATTTCTTTCTTAATATATTTTCATGTTTTAATTTAATTGATTCTATCATTGAGCTAGATTTTTTTGATCAGATTTTAAACTATTTTGAATTTAATATTGGTTATGAATATCAGTATTATTTAATAATAGATGAATATGAATTTACTATATACCTAATTTCAAATACCTACATGTTTTAAAG
The DNA here is from genome assembly GCA_911387785.2 of Aelia acuminata. Classification (NCBI taxonomy): domain Eukaryota; kingdom Metazoa; phylum Arthropoda; class Insecta; order Hemiptera; family Pentatomidae; genus Aelia; species Aelia acuminata. Next base: position 77,442,060 of record OU426982.1, read on the forward strand.
TGAAGTAGTTTATTTTTTCACGACAAACGTTCAGACTGTATTCTACACAGCATATGGAAAATTATGGCAAATTACATCTCGAGTCGAAATAAAACACCGTCCCAAGATAGTAACCCACTTTCTATCCCGCGGGGTCGTAAAAAGTTTCAGGCCACCTAAAGCAAATTCAAATCCGAGTCAGGACGTATTAAGGAGCATCAAGATGCAGGCTGTGCATTTGTGACCTCTGCCAAGTACAGTTTCCTTTTGTCTTTCAGTGTATTTTTAAATTTGTAGATTCAAACTGTTTTTGAATTCATTGACTGACGTTTAAAAAAAAATCGATAAACTGATCGAATATCTTTGTTTAAATAAATTTATTTTATAAAAAAAATAAAATACAAAAAAGGCCTAAAATCGGTTCTTTAGAATGTGTGCTATTAATAAAATTTTTACTTAAAATGTTTGATGGATTTCTACTTTATTTCTAATTCTCTTAAGATGCTTATAGAAAGATTTGTTTGCTTGGGTTCTCGGCATTATCAAGAGGCTATAAGTGTATAGGTATAAAGAAAACTGAAAAAATTCGCTTACTAACAATATTTTTTCTGTTCTGATCAATTTCTGGAAATTAATTTTATTCAAGACTATGATTATTACTGACATTAATTAATAATAATTAATGACATTTATGAAGCCACATAATTAAGAAAAGCCAGATGCGGAGGATGAAATTAGCTGCACTAGATTTCTGGTTCTTAAACCTTGCAGCTCTTGATCTAGCATTAGACATTTAGCTAATTGCAAAAAATAATTTTGCATTTTGAAGCGGGGTAGCCGAAGTAATAAAGGTCTCGGGTGAGAGTCCGATTGTGGCTGGTAATTTTTAATTCTGTCACATCAACCGTAAATTTAACGAGGGTCATGAGACCTATCCCACATCGACTATCTTTAAGTCTATAATCTAAATAAGTGATTGCATGAGGTAAAAATTTTCGGAAGAGGGAATGTTATTTTGGTCGGATCACCTCCTTGCGGGGGCTAATGCTTTGCAGGTAGAATACCTGAAGATTATGAGTTCGAGTTTCAGAGTAGGTGAATTTATTAAATCGGTGAATCGACAATAATCCCCGCCACCTACCCAGGCAAGTGTAATAAGTGTAAATTGTATTGTGTAATTATTTTATTTGAGAAAATGCGTTAAGCCGTTGATTCGATGCAAATTTTATAATTCTTTTCATATATATCTTTAAGTGGGATTAGGATTTATAAAATATTTGTATACAATGGGCGGAGTTGCCGAGCGTTGGAATATTACAAAATTAAGGGTTTGGGGAAAATACAATCTTCTTTCGAGGAAGTGTCAATAGATGTTTCGCATCAAAATCCTTTCTCATATTTGAAGTAAGATTCTGCCTGTGATGCTTATTTATATGATTCAAAGAAATGCAAAAAAATTGGAGGAGTAAGATTTTTTAAATTCGGGCGTTAGTTAATATGTCCTTAAATGTAGTGCTGGTCATAGCATGAAGCGCGGACGGACAATAAGATAGTTGTGAATGAACCGCTATGTCAGACCTTTGGGAGACTCTCTGGCTGACCATCAAAGAAACTGCTTGGTATGAGACTCATTAAAAGGTTACAACAGTAAACAGAGAGTGAGAGAGAGAGATATATGAGAGAGCGTGCGTTGGCAGTCTCGATGCACCTCTGCCAAATAATAATTGTTGGATTTGGTGGACTGCCTTTGTATGTAAGTGATTGCGAACATACTTTATGGTAGTCTCTAAATGGACGAAAATACTGGCATACAAAGAGTTTCTTTACTACGCCGAATCTGTTGCCTATCAGAGAGTTTTAATTGGAAAAAAATCGACATTTGCAATACTTTCTTTTTTCTACGAATAACTTTCTGTCATACAACATCTAGGCTGCACGATGACAGTTCGTGAAAACAGACCGTTAAACCCCCTCACAATATATACAATGTCTTTCTAAAATTACAGTGGAATAGGAAGAGATGCGTGATAGTGGGTGAATTGGCCCTGAAAAGAAAAAGTGAGCTCGGGCGGGTGAAATCGGGTCGTGGATGGGGACGACTTAACGCCATTGTTAACTCAATCATTAGGCGGCTCTCCGGCTCTCGCCTCTGTGCCAAGGTCTGTGCAGTACTACCTGTCATCCGATCTCGGCGGGGTAGTTTTCTTTATCCGAAATAGCGATAGGATCTATCTACCGTGTAACAAAATCTTAACTCCGTTAACCCAATTGCACGTACTTACTTACGCCCCTAGGCTCATCGCTGAAGATTGTCCCATAACGAAAGTGACGAATGCTGACCCACATATTATCCGGTTTTCTCATCCTTCCGGTTCTGATCGTTTCAAGAAGTGATATCATTACTTCGGTCCTCATTTCAAAACCTGGCTTAGTCATGATCTTACGTGAATTTCTCTTTATGTGGGAATGCCTTATTATGGGAAGTAAACTCGTGGGCAGTATTTTCAAACTATACACTATCGCTCAATCTCTCTATTTGAAAATATTTATTTCGTTTATTTTAAGCAAGGAATTAACAAAGGTTAAAAAATTTAGCTTACATTAAGAACTTAATTTTTTTTAAAATGTTTAGTAACTTCTAGTCTTTCGGTGTGTTGAATTTAAAGTTTTTTCTTGTTAGGTACCTAGAATAATAAAAAAATCTTTACATCAGTTAAAATACATTGTGATATTTATATTTTTCTTTTTATTTTTTTTTTCTAAAATCTTTTGACAGTGTTGGTAAAATTTTTATTCATGAAAAGATCTTTAAATTATATTAGAATAGAATGTTATTATTTCTTATTAAGAAAATAAATGCCAATGCAAATCAAGTTAACTAAGGATCATATTAAAAAAAAAAAAGCTAAACTTGTTAAAACAAATTCAGATACGTTTTTACTTTTAAAAACGGCCTAAATAGTTCTTAATCATCCAGGATACTATATATATATATATATATATATATATATATATATATATAGATAGATAGATATTTAAAAAAAGAAACAATTAAGAAAGAAAAATTAAGCAACATACAATTTTATTGTGTTGTTTTTTCTACTGTTAAGTTATATATGTCATGTCATTTTCATCGGTCATATATCATCAGTAATCAGACATATATGGACAGATTAAAAAAATATATATATATATTGCGCAAAACAGAGTAATTTCAAATATTCTGATGAAATGTTTCAAGGAGTTTTCCCTTGCTTTGTACTTAATCAGTGTGCAATACAGATTTTATATCATATTTTAGTATTGGTGATTATCTAATAAACATCATTTTATTAATTTTTGTTTAATTATATGGATTGAGAGATATGACAACAAAGGACCTTCTACGGTTTCATATAAAAGTTACTAGTCGTTGGCTTTCACTCAACTGCCAGTGAAGGAGTTGCTTTCTCTTAGCCTTCATATAAGGGGCTAATATTCCTGTATTCCTCTCTGCCTATTGCAGAATTATGAACCATTTCACCTAGTTTAAGCCTAAATTTGTTTTAATATTTATTTATATTAATGTCATCAATCCTGGAGAATAAACGATCGTAATTTTAAGGCACCTGAACAAGGTTTGGAATTGTGGTAAACACACTCATCGATACGTATATTCTACATTCAGTACTTTTTGACCACTGGCAGAGGATAATCATGGCTTAGTTTTATGTTTATATTTAAGTATGCGTTTTTTTTTAAATATACTCATAGATAAAAAAAATAAAAAATAACTCCCCCAGTCATGGTTTTTACAAACATTTGTGAAATTGTTCCTGGAATGGTTTTTTTAATATTTTTAGTCCAGAACTACTTCCTAGTGTGTAATACGGGGGTGGAGGGAGTTTACTTCAGAAGTGTAACCAATCTATTTTATCCTTGGTGGGAAAATGGAGATTTATTCCGTGAGTCCGCCGCGAAATAAAAGTCAGCCCGCCCAGGGCGGATTCTAACCGCCTCACAGTGGTCAATAATTGCTTTTTGGCGGACATAAATCTGCCATTTTTTACAGGTAAATTGATGGGATCTTTTTTATTACCTTCTTAATAAAATTCAAAAACCAAGGAAACAATTCCCGTTAAGATTGCTTCGGTATAAGTGTCCTTTTTGCTTACCCAAAACCAGGTTTCTTGTGTGTTAATAGATAGTTTTCGTTAGTATGCAAAAAAACATAGAAGAACTCAATATTTTTCAGAATTTTCTTTTTTCTTTTTTTAGTCTGAGGGTAAGCTTTCATACCACCGAGTATCCAAAAAGAAAATTCAAATTGTATAGAAGTTATGGGTATTTTAAAAACAACTAAAAATTCAACATTAAACTCGATTTTCTCCTTTTAGAAATAAGATATCAATACACCGATTTCACTGAAAGTTTACATTCAACGGCTAGTATATTACGTATGAGCAACATGAATTTGGTTTGCTTATTAGGGTACAAAAGCAATTTATATACTACATTTTTTGAATACAAATTCATTAAACTTAAAAAGAATAAATATAGACTTTCTTTGTAAACGAAAAACCAACCGATTTATTCTCAATTAATTTGTCATATCAATTTACACTCACTCGTAAGGGTAAGATTTTATGACTTTTCCTGCAAACACTTATTATCTAGAAATAATAATCTTCTACCTATAGTTATTCACCATAGGCATGTTTGAAGTGGATGGTAAAGGAATTAGGAAAGAATCAGTATGACTCTGCTCTTTGTCTGCCTTACTTAAGATAAAGCTATGTTTCCTTGAGACAATTTATAGCACTACAAGTCTAATTCCCTAAAGTATAGTCCAAACATTTTAACGAGTGTAAATTGATATGACTAATTAACTGAGAATTTTATCCGCAATATACATTTATAAGTGAAAACCTTATGTATAAGTGTAGTCGTTTTATGTTATTGATTAGAAGGAGCTTGTAAATGTACCTGTACCATTTAGTGCAGATTTCAGGGCCAAACATTGCCAATTTTTCTGTAAACATATACAAAACATAATTTTCTAAAAAAGGCGCAAGTGAATTTAACTAATCTTTTTATGTGGTCGTAGTACAAGTAAGACTAGAAATTGTGATAACTCCGGGGAGCACCCCTTTGAAACCGAGAAAAACGGTTTTTATTAAAAAAATTTAGTATATAAATTGCTTCGGTACCCTAATAAGCAAACCAAATTCATATTGCTTATACGTAATATACTAGACGTTGAATGTAAACTTTCTGTAAAATCGGTATATTGATATCTTATTTCTAAAAGGAGAAAATCGAGTTTAATGTTGAATTTTTAGTTGTTTTTAAAATACCCATAACTTCTATGCAATTTGAATTTTCTTTTGGATACTCGGTGGTATGAAAGCCCACCCTCAGACTAAAAAAATAAAATTCTGAAAAATATTGAGTTCTTCCATGTTTTTTGCATACTAACGAAAACTATCTATTAACACACAAGAAACCTGGTTTTGGGTAAGCAAAAAGGACACTTACCGAGGCCATCTTAACGGGATTAAAAGATCCCACCAATTTATCTGTAAAATTGTGGAAATGGCAGATTTATGTCCGCCAAAAAGCAATTATTGACCACTGTGCGCCGCCGTTTGGTTTAAGAATGCTACAGCAAGTCGTCATCTAAGATGATTGCATTATAAAATTTAGTTATTTAAAATTAAAGTGTGAGTATTTTCTACACAATAGGACGATTTGTTTCGTCCCGGTTTTTCAGTAATTTATTGTTCTTAAAAATTCGTTGAGAACCATCAACATTCTTTAGTATTCTATTTACTTTATTTTTACAAAAGCTTGTGTCTTATTTTTTTCAATGCTTCAAATAAAATACCTAACTTATTTTTTAGCGATTTCGGTTAAAGTTATGTTAGTATTTTTCGATCTCTTCTCTTAAATCTGTTTTACTTTCCTGACCACTTCATTTTACTACATTTTTCTGTAATCTACATATGAGAAAAATCTTTGCATCAAGGATATAACAATTTGTTTATCTTACAAAAGTTCAAATAATCCGAATTTTTGCGTGAAAGTATTCATTTCTTCATTAATATTGTAACACTTATGTGGGTAACAAATATTTATTTAACAAAATATATAGTTATCAATGCCAACTAATTAATAAAACTTAAATACCTGAGCAGGTTACAAAAATGATAACGTTATAACACACAATCATATAGCTTGAGCTACACAGAGTCAAGACACAGACATAAAATAACTCGTTCATTCACTCGCTCCTAATATATAATCGTAAAACATCAGGTCTGGAATGTTCCACAACAATGTGGACAGTTCTACGCCTTTGTGGACTAGGGCACGGAAAGATCTAGACCCAAACAGTTCGTTCCAACCGCTTATTTTGTTGCAACCAACGGTCTGGGAGTTTACACTATTTTTTTTTTTTTATTTGCTTATCGATTTAACGTTACAATATATAGCATTTCCAAGTCTATATGAACCTTTCCCAAGTCAACTGTAACCCTTTCCAAGTCACAAGATTCCCTTTCCAAGTCAAGTTTAACCTTTTCCAAGTCAACTGTAACCCTTTCCAAGTCACAAGAAACCCTTTCCAATTCAAACGTAACCCTTTCCAAATCAAATGGAACCCCTTCCAACTCAATCGTCACCCAATCTATTTCAATTGTAACCGTTTCCATTTCAATTGTCACCGTTGAAAGAATCTTTTAAAGATGGTAACATTTTCGGATTTCTTTCGCACGGGAGTCCAATTTTATGTTATCGGGGACGGTGTTTTTGAAAAAAATATTCATTTTGTATGTTAGTTGCGGGGGGGGGGGGGGGCGTACGCGAAAAAAGTTTGAATTATGGATTTTTTTCACACGGGGGTCCAATTTTATGTTATGGGGACATTGTTTTTGAAAGAAAAATTCATTTTGTATTTTAGTGGCGACGGGGGGGGGGGGGGGCGCACTCGAAAAAAGTTAGAATTTCGGATTTCTTTCACACGGGGGCCCAATTTTATATCGGTGATGATATTATTGAAAAAAAAAATATTTTGTACTTCAGAGGGGGTGGGCGCACTATGAAAAAGTTAAATATTCCTCTTATTATTACAAATACTAAAGCGTCCTTAGCTGTACTCTATTTGCAATCGCCATTAACTCAGTTGTAGAAGTCATTCCTCGGTGTGTGAAAGCTTTTCTCTACGTTGATGACCTCACTATCCTCTTACCTACCTAGCAGGTTACAGGTATGGTCTGAGAATAATAATCTCCGCCTCTCAACATAAAACAGACGGCATTATGTTCTCCAGAAAAAGGTCTCCGTCTCGAAATCCCCGGTTATATTTGTATGGGAATGAATTATCTTTTCGCGAAGAAGTCAAATTTTTAGGCCTAGATAGAAAACTAATAGATAGGAAACTCACGTGGTTAAATCACATAAAATACCTAAGAGATGAGACTTCCAGGCGACTAAGAATAATGAAGGTACTAGCCAAAACCTCATGGGGAGCAGATCGAAAATCAATGATAACGTTGTACACCAGCCTCATCCGGTCGAAAATAGATTATGGAAGTATTGTGTATTCATCAGCGAAGAACCATCATCTTCACTTGTTGGATTCCGTCCATCACTCTGGCATAAGACTTAATACTGGAGCCTTCAGGACTAGTCCTACTGTAAGCCTCTGCGCTGAGGCCTCAATCCCTCCACTAGTTTTTAGGCGACAGGAATTAATGAATACATACATCGCTAAAATCAAAATTCAACCGAACAATCCTGCCTACAATCACATCTTCCACCCAGATAATGGCCATCTATTTGAAAATAAACCTACTAACCCGGCTCCCTTATAGGCAACAACAAATAATCAGGGAAATCAATGACATAAATGATGAAAGCATCAGTTATACTATAGAAGAACCTCCCTGGAAACTTAAACCTATTAATGTAGACCTCAGGTTAAAAAGGCTAATTAAAAACACAAAAAACGAAAAAATCAGTATCCCGGACGAATATCAGGACTTTGAAATTCTTTATACGGACGGTTCGAAAAATAATGAAAATGTAGGCTTTGCGGTAGTTAAAGAAAACGTAGTGAAGAATAACAAATTACCTTCATACGATACAATTTATACAGCGGAACTAAAAGCGATCGCTACAGCCCTATACGAAGCTATCAACAACCTTTCTGACAAAATATTAATATGTTCCGACTCTATGTCGGCCCTGCAGAGTTTGCAAAAACCCAATAAACCAAGGCAAACACTACAGAAAATTTACAACTACGCCAATATATTACGTGACCTTAACAAAACTGTGAAATTTCTTTGGGTCCCATCCCATAGAGGTATTCCTGGAAATGAAGCAGCAGATAAGTTCGCCAAAGAAGCAGCAAATATGAACGGACCTCCACTGCAAATATATGAACCTCTCGACGTTAGTAGTTGGTTAAAAAGAAGAGTCCTCAACAGTTGGGAGTCAAAGTGGAATGAAGTACCACTTACCAATAAACTGAGGTCTATCAAAGCAACTACAAAAAAGTGGAGCAGTGCTTTCAGGGGCAATCGAAGAGAAGAAGTTGTGTTAACAAGAATTAGAATCGGCCACACGAACATGACTCATGCGCACCTTATTACAAAAGAATCGCAACCTAAATGTGAACACTGTCAAATCCCTCTGACAATGCGGCCAGATATAGAAGAATGCCCTTCTACCTCTCATAAATTAGATAAACTTAGGATTCCTCGTGATGTAGCCGGAGCGTTGGGAGATTCATCGGAGGCAGTGGATGCCTTTTTAGAACTGATGAAATGTATAGGCGTTTACAATAAGGTATAAAAAATAAAAAATAAATAAACAAAAAATATAATAAAATAAAAATAAAAATAGCTATTAAAAAAAAAAAGAAAAAGAAATAAATAAACAAATAAAAATAAAAATAGCTATTAAAAAAAAATAAAAAAAAAAAAAAAAAAGAGAAAATTTCATACATTTTATATTTAAATTACCACCACTCCATGTAAAATAATTATATATATGTCACTTAATAGAAATATGAAAAACTATTAAAAAAAAGGAAGCCAACAAAGAGTGACAAAACACAAACATTAAAATATAATATAACATTATAAAATATAACATTAATATATAAAAACAAACATTAAAATAGTTTAAATTTAAAAATCAAAAGGACGTAATAACCGAGTAGTTGACCGTCCAAATAAAATATCAATCTAATCTAATCTAATTACAAATACAATGTCAATAATCTGCAGATTCGTGACTTTAAATAGTAACTCATATGATAGAAATCCGAGAAGTAATGAAGTTGAAAATTGCTATTAAATAAATTCGGAAAGTCTTAGATTAAATAATTTTTTATTTTTAATTTTTTAGACTATTATATTCTATCATATTATTGACATTGTATTGGAAATAAAAAGACGAATATTTTACTTTTTCATAGTGCCCCCCCCAATAAAATGCAAATTGAATATTTTTTAAAAAAAAATTTTCTCGATAACATAATATTGGACCCATGTGTGAACGAAATCCGAAAATTTAACTTTTTATATGAGGTAGGCTGTTTGACGTCCAAACTTGCTTTGTGTATTTTTTTTTTTTTTTTTATCAAAATCAATTCCTTTCTCTCAGATGACCAGATTAAAGAGTACCTATTTGTTTTTAAAGGAACCAACTAAAAACAATCAGTAATTTATTTTTCATATTTAGAATAATCATACGCACAATGTTCTGTATTTTAGAAAGTAAAATAATCTTTTGTAAACAAGCTTTAGGAAGAGACTATTTAATTATAGATATAGAATGCAAGGCCTCAAAGTCTCGTATTATTTCAATAATGCACTTAATCATGCAGATTACATGCCAAATTTTCGCCTATTTAGGCATCTTCAGGGCTACTACAGTTTCACAAGCAAGCTAGAAACAGACTGAAACCTCTTCATATGGAAGGAGGGCTAACAGGGAAATATACTGTGTTGCCAACATTAAAAAAAAATTAGATAACAGAGATAATAACTGAATAAGGTCTATAGAAAAATAAACAAAATATTAAAGTTGAAGAAGTTTCAAATAAAATAATTTTAATTTTACATCTACACATAAATACATACACACTCACACCCATTACATACATAACATCATGCACTAGAATTATAAATATATATAAAAAACATATGAAAAGCAAAGGCAAATCTAGAATAAATAATTCACTGTTGGTTTAAAATGTTAATATTTTCAGCAAAAAAGTTGTTAAGATTTCTAGCATCAGTTTTAAAATTGACAACCTTATTAATGTTTGTTATAATTCTAGTGCATTATGTTATGTGTGTGAGTGTGTATGTATATATGTGTAGATGTAAAATTAAAATTACTTTATTTGAACCTTCTTCAACTTTAATATTGTGTTTATTTTTCTATAGACCTTATTCAGTTATTATCTCTGTTATCTAAATTTTTTTGAATATTGGCAACACTGTATATTTCCCTGTTAGCCCTCCTTCCATATGGGAAGGTTTCAGTCTGTTTCTAGCTTGCTTGTGAAACTGTAGTAGCCCTGAAGATGCCTGAATAGGTTAGTGCATTATTGAAATAATACGAGACTTTGAGGCCTTGCATTCTATATCTATAATCTTTTGCATTTAAAAAAAAAATGCATTTAGATTATTTTATTATTAACTAGGACTCCCAATCCTTTAGACACCCACTAAATCCAATCCATCCAGTCAAAAGTAGTGGGAAAAAAAAACTGGATGCGCCATACTATGTGACAAATAATTTAGTACAAAAGGACCTAAACATCCCAACAGTCATAGATACAACCACGCGAGCCTACAAAAACTTACATCAAAGACTCACTTTTAACATTATCCATTACCATTATAACTCAGATCTAACACGAACTCATTCATCCCAACCCTACGGCTTCCGAGTCAGTGGCCAAGAGATGTATCAACTTTATGAAAATGCAACTAGGTGACTAATCTGTAAACACGTGAAAATGCTGGGCAATCATTTGCTTGCTACAAAGTTTGGCAGATTGAGAATAGTAAAACCTGCAAGAATGTAGTTAAATAACATTTTGTTACTTTTAAAAGCTGCCAAGGTCTTTTATATATTTTATTTTGATTCTATACAATTTTTTTTTTCTCAATAAAATGCTTATTTAATTTTCTTCACCTGTGAACGCATTTTATTGCTGGGACTTATTATGTCATAGCATAAATGCAGTTCGTGTAGTTAAGTGATAGTTTATTTTAATAATTCGTTTTATTAATTAAAAATAATAGATTTATGTCTATCAAAAAAAGTAGGTTAGCATTCAGAGAGGTATTAAGATTTATCAAAATACATACAAACGTTCTCTATATGCAGTAGAAAGTTGAATATGTTCTGAGGGAAATACAATAGCATGGGAAATCTGATCTCATTGTTTGATAAATTAAGAGAATTTGACAGCTACATATCGCTCACTCCTTTCAACAACGTCATGTCTGGAAAATCGGTTGTACTCAATTATGACTGTTTTCAAAATGCGCTAGTAGTTATCTTCGGTAGTTCGTCAAATTTTTATCTGAATCTAAAACATCAGCTATGAAAAATTTAACAATAACTTAATGAATCAAAAGGAACTGTTCTAAAGAGAAACAAAAATAGATGTATCCAGAAAAAGAATAAAAAATTATATTATCTGAACAGAGGCTTCATATCTATTTGAGATATGACGTTGTTGAGCAATATTAAAGTCTGTTCCGGCTCATATTTATGCCATAAAATCGGTTTTATGAAATAAATACTGTCCTTTTCGGTTCTTATGACGGTTTTATTAATTTAATTTTAACTAATAGGTAATTTATTTGTGTTTATGGTTTCGTGATTTTACAATAATATATTAAATAAAAAATATTTTGAATTGAGCTATTGGAGAGTGTGTATATACTAGGCTTGGCATAGTTTTATAAAAAATGTTCGTATCACAATTTGTATATTTTCTTATTTTATGGGTGTGTTTAGAAGCCAATAGATTTTCATAATGGAGTGGAAAGTATTAAAATAATATAACTATAGATTATAGCACTGGCAGATTATAGCATAATTGTTAATAATGAAATTACTATAGGAAGATTTCAGATATTAATTTTCTTGGCATCACCACCAGATTCATCTAAAAAGATGAATGAAGACATCATATTACAAACATTTCATTGATGATACAAAATGTCAGGTTCCTGGACTAGCAATCATCTTCGCCTCTTTCTCTGCAAAGTATTGTGAATTCGATCATGTTGACATTTTTTTTTAATTAAAAAAAAATCTATTAGACCTAATAGAAAACATTTCTTTTTTATTTTAATAGCTAAGTTTAGTAGTTCAATAATACCTTGAACTTTATTTAAGATGTCTAAGTAATGAACTTCTGAATGAGTGGTTTCCTTAGTTTTATGGGAGAAAGTCGGAGAAACCATAAAATTACTTTGAGTAACTTAAGTTTAAAATTACTGTTCTATAAAACTTTAAGAGCACTTTTTTACAATTAGTATTTTTCTGAAAATGACTTTTTTTATTGTCTGAAGAATTACATCTTGACATTTATTTTGTAATAAAAATATCAGTTCTAACTACTAGTATTTTACAATTCCAAATTTTCAGTCATTAAAAAAAAAAAAAGAAGTCAACCGTATATCATTCCAGCTACTCATTCAACTAATAATTTCTTTTATTTTTAGTATTCTTTACTTCTTTTCTTTATGGAGCAGTAAATTCCTTCCTGAAAATGTTTTCTACATTGAGTATTAACATTAATTACCCAATTAAAACTTTTAACCTCCAAACCGTTTCGGTGCGTTTCATTTTATAAAATGCAAAAGGTTCCATTCATTCAATGAATTTAAAACATCTCAAATTCAGAATTATTATGTTAAATGTTCATTAAAATAATACTTAAATTTATTAAATAGTTTGCTACGGCTAACTGTAATTTTTTTTTTTTTTTTTTTTTTTTTTTTTTTTTTTTTTTTTTTTTTTTTTTTTTCAAATCCCCTTAATAAATTTATTGTGTAATAAGAATACAAATGTTTTAATTATATTAGAACCTTTTACTGTAACAGTGTTACATTTTAAGTCTATCTTGTGGTTATGATAATGTTTTGTTGTTACATGTTTCTCAATGTTATTTACCTTGGAGTGATGGGGCTCACCCATATTTTGTGTTGGGAGTACCTACAATAATGATTAATCTAATTATCTTATTAACTAAAAATATCCTACTAACTTATATCCTAAAGGTTGAAAATAGAGCTGTTTTGCCAGCGAACTGGAGCCGGTGGCGGAGTCAGTGTGTTGAACAGAGGGTTCGATATGGCTGGCAACGAATCCAGAAATTTTATATACCTTTTCCTGATGAATTCTGAAGTCTTTTCTAGCTCAAATATTTCATGCAGTTGTTCAGCTTTCATTTTTTTCATTGAAGTTGACCGTGTGATTTTCTTTAATATGCTGTTCTGAAATCGCTGTAAGTGTTTCAGTGTCCCATCAGTGAGGTGAGTGAAGAGAGGGGCTCCATACATAAGGGAGGGACGTAAGATGCTTTTGTAAATCATCAGCTTCAGTCTGAGTGACAGTGTCGGGGAAGTTAGGAGGTGATGAAGCAGGTAGGACTTAGTTCTTACGCACCGAACTTTATTGTATATATGGGCCGACAGTTTCATATGTCGATCCATCTTTATACCGAGGTAAACGATAGAGTGGGACACTGGCTGGGATTTCTGTGCTACTCGGAACATTTTGGGTAATCGTGATTTCTTCCCTTTCTGGAGTGCGAATATTACACAGTCTGTTTTGGATGCATTTACTTTTATGTTCAACAGCGATAATTTCTCTATGACTGTTTGGCTAACCAACTCAGCATGTTTTAATGCGCGAGTTGGATTCATGCTCGAGCTGTAAATAGCTATGTCATCCGCGAAAGCTGCTATAGTAGCTCTTTTGTAGTTGTGTCCAATTATGTCAGCTGTGTAGATAGAGAACAGAAGAGGAGATAGGACTGCTCCCTGTGGCACACCGCAGGTAAGTGGTACAGTTCGGGAATGTTTATCCTGAACTTGAACATCTAGGCTCCTGTTTTTTAGGAACGACACTATGATAGTATAGAGCTGCTCTGGGCATTCGAGGTCTGAAAGTTTCCGGCAGAGTATGTCGTGAGATACAGAGTCGAAAGCCTTCGAACAGTCTATAGATATCATAGCTGTCGCTATGTTTCTATTGAAGTTGTCACATATTTCAGATTGCAGTTTCATTAAGGAATGTTCAGTGCTTAGTTGTGCTTGGAAACCTGTCTGTTCAAATGGGACTACAGAATGCTCGTCGCAGAAGGTCCTCAGATAATTTAAAATTATTTTTCCAAAAATTTTTCCGAGATGAGGTAAAAGACTAATGGGCCTATAATGTTCCGGGTCGTCGCCTGTTTTTGCCGGTTTTAACAATGGAAAGAGAATTGCATGTTTCCATTGTTCCGGGAAATATCTTAGTCGTAGACAGGAGTTATACAGGTTTGTCAAGTGTACTATTCCTCTTCGGGGAAGCTGTTTTAGTAAGATGGTTTGGACTCCATCATGCCCCGGTGCACGGTTACCATACGGTGCACGGTTATCGTTTTTAACTTTTTAGGACTTATGAACATAAAATTTTTATCCTTGGTCATACTCAGTGGGGATAGTTCTCCGACTGTTCTTGCGCTAATCTCCTTTCTGTAATGTTCTACTAGAACTTCTGCTTGCTCAAGAGGTGTAAGGAGGCGGTCTCTATCATGTAGGCGAATAGTTGAGGACTTCTTCGTGGCAGCTTTTGTCAATCTCCAAAACTTACTGACGTCACCGTGGGTCGCTAGGAGTCGATCTTGCCATAGTCCTGTCTTCCACTTTTTAATCAGGTTTTTGATTTGGGTGGTAAGTGCATTCAGTGCCCGCTTGATTTCCGGATTTTTGGATCGATACCACCTATTTTTCAGGGTTCGTCTACTTTCGATTAGCGCCATTACATGAGGAGGAGGAATTCTAAGGTGCGCTGGTTTGGGTTGGAAGGTTGGGATGGCCAATGTTGCAGCATCGAGAATGACAGAGGTGAAATATTTTATGTAATGATCTATATCATCTTTTGTTTTGAGAGAGGGCACCGAATGAAGCTTTTGGTAAACTTCGGCTTGGTATTTCTTCCAATCAGCATCTCTATATTTGAATTTGTTCACCTTTGCTTGCTCCGGCCTTCCTTCAACATTATAGACAACCGGGCGGTGATCCGATGTAAGAAAGTCAAGAGCAGAGCATCCAGTAATTCGGTGGGGTTGCCTGGTAAGGAGAAGGTCAATCGTGGAAGTAGACCCTGTCCCGTAGTGACGAAATGTGTGTGTTGCCGGATGTACTACTGTAAACGCGGTTTTCACTAGATGTTTTCCTGCTCCATTCGATGATGTATTATGCCATTGAATGTGTCTAGCATTGAAATCCCCCACAAGCCAATGGTTCGTTTTCGTCGCACATATATCAAGGAGTTGTCGCATTTCTCGCAGAGATCCATGCGGCCGGCGATAAATACCTGTAATATATGTTGGCTGCTTCATAAGAACCTGGACTGTTAGGTGGCTAATTTTATTGTCGACTATACGCATCGGTGTAGGTACCTTCTTCCATGTTATACCGTGACGAATAGCTATTAAAACTCCACCGTGAGGATCGTTAGATTCATCAGTGATGACAGCGTAGCCCTTAAAGTGAGGACGGCGCTGTAGTGTGCGGGTATCTGTCAGTACTGCTATAGAGGTCTGTGTTAATCCTAGCAAGGCTTCCACTTCTTCAATCTTCGTTAATAAACCATTACAATTGAAGTTCAGAATGGAGTACGCACTCATTGTCTGGCTACATGGTTTATTACTGACTGTATTAAAGTAATAAGCTGTTGTACTAAGCCATTCATAGATTTCTCGAACTCGATTACCCAAGGTGGCGGCGCAAAATCTTGCGGATTTGCTCGATCTCGTGTTTGTGGTGGAATGTCTGTAGGAGGGTAGAAATTCATCGCAAAACTTTTTCTTGACTTAGGGGCAGGAGAAGGGTTTGGCATCGTATCTGTCGTTTCAGGTGACTTCTTTGCTTTGAGTGCTGCTTCTTCTCTTCGTTTCCTCAGCTGCTCAGTGTACTGAAGTCGATATGGGCACTGGCGATAAGAAGCGACATGTTCCTCTGAGCAATTTCGACATTTTGGTTGACCTTGTCGTGGACAGTCTGTTATATTATGTGGTCCGGAACATCGCACGCACGTCTGGATGTTACCACAATAGTTCCTGGTGTGCCCGAATTTTTGACATCGATAGCATTGAGTTAGGTAGTTTCTTTGTGGTATGTATTTTTCAACGCGAAATATAACTCTGTTGATCGCCCTTATTTTTTGAATATCTTTGATTGTCACATTGGCGGGAACGGTGATTAGAATAGGAGAAAGAGTGGTTTTTGAACCGTCCGGAGATGTTTTTTGCAGCCTTCTAACATCTAAAACTCCTACCGGCGCTAAGGCCGCTTTAACATTTTCCAATTCTTCTTGGATATCGAGGCCTTTAATCATAAACCGCTGAGTTCTAGACGTTTCTTCACGGATAGCAAATGTATGGAAGTTAATATTATGTTGTGCGAGGCTTCGTAGTAGAGAAATGCGATCGTTTTCGAATTCAAGAAATATACGTATCTCCTTCCCAGTTCTGCGTATAAAATAATTTCCGATTTTTAAAGAAGTGATGAATTCTCTTATGTATGGAGTTGAGAATGTACCATGTATGACTACCGGAGGTACTTTAGGTGCTGCGTTGGGGGCAGCTTGAGTTTGAGAGTTTGATGTAGAGGGTTTGATAGAAACAGTTGATGGACTAGCTTCAGAAGGTTCAGTAGTAATATTTGTCAAGATCTGAAATTGATTAGTTGTCACTAGAGGTGCTGAGGTCTGATCTTCAGTCTTCTGGGTTTTTGCCGGTTTCTTGGGAAAGACGTATCCATCATTTGTTTGGTTTTTCCGTTTGTCCGATTTAGCTTCTAAGTCCATTTCTTCGACCACATTAAAAGTGGGATGCTCATGGGAGGGAGCAAAGGGCGCGGACCTGGAAAGTGGTGTGATAGCGGTCCCTGGGAGCAGGCCCAGCCTCGGATCGGAAGCAGGATCCAAAATAGGAGGGTCGCCACTCTCCATGGACACCGTGGTCCAGAATTACCACGCCAAAAATGCTTTATCAAATCGAAATGTATATCAAACTTTTCGAGATGATAATCCAAAGCAATAAATTAATTCGCAATTAATTAGTACTTTTACCATCCGCTAACTGTAATTATAATTTTAGAGAATTTATAAGGCATTCCGGCGAACATAATTAGATTTTGCGAGAAAACATCAGTAGACATAATTAATCATAATGACATAATCGATAAGAATTTAACTGAAGTTTTGATATTACAATATTTTTTATGAAGTTTATTCGTTGATATTTAACTGTAAATATGCCTCTAACAAATATTTTCCAGAGAATTCGAAACGCCTACGAAACCCAATCCTGTGCAATTGGTTATTTCATTAGGAATAGCATTGAGCCTTAGCATTTTCGCCGCCTCTCTTTGACAGTCATTCGGCTGCAATCTGTTTCATCATCTATCGAAAGGAGATTTTGGAGGGTTGAACTCTGTTTTGGTTTCAACATCTATTGATTTTTTTGTGAAAGATGAAGAGATAAGTTCGCGAACTGTGAAAATCAATTCTTTTATCTGTCAAACGTTCCTGAAATAAGATTTCATAACTGGAGCTATTTGGTCCTAGTAGCGAATTGGATGAGCAAAAAAAAAAAAAAAAAAGAAAAGAAATGTAAATTATATCTCTTTTAATGAAAATGTAGATACTTAAGAATCATTAAATGCTTAGCATCGCCAGCTAAGTTCAGAGGAATCTAGCCTTGAAAAAAAAGCATGGGAGGAAATAATTTTAGTATCGAGATCAGCTTTAGTGCCGACATTTTATGGGTCTGTGCTTTTATAAATGTTATGCACATGCGGAATTTCAAAGACCACGCAACGAAAGAAAGATTTCTTGCAAAAGAACTGAGGAATAAATTCAATGATGGCTTCTAAGGATAAGGAATGTATATGTATGTATTAAAGCTCTGTAGATAATATTTGGGTATTTCATTAAATAATTTAAATTGAATTCTTGCTTTTCAAACCTTGTATCATAAAGATTTCACAGTAACCATGAATAAAAATTAAACATAATAAACATATTATCATTAAATGATCTTCTGATTAAGATTGATATCGGAGTATTAACTAAGTGAAATGGAAGGAAAAAGATAAAAACTTGCCTTGGAGAAGGTTTACTGGGATCACGCAATAGCCTTATCAACTGGGTACGCAAGAAGAACGAAATGGATGATAGGCAAAAAGTTTAACCTAGTTCCTAGGACCTTGTCGAGCTTCCCTGAGAATGGAGCAATGCTACAACGTAGGCCTGATAACTGGGAAATCAGTGTAATGGCTAAATAGCATTGAAGGAATAAAGAAATATTGACATAAAGTGACATCATATGAATCTTTTTGATATATATTATTAAAAAATGCAGCACAATAATTTAGTCGCATCGTAAACTGCGTACGCTGTTTTAAATATTTGCAATTCTTTTCATAATGAAAATATTACTTTGCATTTTTAAGTTGAAGAACTGTACATAAAAATGTGTAAGGGCTAGTAAATTTTAATAGTACTTAGTCGATTTTATTCATTTTAACGATTTTTTCTTAGACAAATGAACGTTATCAAAACCAGTTCATTGCGGCCGAATGAGAGCTTATTTTGTTTTTTTTTCCTTCCGCTTATTTTTCAAAAATGTATTTTTCATTCCGTCTTGTTTTAGACTTACCTATTATTTTAACTTTTTTCTAGCTTAGTGGCTTTCGTTATAAATCATTTTGTATAATTAGGAAGACGGTAGATGAATACCTCAAGATGAGTTAAATATGATGATTTCAAGATCTCTATTTCGAGTCTAGTGGCATCTGAAACTCTTTAAACAAACAAAATTTTCATTTATTCATAATTTATTTAATCTTCAATATTTTTTTTCAAGTTAAAACTGACTTCTTTTTCTATATTTATAATAATTTTGGTCGATATAATGTACCCTTTTTTTTTTTTATTCAAGATTTATAAAAAATCTTTCGTCGGTTACTATTTAAAGATTCGTTATATTGTCTTGAATTTCTTAAAAATAAAATTTTAAACTCTAGCTATTAATCATATCGAAATTTCATGTATTATTTAAATGTCAGACTTTGAGATGTGCGTAAATGATACGAATTCTTTTTACAAGACAAGGTTCTTAACGTGCTGAATTCTTTACGATGAGCATAAATAATTTTTTTTTTTTATATTAGTAATGAATTTTAAATTCTAAAATAAGAGAAAAGAAATTCTTAATGGGGACAAATCTTAATCATTTAAACTTAAACCAATCTTTTTGAGGAACTGGCAGCATGCCTTCTGATTTAAATTTTATGGAAAGGGAAAACAAATTTAAACTGTTGCACTAAGAGAACTTAAAATTAAAAATAAACCCTTCTTATGCATAAGTCTTATATATATATATATAAGCCCAACTATAACTCATACAAATAACTTTTTCAAGTTGGATATTTTAAGTATTCATTTTTTTTTTTTTTTGTTAAAATAATTTTATTGACTTAATACACTAAAATGTGTAGCAAATAATTAGAACTCAGCATAGTTACAACGTTACAAAAAATTAACTAGCAGTGATAGAACAGTGACTCAAAAGTAACTTTTTGCTTCATTCCTCAACGTAAGACTAAGATACTACTCCATCGCTTCTTATTTATGGTCCGCTATGGCCCAACCCAGAAAGGCTTAAAACAATCCAGACTATCCTAAAATTAACACCTGTTTTTGTTACAAAATACTAATTACTTTTATTGTTTAATAATTAACTAGTATTTTAAGCGCTGATTTAGAATTCCTTTTTAGTTCTTTACTATTCTCTACTGTAAAATAAATATAATTACTTATTTAATTAACGCGTAAAGGACCATCATTGCTCAAAATGTATAAATGTATAAGCTTTAGACTTATAAATTAACTTCAGCCTTACCAACCCAAATCACTAGTTAAATAATAAATATTTACCAATGAGTGGTTAGATTGATGTCCCTACTATAACTTACTTCTCTTAATTTCTCACATTAAACTGTAGAATAAAGAAAAATAGCATTCAAAAAGGAAACTTATGAATAATGGAACAGCCTTGAAGAGAAAGAATAACTGACTATCCCGAGTGTCGCCATTAATGAATCACAACTGAAATAGAAAACAATTGCCGGCTTAACAGTGGAATAAAAAAAGTAAACCAGTCGTGAAAGTAACTCTAACGGGATGTTGCCTTTGAAAGTGATATGTTCTTCGAGGAAAAAAAAAAAAATAAACAATAATTATAATTTTGTAAGTATACCTCGATGGTGTAGCAATAAAAATAATTCATTACATTGATCCAACAATGAAAGGTTGGAAGTGAGGCATCCTTCTATATTATGAATAGAAGACCTCGGGTGACTGAATAAAAAAAAAAAAAAAGTGCTCTTCTCAATGTTTGACTTTCAATTTTCTATCTAGTCAGAAATTCAGTGGTAGTCAAATGTGACATGATTCAATTGATATAAATTAATATTAAATAATAAAAGAAATATGTAGGTTTTGGAAAATAACCACAACTAAATTGAAAATTGTTCATATATTTTGCACGATGGCATCATTTACTGATTTGCTAATAATGATGCTGTATTGGAACCTAAAGAGATATAATAAGTTAGATTTCTAAGAACCTAAGGAAATCTTTAAGTCATAAAAAAGAAAAAGGCAATTTCTAATGTACAATTAGACTATTAAATAGGAATCGAAATTGATTGATGGATTATTATAAGTTCTTGATCGAATGTTCAGCTTGTCGTGATTCGGATTTTTCTTCGGAGAGCCTGGATTGTAGTTTCTATAGTTTTTGGAATAAATTTATGAAACTGGTTGGGCCATTGTCATTAAATCTTGTCGCTTAGTCCTGTAGTTGTCGTTTAGGTTGAGAGAAGTCTGCAGTCTGTAGTCATGTAGCAGAAGTGATACGTTTGTTCAGTTGTTAAGTCACAATGGCAGAAGTGTTCATCTTTTAGTTTGAATCTGTGTAAGTAGTATTTGGTTAAGCCGTACCCTGTAAGTAATCATGTGGTAGAGCAAAAGGCAGTTGGTATAAGTTTAGTGAGTAATTATTTGGTTACATAGCTCTAAAAATACGGCCTTTCGATTTATTCGAATTTAGCTCTAAAATTGTTTGTAAAAGATGTTCATGAAAAAATAAAAGATTAGAATAATTATTATCGATAGTCGTAAATCACCATTAGACATTATTTTCTATTTTATCTTTTCTATTATACTCCGGGTTGTTATAATTTTAATTATTTACTTCTTTTTGCGTTGAATTTTCATCTTTTTTATTTTATATCATTTCCAGTAACATTTTATGCTCATATTCGAATGCTATTTCGATCTCCACACTAATATTATCTATTATTATCAATTAAGAATGCTCAGTCTTAACCTTTTTTTTTTTTAACTGGTTCTTCGTTAACTAAATTATTTACCTCCCCTCCCCATAGACCAATTATGTTTAAATGAAACTTACACTAAAGCGTTAGCAAATAGCTTTAGTACTCGTAAAATTAATTTTATTTGCTAGTATGAATAGTGATTCTGCCTTATGACGCTGAGAAAGGAAATAGCAATGAAACGGATTATAATTACGGAAAGCACCGTCTCGACTCAGTCGTACTAATAATAATCACAGAGCATGCTAATTACAGCGAGATTATAATTATTTCGTTGTGCCTAGAAAGTCGAGTTAGAGAAGTTATCAATTATCACGGCGGCTCATTGATGGGAGAAAATATTTACGCGTCGGAGTAACCAACCGTGTGAATAGCTGTTTGGTGGACAGTGTGAATAGTAGGGCACATTGTTTCTCTTCGGGTTAGCCTTCTCATTTCAAGCTCGACCTGTCGGTAATTAAACTTACCGTGAATAATCTAAACGCCAAGGTGGGCCTTCTCCGGCCTGCCTTGTTGATAAGAAGCGCCGACGAACCCAGAACGGGTGCACCTGTACTCAACCCATCACGTCGGCGACAGTTTTACTCCTTAGGAATTGGAGCGGTGTAGTTCCCGTTGTACCAATTATGTTATGCTTCTTTATGACTGCGAAATTGCTTTCGAAAGGACATTTATTTCCGCTTCAATCGTGTATTTTACTGGCATCCTCGTTTTAGTTATTCTGTTATTCTTTTTTTTAGGTCGGTTTGGTTTCGTTTATCAAAACTCTGTTAGAATCGTCATAAATTGAACTTATAATTACGTAAATCTTTGTTTTATAATTAATCATAATTTCCTTTAACCTTTTATCAGGGGTTGCTGTCGCTTATTAACAAATTGGGAATGTCCGGGAGTATTTCTGAGAAAATGAATATTAACTGGCACGAAAATCTAAACCACAACGTTCAGAACCAGACATCCCTATGCGGGAAGTTAATAGGAATTTGTATGAAGGAAACTGTATGTTAATAGTAATTCTTATATTTAAATTGAAATATTAGTTTGCACTTATAAAGTTATTTTTCAAACATCAAGCACTAATCGCTTTCAAATTATTTCTAAACATTTTCGATTATTAGGTCACATGATGTTTTATATAAAATTTACCAAACGAAAACGAAGAAAAAACCTCATCATCTACCACAGAGCCATTAGGTAGGTTAATGTAATTACATAAGGAAAATCGATTATATATGAAATAGAAACGATTTCCCATGTATGAAAAAATGTTACTATAGCCCCTAAGCAAGCAGAAGCTATAGACAGTCGAAAATTATAGAAAAAAAGATATCTCAAGTTCCTAAAAAATAAAAAACAAAAATGGAAATTAAACCATCAGTAACAAATTTACATATTTGCCAAATCCAGAATAACGAACATCTCTTCTATAAACTATTATGTTAGTGTTTATTTATTTTTATAATACTACCTATATTACAAACTGTTGGTGCTTTAGTTGATACCTTGGAACGAAATGATTTACGGAGGAGATGGATTGGTCAGATGCAGCCGAAGCTGTGAGGGCGCTCCTGGAGATGGAGGAATCAGAAATGTACTAGGTAAGTGTTGTTTGTTTGTTTTATATGTTGCTTTTATTATTTTTGACTTTTAACATGAATTTTTTGTATTATTTTTTAAATACAAGTTAATGAATATAATAATTATAACAAACACAATTAGGTCCCCTTATATTGAAGGCGTTGATTAATCTAAACAGATATTACCGGTAAATAGACAATGCTTACTAAGCAATATATGAGTTTTTTATTCTCTATAAATAAAATGAGCCTATGAAACTTAAATTATCAAATACTTAATAAATAATCAATTTTTTAAGGGACTCCCTAACCCGCTGATCATCCTTTCGATATCGGTCAAAATTAGATTTATTTTAGTTTATATTTAGGCTATGTAAAATTTTTTATCGATTTAGGTCTCAAAAATAATTCATATATAGTTCTTATGGTTAAGCTCCTACCGTCATTTTAAAGAAGTCGAGTTTCGATTTCCTAATTGATAGTAATACTGTCAGGGGAAATTTTTTAGTTAATTAATATTATGAATATAATTTCTTATTTTTTTTCTCTTGAGTAAATGCGTTTGTATACAAATTGTCGTGTTGCCCTAATGAGGCTTTGAAAATATGGCTGAAGCCCATTAAAACTTTTTTATGTAAGGCCGTTTGATATTATTATTTAACTTTTGTTATTTCTCATGAAGCTTCCTCGTGATTTATTTGATGAAGAATCTAAGTTCTGAGTTACCCCTCATTTTTAATATTGCAATAATTTTATATTACACAATGCTAAAATTAAAGTAGTAAGTGTTTTTGTATAATTATCCACAGATTAATAATAAATAAGAGTTATATGGGTATTAAAAATGTTCAAGTTTATGTTGGATACAGAAACAAATTGTTTGGTCCAGTATGCCATAACGAGTTTGTATGTTCATTTTCGAAATGATATAAACGGTCTGCTTGCCGACATTTTTTATGATAAGTTTTACTCAACATTTTCAATTTTTTTTTTTGTTTATCTAGACCATTTTTTATAATATTTTAATGCTTAGAATTTAATGCTTGTCTTAATTGCAACATTGAAATATATTTTATTAGCTTATAAATAAGAATCCATATTATTCATTGCAATTGATAGAGACAGGTTGTAATATTTTAAAGTAAAAGATGTTAATATATGATTTATTACTACTAATCTGATTTATCTTTATTAAAAATTAAAATCAATAAAGTATCCTTGTATTATTCTTAATTCTAATCTTCACTATAACTGTCTACTATTAACTGGGGAAAGTATTTTAAATTATATATGTGGACCCTTTAATATGAGGGGCGTATGTGACATTTAAAAAAAATCGAGTTAAATGCAGAATGTGGTAGTGAAAATACAACTGTTTTGAGTGATAAGGAATGTGGATAAGTTGATTTAATGACAATGATAAGTTTAAATACATACATAAGTGTGTCAATAACCTGTGTGTCAAAATTCGATAAACTCAGATTTCCTGGTTTCTAATAAAAATATGAATTATAATATTTATAAGTCCCCTCCCCACCACTCAAGGCATATCTATGATAACATTTATCTTAGTATAACCTTCATACACTAAGTATCACCCGAAAACGACATGTTTCTAAAATTTCGTCAAAAATGGATTAACTTTTTAAAAGTTAATAATCGCCCTTCCACCATTTGTCCGATGTTTTGGGGGGAAGACAAATACAAGGAAAGAAAGATTTTAAAAACGCTGCATTAGGTCTTGATTTATTAATGGTGTAAGTACCCGACTTTTTTTTTACATATCTAAACTATATTATAAAATTTCTAAAACTAAAAATAATAGTTTTAGTCCTGAAATTGAAAGTCAAAGACCTGATTAAAATTTAAGAATAAAAAAATAAAATAAAACTTTCAACTTCATATAGGTACTTTACCGACGATCAAGTCAAAATGAAACAAAAAAAAAAAAAAGAAAAAAAAAAGAAGAATGTCACTTAGACCCCTTATGTTCTAGGGCCCACATTCACGGTACTAGTCCTTTGTTTTGTGATACAGTGAAAGTTTGTAGGAGTACAAAGTGTTTTGTCAGTATTCTTTTTATTATTATTTTTTTTTTTATAAGGATTGTATATCATACGTATATAAAAATAATGGTAATGAAATGTGATAATAATAGGAGTTTTGGAGCTTACGTACCTTGGGCTGGAGGAGATGGAGCTGGAGGTCCACATGGCCCCGGCTCGACTGTGGGAGTGTGGGTCAGGGACCGTTACCACTCCGGCCTAGTTATCTCAGCGGGAGGGGGGGGCATCGGGATCTATCCCTCCAGGATATATCTCAGCTCAAGAGCATAAACTTTATGGGCTATAATGGCTATATTGACCATTTAATGGGCAAGGACGTAAATGGCTTAACGTTAATTTTTCTTGCAAAAATCACTTTGCTCGCTAATATACACCGTAATCGTAAATTATTTTTGTCAGAAATCCAATTCTGAAATGTTTTAGTTGGATGTTATTATTTTTGTCATAAAATTGATCTTTTGATGATTTATAATATACGCGTGAAGATTCAAAAATAAGTGATTCCTTTTTTGTCATTTGAAATTTTTTCCATACTCTTACTTTCCTCTATTAGATGGTTTAAGCTTGACCCTTTTTTACTTTTATTTTTTAAATTTTGGCTTGAGTGCTGTTAGTGTGTAGCATGTATTACTAATTATTAACTAATTGATTTCTTTATTGCTATGAATAATAAGCTTTAAATTGTTATTGTATGTAATTAGTATTGTTTTGTCGGAAATCAAAAATATCCTGAAATTAAAACGTTACTTTATGCTACTAAGTCTTAACGGACGATCTTGAAATGGGAGTTATAAATTTTGTTTATCTAGGTAAAATTAGGCTAGGGATCTTTACCATAGGACGGAGATTTGTTTTTGGTGGAGGGGGGGGGGATTTGATCCAAACAAGTTTTCTTATTTAAGATATCTGTTAAAAAAAAATTTTGACAGAATAATTTTTATTTTTTAAATTTTTCGTGTTTAATCAGAATGAAGTATTTTTCAATATGTGGTAGACTTTATCATCACCATGTTAGAGCTTAAAAGGCATGTAAAAAAAACCCAAACTTTCAGTCCAAAACTTAATTTTTATTTATATAATACCCTAAAAAATGTTTAAGTATATGAAAAAAATTAAACGAATCCCTAGTGCGGATTCCCGTGCAGAAGTGGAGCGAATGCTTCTATAGGTGGTAAATGAGATATAAACACCGCTGAAGTTGGGTTATACCTGTACGGTAAACGAAGATTTTTTCAAATGATTCTAACCATCCCTAACGTTCAAACTGAATTTTCAAAATGACAAATCGAAAAAAGAGAAAAAATGAAGAACAGCTCAGTTGTATCATTAAGTAACCCTTCGTTACAGATAACAAATAAAGATACCAAAGAACTTTATAAAAACATTAGTGAAATCTTAGGTGTTCAGTCAATAACATGTAGTGTGAATAGTATACTCTAGGTTTAGTGTTTTTCTGATTCAAACCGTTTATTTATCATGCAAATAATCATTATCTTATTTTACTTGTATTGTATTGTAGTGTAAAACATTACACCTTCATGTAATTTTACTTAAAATTCCGTTAGCAACATCCGGTTCTTAATTCTTCTAAAAATTCAAAGTCAGACCATCACGCTCCACATTGTCACATTATGTTGTGATCAAACTTTCTTATTTCTGCTTTGTATTTCTGAAGCATAATACAAAATAGGCATCAAGGAATTGCACTAAGTGGCAATGGACTGGGACCCTTAACCAAGTGTTGTCCTAGACTGCCATGGGCAGCAAATCATCCAGAGTAGATTTATTTTTTAATAACTATGGATTAGATTAAAATTTTATTTGGACGGCTGCGTTATTACGTCTTTAAGATTTGTTTTTAATCTGACCTTAATAACTATAGATGGCTTACATAAATAAACAAAGGACTAGTTAAAATCATCATTTTTTTAAAAATACTGCATCCTCATCATTCATAAAAATATTGTTACATCCATTTATATATGTGGAAACGTGTCTTGGATTTCTTCTTTCGACTTAAATTAATTCTTAAATTCTCCAAACTTGATCCAGACCCCTCGATTAACCCGGGAAAGGTAGCGTTCGCCTTAGCGACGAAGAGACCACACATTTCTGTTAATAACAGATGAACCCCCAACCCTAGCTGGCCCACCTTCCGAGGGTTCTATCACCACTTAGTACTAGAACATATCCTGTAGGTAGAAGGTCGGTCGATTTAGGTAAGTCAATCATTTAATTTATTTTTCTGAAGTAACGACGTCTTGAAAGCTAATTCTATCTGTAGGTGGAATATTTATGGACTATTTGGACCTCAAGAAATGTGTCGATTTTGTCCTTGGCAGAAGAGAAGAATGTCGAAATCTTATTTTATTTGTGGAATGTGAATTTTTGGAGAGCTTAGGGTCAAGTTATGTACAGATTGTAAAACCAGGCTATGACTTATACATTATTAGTAATCAATGAGAACATTTATTAACTATAAGTCCAATGTAAATTTTTCTATTATTTGTAGCTCATTGTTCCTGTTTAGTTGGTAGTGTAGTGTATACCTATTGATATGCTTTCGAAGTTTATTTATTCTATTTACTTTTTCATTATTTCTTTGGCAATTTTGCTTTTGTGACATTTTCTTTGTGTTTTTTTGTATGAAATAATTATTCTTTCCAATAAATCACAAATTAAAAATCAAAGTGTTTTGCGTATATTGAACCTTAACTTTTAGTAAGTAAATTACACCATTCTTAGTTACTTATCAACAAAAGGCATAAAAAGTGTAAATGTAAATTAGGTCTGTTTTAAAGTATTATAAATACAGCATTTACATGATGATTACGCATCCCTGAAACGATAATAAGGTTACTTCGTCTCATCGACGAAGGGCTACCGATATCACCACTTCGATTAGTGCTACCTTTCCCGGGTTAAATAAAAAAAATTCTGAGGTTTTTCTGCATTTATAAAGTTGTCTAAATGGTTTCCTGCTACTCCCTCTACATTTCAAAAGACCAAGGAGGTACACTTAATCATAAAAGATCTCAACAGGTTCTGTGGAGGAAAATATGATATAGAAAACATGGTAAAGACCCCTAATCACTGCATACCAGCTGGAGACAAGGTTGCCCCGTAGGGTCCCATACCAAGATGAATAAACCATTAATAATGTTTGTTTTGTTTCTTTGAATCAGCAAATTGTTCAATACGATGAAGTTAGTTATTGCAATTAAAATTAACCTGAATTATTAAAAAAAGAAGAAAATTTTTTTTTTTTTTTAAACTTCATTTCTATATTCACGCCTGTCTTAACTGAAAGACAATCAGTGAATTTGCTGTAATCTGGGGATAATTTTGGCATGATAGGCATGGGGAAGATTTGTGCCCAGCGGCACCTCTTCCTGTCGTGATTAGCACTGAGGCAGGGAAAACCAGCTCCCTTTTAGTCTAGGGGTGTTATCGGGCAAGTGGGTATGCCACTACATAATGCTTGGGCAACCTGTGATAATTGCTGAAGGAGGCTTAACAGAGGCTGGACAAGCTACTAACCAAGTTGGTAAGTTGGTCCGATAATGTGTTATTTTCAGAGAGCTGTGCTGGCTGATCGTTTCGCTTTCTGTTTTCAAAAGATTCTTGTTTTTGTTGGGGTGGTATCCTTTTAGAAATTGGTCTTGCAGGGTGCTGCTGATAGTGTGATTCCAGTTGAGCTCCTGAATGAGGCTGCTGTTGTGGGAGAGGCGGATACTCATCTATCGGCGGAGGGAGTTTGATTTGTGGACGTTTTCTTGGATTCCTGGCTGCTTTTAGTTGTTTCAGAGCTGGGCACCCTCTGTAGCTAGCAGGATGTGGCCCACCACAATTGGCATGAAAAATTAAAAAAGATTATATTAGTTAAAACGTAATATTATTATATTCACACATTCCATATCAGCCTGGGTAAATCCCACTCATTCTTGTGGAAGACAAATCACGATTCGAGATCTTAATGCTTCAGTCACTATCATAGAATCATATACCAATGTTCTATTTCATTTATCTGCGATTGAAACACCGCTTGGCCTATATAAGACGGGTTTATCTCAAAATTGTTTCTTTTTTCACGAATTGTTTTATTATTTTAATCTGCCATATCTGCGCAAAACAGTGATAACAATCAATCCTGAAATATTTTAAGTAATGGGATAAAACACGCGGCGGAAAAGCAAAGTAAGTAAACTTTATTTGCCTCTCCTGAAAATTTGCGTTTTAAGTGTGACCAAAAGACGGGTAATGTTGAATTCATATTTGACGATACATTTTAAAATTGATAAAATAATAAATATATCGCGTAACATGATCATTTTTGATAATCAGCTTCCAATTGTTTTGAATAAATAAAAAGCCTTCGATTGGCTGCATATTTTGATGATACTTAGTTTTTTTGTGATTATTTTGAAATACGTTCCTTTATTTTTTCTTTATTTCTAAAGTATATAGTATTCTAATATAGAATATACCTATAGCATAACTAGATATTAACCGGTATTGAGTTTATTCAAGAGAAGGTAATTTGATGTTCTTAATATAGGAGGGAAACTTACTATTACCGATCTTCCTTATTATTTTGCACTTACCTGATTCAGTTTATTTTCTAGATTATATTTAATTGTTCTCTTTTTATTTCATGGAAAGAAGTCTCCTTACCAACACATCATAAATGTTGTACTTAAAAAATTTAAGTAGTGCCATAATTTTGTTATTTTCTTTAGGAATTTATTTAGTAAGTAATAACTTACTGTAACTTACTTTCGGTTTGTTGGTCGACTACAGCCAAATACTTTAGTTCTTTTCCAGTTTATATATATATATTTCAATTTTAGGTAATAATATATATTGAATAAAAAATAATTCGGTTTTGTCAGTCTAATTTGTAAATTACCAAACGACCAACAATGTAAGTTGTCAAATAAGAATCGTTGTCCCAAATGGCAGTATTTTTACCACAGTATATATTATTCATATTATTTGATACGTATCTTTTACCTAGATTACGTTATTGCATGTGTTGGTTTCATTCATTTCATTCAAATTGGGCAATTTACATGTGTATGGAGTTGAAAAATGTGTTTGTAAGGAGAGGAATAAAAATTAAATGTTTCTATCATCATTAAAACAGAAAAAAATCTAAACAAGTATATGTAATATTTATATAAATAGTGTGTTAATATAAAAATATTTCATCCCCCTTAACTGGTTATTTTTTATAGAGTTTCGATGTCGGAAGGATGCAAAATATGCATTATCAGAAAAGATAATTTTTAATTATATTTATTAACTATGTCCTATTTAGTGTATCCTATTTTTATAATCTTATATAAAATCCTTCGGACTGATGTATTGTGATAAATGAAGTGTGTTTGGCAAATCAACATAGTTGAGCAGCCATGCAATACTTTGGCAGAACAGTAGTTCTGTTCTAGTTCGCTTGTTATTGAATGAAATTATGACCAAGGTTGAATTTATATTTAAGAAAACGACAGTAAGTAAATTAAGTTCCTCCTCCCTTGCTAAGTACGGCCCAGATACTGAAATATCTAAATAATTTTTATTTTAACAGGGACAAAAATTAAATCAGAGTTTCGACGGCGTTTATTAACAGTCGCTTTCAGTATTGTAACTGTACATAGCCGAAAAAATTGTTCTATTTACTCACTGGGTGTAAAACCTAAAACAACGTTACTATTTTTTTGTTTTCGTTTGTTCTGATTCGGAACTAAAGCTTATTAAGGTTAAGAAGATCCAATGATGGTTATTACGGTTAAGCAGATCCAAGTTCGGGCTCTTTGGAACTTTTAATTAAAATATAAGTTCATTGTAATTATCTAAAAATTAAGCTAGTTTATTTCTTATTTAATATGATAAAATAACTTTTAATTACACAACTTTTGGATTATCAGTCCTCGGTGTTAGTTTTGTAATTGTTTAACTAAAGATCTCTCATCCATCACTTTATTAGCCTTCAGAAGAGTTTGTCAAGCTTTCAGCGAAAAAAATTGTTGGTGGTATCCGTGAATGTTTAGGCAACGCATAATCAGTTTCTGTACGGTTAAAGTTTGGTTAAAATCAAGGTGAAATAGTGTAAATATCTGCATTTTCGAGCACACTTTGTTTGCTCAATTTCCATTGGCCATTTCATTGCTTCATAAATTTGACAAATAATAACACAAATAGTCCTTTTCATAATCAAATAATTAATTTCATATGGCAGAATTATAGTACAAAATATTATGATTACATCAAATAACTGTTCTATATTTTCTTGATTTATTATAATAATATTCAACTCATGATAAAACCCTCCCCCTCCCCATGTGTACATTGATTAATAGTCCAGGCACGGATGCTAAAATAAAAAGAAAGGGATTTTACCTGGAATATTTTAGGGGACTTATGATATTTTACATTCCCCTTTTTTTGATGAGCTCTTAATACGAATTTCACGAAAACTATCTACTACACAAAAACAACGTCATTATTTTAATTAGGAACAGTACATTTCCTAAAATACTGACCATAATTGAGTTCTGTATGTAAAGTAGTTTTAGTCATATATTTTTTCAGTAATCCTATTGTTTTTCCAAAAAGCAAGGAATACTAATTGGTAACTTTATTTTTGAATATTTCATGGAAACAGCTCTATTATTTTCAATAAACGAAAGATTTATATAATTTATTCAAAAGAATTTCTAACTAATTACCTTTATTTTGAGTCATAATAAGAATCTAATCGTCGTATATTTACTGAAATATCGAAATCTTCTCTTATAATTTTCTCATCGAAAGCTTCATTTAATGAAGAATTCATCTTGGAGTAAAATTCGTGTATAAATATCTTTCGGACCCCACAAAAGTAATTAAATTCTATTAAATCATTCGTAACTAAATAAATAAGCCGTTTTAAATGAACTTCTTTATCAAAAGTTTACTTTCCTGAGTGTTATATAGCAAAATGAACTCTTAAATGATTTAATTCATTGAATAGTACTTGTTATTTTTTTTCTCACAAAAAAGGTCCTTCCGTTGAAGAAATGTGTTGGAAAACCTCCACTTCGTATTTAGCACCCTCGAAAACATAGGAACGTAAAGTATTAACACTTTTCTTAAATTTTCATGCTAAACTACCCCCCACCCCCCTCTCACCATCAATGGTATTATTATTAGATGGTGATCATTTTTATTCCGAATCTTCATTACTTCTAAGAGTATGTCGATGATTTTTTTTGTATTACTATGTTATTTTTTTTTAATATTTGCTTATAATTAAGAGCATTAAATAAATTAGGAAAAAGTCAAAAAATGAAGTGTTTGATACTTACAAAACACTATCTGAGAACTAATTTTTCATTTATGTAACTACATTGTCATAAAATAATCTTCCCTTGCTTGATTCTTTTTAGGTATTTTTATCCGAAATTCTGTTAAAATTACCACTTCCTTGGTTTCAATAGGTATTATGTGCTCGATGCGTCGCAATGCTTACTTTTGATTGTAGCACGATCTATTGGCCGACGGGAGAACTAAAAGCCCATCTCCTTTCACAGAGTCCGTCTGCACATAACTGCCAAAATAAACTGGGGTAAGAATATTTTTTAGTCAGCAGTCACATTTTTTTAAACTTATATGACTGTTAAAAAAAAAATCTAAAAAAATATATACATATACATATATATGTGTGTGTGTTTGTGTATATATATATATATGTATATATATGTTTACTGATTATAATTATGTAATAAATAAATATACAAACTTATCCTTGAAGTCTACATATCAATGGCTTCACTGAGATTGGAACACGATCTTTTTTTTGGTGGAATCCACTTATATTAATTCTAGCATGCTGAACATCCATTTTATTAAAATTTAGTAGGGGAGCCAGAATTATTTCCTTGCAGTACTCCAGCGAGGACTGGACGAATGGAAGACATTTTTGAGATTCTGAGTTTTCACCATAAGGGTAAAAATTATCAATTTTCAATTATCGATTTTAGCAAAAAAAACAACACTAAACTGATTTTAACTTCAAATATGTCATTTTATTCCTAAAAAATAATATATCTTCGTAATATCACATTTGGTGAAGAGAAAGCATTGCAGTGTGATCAATAGTTAGCCAATTTTATGCAAGATAGAGAAAACCTTTTACGCTGCAAAGGTAAAAATTGCCGATGTTTTTGCGAAACGGCTTAACCAATTTTTACTTTAAGCAACGCATTCGACTCGAAATATGATATGCGTTTATTTTATGGAGAGTAAGATTGTCTGTGCGATGCATTGTTTTTGAGTTATAACCAAATAACTGAGAAAAGTCTAAACACTTACTTATTCCCAACGCTGCCATTTTGTATTTCATCGGTTTCATTCATTTTATACGCAAAAGTTTCACTATGAAATGAGACATATTTTTGCCATGGGCTGCGGGACATTTTCCTTTATTAAGCTATTTAATTGTCAAATTGAAATATGAATAAATTTGTTCTAGGATCAAATCAATTCATCGATGGTTGGCTCATTCATTATTAGACGCTTGTATCATAATTTGTAGAATTTATTAATGACATTCAAGAGAAGCAATCGACTGAAGTAGGCATTCATCAATTTTTACGAAGTATGCAAAATTAATTTACCTTAACACTCCTATCGAACTTAAATTAAATTTTAATTGTTAGTCTACCAAAAATTCACAATGAAATATTAACATGCCCCAGAACAGTTTCTCACCTTTTTGATTATTATTATGAAATAACTTCAGATAGATCCTATCAAATTGTTATCAATTTGATATGAAATATGTTTCAGAAAAAAGGCCTGATCAGATTATTTGTTTTTAATCACAAACAATTAAAATATTAAGCCTTATCTACGATTTGTAATTTTAAAATATAAAGTTTAATACTTCTACCATTTTACCCTCTACCATTTTATTTCGTTTATGAACTTTCGGAATTAATTTTTCCATTTTCAGCTTGATTTTTCTTGATTCATTCTATTCCTCTATCCATCACTATAATTAGTATTAATATAATAAAATATAATGAATAGCATTAACATAATAATATAATGAATGTGTGAAGCATGTAATATTGAATATCGATGAAACAGTAAAATATATTTTTACTTTCACTTACCTATATATGAAATATATATATCTGTGTGTGTGTGTGTGTGTGTGTGTGTTTGTGCGTGTGTATTTGTGCGTGCGTGAGTGCGTGCGTGCGTGCGTGCGTGCGTGCGTGCTGGTGTGTGTGTGTGTGTGTGTGTGTGTGTGTGTGTGTGTGTGTGTGTGTGTGTGTGTGTGTGTGTGTGTGTGTGTGTGTGTGTGTGTGTGTGTGTGTGTGTGTGAACAGACTAGACATATACAGACTATATGTATATGCCCGCGATGTGGCAGCAAAAATTTCATCAAAATTGATCAACCGGAGCGGGCACTTTATTTTAAAACTTTTTTTTCCAATTTTTCGATTATCTCAAAAACGCCTTTAGCGATTTTCATCATATTCGTCATGTTTAATGAAAATTAGGTGTTATTTAATATCAGGTAAGCGCTATCATTATTCAAATGTTCTGAGCAAATGAAAACAAAAATAAGAAATGAATGTGGAAAAATGAGTAACTTTGAGAAGTTCCATTAACAAAACGCATTAATTTCTTATCTAAGTATGTTGGTAAGTGAAAGTTGTGTGTTGCGCGCACGCACCATATTTTTAAATTACATAATAACTGTCAATTAAATATTACCTCTATCCTTATCAAACCTTGATTGAATCATACCTCAAGCTATCTTATTTATATCATGTCATCACACTTTAGTTATCTAGGTTTCATTTGATGTTGGAGGAATAAATTTCTAAGCTTAATTTACAAACAGCTTATATATTATTTTTAGTACTACAAGTGACTATTATTAGTTCATTTTACTATTTGAAATATTCTATTCCATAGCATGATCTTAACGTATCATATCTTTTTCTTCTGTCTGTTAATAAATGAAAACATTTGTATTTGATTTGAACGGTCGCTGCAGGCTGGCGATTGTAGTGGTCCCTATAGCAGACGCTGTCGTATGTCAAAGTGGTTCCTTTGAAATACTACATG
This sequence comes from Aelia acuminata, assembly GCA_911387785.2. Classification (NCBI taxonomy): domain Eukaryota; kingdom Metazoa; phylum Arthropoda; class Insecta; order Hemiptera; family Pentatomidae; genus Aelia; species Aelia acuminata. The sequence goes on from OU426982.1 coordinate 77,477,508, forward strand.
AGTGGTAAGTGACAGAGTGGGCCGGGATAGCCGAGCGTGTTAGCGCGAACCGCTTTAGCATGCTCGAGCCAAACGATGGCGGTTCCAATCTGCCTTGGGTTGGTTAACTTTTCTTTCGTGGAGGCGCCACGGAATAAGTCTCGATCAACCCAGCATGGTTAGAATAGGTTGGTTACACCTCTAGAGTAACCCCCCGGTCGCCGCGGCTACTCCATGCGAAATCATACCTTAAAGAAACATCCCCGGCTATAACCTACTGAAAGCTTGGAAAAAGCTGAAATTAAAAAAAATGTTTAGTAAGCAGGAAATGTAAAATGGTTTATTCAAAACAGTTATCATATTTAAAAGATACTCGTTTAGTAAAGTCAGCAATTGATCCCGCCCGAATGTAGATGTTCTATGTATTGATAGCATTTCTTAATTAATAGCTCAATGTCGATAGAATGCTAATTCGAGGGTCTAATCATTTATGTGTTTTATCATTTAATTTTTAGGCAGTAAAAAACTGTTCAACTCTGAAACTAAGAAACCATGATTATGTTATTACTTTATGTTTTACTGATGTTAACGAATTTATGATGAATGCAGTAGACTTATTAATGTTTAAACATTTTTTCTGAAAATACTTTTGAGCTGAAAAACATCTTTTAACATCTGCTAAAAGAAGTACATTCCTGATTAGCTGGTGGGAACCGGACTAATTTTTCATGTCAATATTTTGACACGAACTTATGGGCAACATCATTGAGCAGTGAAATAAGAAATAAACGGGTTGTAGAGATTATATCATTAAGTAAAATTAGTGAAGTAATACGATAAACTAAATTTAAAAAATATACAAAGAAAGAGACATATTATTAAAAATAATAAAGGCTAATCGAACCGTTTCGGTGCTTGAAGGTTCAGTGCCGACGCATTCAATCGCATCCTACACACCTCCATCCTTGGCACTCGTCCATACCCTCTATATTATCAGCCCTCTCAGTTTCCTCCCACCATCGTCTTGTTTTACTCCCCCCTCCAACGTTTTTCAGTTCCCCCAACCGTTCGCTACTAAGATTATTGATTTCGCACACTTTAACCGGCACGGGTAATTATTGCTGTCATATTAACCGGGTTAAGGCATCAGCATTATTTAACCGTCTAAGTTCTCCAGTTGATTCCTCCTCCTGCAATTTGAACATTCATCGCAACACACACTTTATTTTCAAAGACTTTCAGGCGTTGTTCATCCCTTAATGTAAGAGTGCTTAATTAAAGATGTTTTATATCCCAAAACTAATGTTGGAAAAACTGTTGGTGACGTAGGGTTGAACGGCCTACCCATCTTACTCCCCCGATCTCGACATTTTTGCGGGTAGTAACGGGAGGTGGACAACTCCCGGCGGAACCAAATCTTTTCTCTTCAAAAAATAAATTATTAAAAAATAATTTAAAAAAGGTGGTCACCCACAAATTAAGATTAGATTAATATAAAATTGACGTATGTCAATAAATACCAGAAATCGGACAAAATTTGTCCACTTCCCGTTACTACTCGCAAAATCGGGAGATCAGGGGAGTAGGTATCAGTGAAGAGGAAGGATTGGCTCTGCTTGGAGCCGAGCTCTGTGGTGCAGTGGTTAGCATCCGCGCATGTCACGCGGGAGACCCGGGTCCGACTCCCGGCGGAGCCAAATCTTATCTCTTCAAAAAACATATTATTTAAAAAAGGTGGTCACCCACAAATTAAGAGTAGATTAATTAAAATATAATAATAAAGAATAAATCACTGAATGAATTTTATTTGAATCTAATTTATTTAATTTTGTTCAATGTTTCACATACATTTGATATTTGTTTATATAATTTCTCTGAATGGTTGTTTTTCTCATTTAGCCCTGATGATGACCTAAAATTTGGATCGAAACGTCGGCTACAATATAATATGCAAATATCACATATTTGTGCTACTTACCATATTTTGACCGCACCATAAACCATCCCCTGTTCATCAAAATCCCCTGTTTTGATGACGTTCTAAAGGTTCGAAACTTCAGCTGGTAAAATAAGAGAAAATACCAGCAGATTTACAAACTCAAATAAACCATAAATAGCCCTTAAATGTGAGGAGGATATTAAAAAGACGTTGGATGAGAGATCTTATTTAACCGACCGTGGAATCAAGCCGTGGAAGAGGTACTGTTGGGTGCCATCCTTCCCCATGCCTGACATGTCATTGTATGACTAATAGAAATCTATGTTGTTTACTGGACTAATAGAGTGAAAAAAAAAAAATAGCCGAATGATGTTTAAAATAATCTTTTTAAGAATAGTTTGATTTAACTTATTTTTGTTTTTGTTTTCCATATAAATTTGGTATGAATATTTCACTTCTAGCACAAACACCTACTGCCCCTAAGTATGAGAAAACGCATTATTAAAAAAAAGCAAGAATTGTCTTGTGTATACTAATAATACTACATTGTAAGATATAATTCACAATTAGTGAATTTTAGAGAAGTTTAAAATGGATCAAGCTGATGCTGAGAAGTTTATGAGTTAATTATTGTTCCGTTGACAGTTTATTTCTATTTTTTTTACGCTTCAAAAAGTATTTAAGGCCACTCAGTACTTCTTTTTTATTCCTTAATTGTGAATTACACGTTTCGCTGAACTTGATGATGGCTGAGTTACCGCTGAAGGATTGGAAGCTCCAATGAATTATTTATTTCAAGCCTCTATACATCTTTCCGCTGCGTTCCAGAACTTCAACCAAAGTTTTTGATAATTTTAAAAGGTTATTTGTTTTTACTTAAATTATATTATTTTGTTTTGACTGTGTTTGGTTGTTGTGACGGTGTTGTTTGGTTATTTGTTTTGACTGTGCGGTCACAAAAGTAATTATTATTAATACATAAAACATAAAATATTTGTGTATCGATGTCTGGACCTATTTTTTATATATTAATTATGGCTATTTACCTAAATGGTGGATTTACTCAATCTAACAACCTTGATTTGAAGCGCAGGATGAAGGTTTTTGACTGTATTTTAGCTCTATGTTCTTTTCTATTCTGCCGCGGATCATCCCGGAGGCCGAAACCCTTTTGGAGCAAACCCTTAGCAAATAAAGCTAAGATATCTTTTTATTTCCTGGCGGGGAAGCTAATTTATTGGAATGGAAAACAGGAAATGGGACCAATCTAATGATAAATTCCAAGGATTAAAAAAAATTCTATAAATGTTTCTTCACATAATGTTGATTTTTTTGCAACAGCTTCTGGAATATCCGATTTTTTATGAATGTATACCACTGATGGATCAAGAGATTTCCTGAAGGTTCAAATGATATGATTTAAGAAAAATTAATCACAAATCATCAGTAGAGAGTTGTATAAAATGAACAAATAAAAATGAGAAACTTCTCACTAAAAATATATACATTTTTAATTTTCTTAGATTTAATTGAGTTCTACTAATAGGTAAATTTCTACAAGCATGTTCAGATCATTATTTTAGTTCATTGATAGTAGTAATTATATATAGATGGTACGGCTGTCAACTTCAATAAATATAATTGAATGTACAATATAATAAATACTATTGACAATTAAAAATAATCAAAATGTGAAAACTAGAATTTTTAAACTATTTAATTAAAATGTAAAAGATTCGACCACGGCCGGGAATCGAACCCAGGTCCTCTGCATCAACGTCGCAGCGCGCTTACCACTGAGCTAACCATGGAGCCGTACCAGCCGTGATCTAATGTTTTTAAAGAAAGGACTACGAACTATATTGGTTCAAAATAACAGACTCATTTTCTCCAAATGTTATTTTCTGCTCTGAATCTACTGATAACATGTGTAAAAACACACCAGCCACCGAACGGTGGCAAAATAATATTACTCCATTGAGACGTTGAACATAGGGCGGTGTTATTCATCCTGTTTTCAGATAGATTCAGTTAGTAATTACAAAAAATCATAATAGAAGAATTAATGGGAAATTTAGTTCTGAAATGTATTAAAGAGGTGAGATATAGGGGCTGGGGTGGTCACATGGGCACCCGTAATATTTAAAAAAATATAAGTAGAAACGCCCTAAACTTAAAGTAAAAGTTACAAGAAGGTCTCTTTCTTTTCAACTCAGCGATGGTGGTAATTTAGGCATTATATTTGCTGATATTGTAGGCTCCAACTTTAGGATAATATCAGATATTAAATTTATTGTTGATGAAAGTGGCATCTCTCTGGTGCAGGTGAGTTAAGTGCCTGGCGGGGGAAAATTTATGCTACCAATGATTAGTTTTTATTGACAGCTCATCTGGAAATTTTCTTAAAAGGTTATAATAGAAAAAAACATTTTATCTCGTTGATTAGTAGGTCTAGGTTGTTATCAATATTATATTTTTACCAGATGCCTGGGAATATTTTCTGTTCTATAACTTTTAGCTTTATTAAACTTTTTATTGTGAAAAATGGAATGGGTGCCCATAATGCCACCCTTATCCCTAATGAAAATGGTTTAAATTTGGGAGGAAAAAAAATCTGTCTCGCGAATGCGGAACTGCTAAGTAAAGACACGGAAATCTTAAAACGGAGATCAAATTTGATAAAAACCAAATAAAATAAGAGAGCGAACGTATAAGGGCACATAGTTAGCTGCGAAAATTTCGATTATTTAAGTGATATTTATACAGGTGGGAACACGGTTTTTTAAATCCTGAGTTTGCAAGATGACTAGATAAATAAATTGAAAAGAGTATTAAAGCCAGGCAAAATACGGGAATTCATGTTATAATTCGGATGTAAAATCGCTTAGTTCATATCTTCAGTCCTTACACTTAAAATTAGTATTTACAGATCGATCTTAATTTTCTACGGTTCTTATCTTCTGCTTTATATTGAGGGGTGAAATTTTTGAGGATAAAGTGTTTCGTAGAACATTCTAATATTCCATAGTTCTCTAATAAATGAAATGGTTTTTTATCCCTAGGCTCAAAATTTATTGTAATCCAATGAGAAGAAAGAAAGGAGGATCATAGGTTTTACTGGAACAATTTATCGGGGGGGCCAATTCCTAGCAAACATCTCAATAAATCGATGGCTTAATTCCGGAATGGGAGGACGAAATATTGCAGGATTCTATAATAGTCCGACTGGGCACGTTTTTAACTGAAAACATTAGAAAAAAAGTTAGAACTAGAAGTCGGTGGTGGGAGGAAGCGGGTGGTGGTGGGGGCGTGTTGGGGTCCAGTCCACTCCAAACCTTCCTCGTGTCCGGTCAGTGCCCGGCTCGCTACATAGCTTCTACCTCCTACTGAGGTAGGTACTTAATAGCGGCTATTATTTTTATGTTGTAATTATTTAAATTATTAAAAACAATAAAAAATATCCTTTATTTAATCATACTTTACGTGTCTAAATTTTTTTTGGAGTTAAATAGAAGTGGGATTGAATTATCTAAGAACCAACTATTAATATAAAAAGTATTTTGATAATTTGAATCTAAATTATTGATGTTAATATATTTTTTATTTTGTTAAGGAAAAAATAAAAAGCAAACACTCGCAAAGCACAAGTGCTCAATGCTATTTGTACTGCTATTCACACCATTCAGTAATGATATAACTAAACAATGCTCACCAATATAAATAAATATATAAGCATGATTAACAAAAAAAGAATGTCATGACATGTTTGTCCAATTATTAGTTTTCATGTTATTAATTATTATTGTATATAATTATATATATATATATATATATATATATACATATTAAATAGTACATATTATCTGAAGGTTAACTTTTTTTTGTTTTTTTTTGGTATTCTGAACTTAGTAATATAATAAATATATACCATGTTTTCTGCCTTTGTATGGTTTCGGCAAAACCACGTCAAGTAAAAATTTGCTTTATTTTGTATGACTAACATGAATTCCATTAATTAAATACTATTTTTTATATAAATTTGTATAAATTAAATAATTGAAAATTCCATTTTGTGAATTTTATGAGTTATAATTTATTCAGACGTCTCAATTAAACAGGAAATAAATATATTACAGATCTTTCTAAATTTATATTTCAGTGAAAAATCCAGTCTTCCTTTTTGATAATATATATTTTTTAATATGTTAAAACATCACTACGTTTCGAGGCTCATTGCCTCATCTTCAGGTGACTATGTTATAATTATAAAATATATCAATTCCTTAAAATCTCGTCAAATATTAAAGTCAAATAATCAAATAATCAGAATGTACTTCTTATTTTGGCCTCATAAGAAGTACATTCTGATTATTTGATTATTTGATTTTAATATTTGACGAGATTTTAAGGAATTGATATATTTTATAATTATAACATAGTCACCTGAAGATGAGGCAATGAGCCTCGAAACGTAGTGATGTTTTAACATATTAAAAAATATATATTATCAAAAAGGAAGACTGGATTTTTCACTGAAATATAAATTTAGAATAATAAAAGACCAAAAGGGTTTTTTAAAAAAGTCTTCCAGTATAGGATAAACTACCATTACAGATCTTTTTCCTTTTAAATTAAATTAAAAATTTCGATTATTATTTGGTCACATTCTGGATAAGTTCTATGCGGTAAAACTTGAAATTAACATTAAAAATTTAAAGAAAATCACTATAGTTATTTAAAATATACTATAGTGTATTATAATTTAATCTTCCTCAATCTTGAATAAAGTTTACAGTTTACAAAATATATATATGTTCGATTAATATACGATGTGAGAATCTTATGCTGGTGACAGAAGAATGGTCAATTTAAGAAATATATCTGAGTTATATGTAATGATCGCAATGTAATGTTAATTACTGCAGGATATTATTTCTATTAAAATGCTTCGTTTAATCGAATCTGAAAAAAAAATACAGGATTTAAAATTAATATTTACTAGAAGATTTATTCAATTGTTTCCTTCGTATTGTATGTTCAATAATGTACTTAATGGAATGCTGGTATTTTATCGATTTCATTGCTGCTTTCTTAACTTATTTAGAAGTAGTTTATTTATTTGGTAAAGGTTGTCAAACAGCTTATTTATTTTTATTGTTATGAAAAATAAAATAAATAATTCGCAATATTTTTAGTTTCACCCTTTTGAATGCTACTTTATTTTTTACTCAATTTTCATTAAACCAAAAAGAAGAAGTTGATGACATTGTTGTTTGATTTCAGATTTGTGGTATTAATGTTTTATTACTTAACTTTGTTTGTTGGTGTTGGGGCCTAGCACAATAAATATAGGTAATGATCAATGACTAATGTTCGTATTTGAATGACAAGAAAATTATACTTAGATTATTTTATTACTAATGGTTTAAGTTTGTTCAAATCATTACGGAAGTTAATCCGATCCGAACAATTAGAGCTTCTTGAGTACAAAGAGAATAAACGTGAACTTTTTCTCTGTTTCTGGAACATTCTGGCAGCCTTCCTGTTTTTGTTGCAATATTACAGGGCATTAAACCCGTTTTGAAGACCAATTTTTTTCATGAATAATTAAATAACTGATGAAAAAACATTTTTTTTTAATTCCTGATCCTCATAATTTTATTAATAATAAACACCCTTTCACTGAGCGAGTTAGGATTTATAATAATATTAAAAAAAATATATTTCCCGGTTTTTGCTGTCTACAGCGATTTCACATGTTTCAGGAAAGCCTTAAAATATTACACTGCAAATATGTCTATAAGTTACTCTAAATAATTCAGTTTCTTCATAATTAATTCCATATTCTTTTCTTATCGATTATAGTTCCTTAGAAAACATTTTCTCTCCCAGAAATTCTATATTACTTTTTTCTTAGTTTTTATCACAAATATTAGCTTATATAGGTTGCATCATACACCATAATTATTACTATTTCAATATTTTTGAGTTTAATCATTGCATGTTTAAGTACAAGGGAAATTGTTTGTTCTCGAATTATTTAGAAAATAAATAAATAACTAAATATTTTATTCTTATATTATTTTTAATGAAAAAATCTATTCCTGTGAATTAGGGAAAAATAATGAACATATCGATGCCCCGTAAGTATAACGACACAACAGCAAACATTGAAATTTTCAATTGAAAGAAAAAAAATCTAATTTTTCTGAACATAATGGATGACATATTAAATGGCGAAATTCGTAAGTACAATTTTGCCAATTTACAAACAATCAATTAAATAAATGTATTTTAGAATTACCAACAAATTAAAATTAATAAAAATAAAAAATTTAATTTTTGAAGATGAGTCATTATACTTCCAAGAAAATGATGTGTGAAAATGATGTATCGGTAGGTACTTGAAGCATTGAACCGTAAATGCGGATAGGCAACGGAAAGACGGCCCGCATAGCATAAATGCCTTGCGGGAGGATCTGCCTTAGGCGCAGTAAAATAGTTTACTTTACATATCCTTGGTGTCCTCAATCTGTGTTAAATTTTACATTACAAAAGAATATACATTTAGTGAAAATCTTTTTCGCTGATGACCAAGCTTGTGCTTGCGTAAAGAAATATTTAGCTAGAAGTAATTATGCCCTCATTATGGATCTGCTATGAAAAAAAAACGAATTCATGGCTGAATACACTGAGGAAGATGGCGACTTTCTTTTTGAATCATAGATATGCAAAACGTTGGATTCTTTTAAATATCTTGACTTTACTGGATCATTAGAAATTGAAGTACGGAGGAAGGTAAAAAGCCACACGCATACTGCATCCTGTCCTGTCTCTAGGACTCAAAATAAATAATATGCTACGCCATCTTTGTGCCCATCCTGGCGGACACATTTGAAACTTGGACAATGTTACCCTGCTCTGTTCTTGGACTAATGCTCTGGAAATGGACTTTGGATTAGTGATTGGCTTGACCACGCCCTCGGAAGCTCAGCACATCCTGGAATAGGCAAATTAAGTTGGAAGGCTTCAATTCGAAATCGTAATAAAAACGCGATATTATTATTTCTTATGGATTCGATGTTGTGATTCTGATATGTAAAATACTAGTTTTGAATTTCGGACTCCATATTCTCTACCATAACAATTTAGCAACTAGCTTAATTTGTATGAAAGCAAATTTAAATTATGATCATCGGAAAAGTAATAATAAAATGAAGGAATAATATTTACAAGTGTATCTTGTGACTTTAAGGTGTTGTCACTATTTCTCGAATGGAAAGAAAACATCTGTTATCGAGTTATAGATATTATCAAAGAGTGATGAAAACATTTTGCATCTTATTTAACTTCAAATAACATAAAAAATAATGAAGATTTCAGAGAGGCTCAGCCATTTTATGATTCCCATCTTACTACAAAGCACATCTATGGTTTACGTTTATGTACCCCTCCTACTATAAAGCACATTTTTGGCTTTGAAAATAATCGGAAACTATCAATGCTGTTAGTAATATCGCGGATGGCCAAGAGTGATGAGGGCCAAGGGTGCTTTTTTCCTGCCTAACAATTGTATTTCTCTTCCATACCAAAAAACGGTTCTTATATACGTATGTTGATGAAATTTCGTACAATTGCACATCCTATGGTGTTTCCCTGGTTTCAAGGTACCACCGACTACAGTAATTTAAAATTCAAAACCAGGGTAAAATGAGCCCTTCACCCCCTCGAAATTTCATGAACCTAATAAAAAGTTTTTATGGGGTTAATTCACCACGGCTTCTCCTTCAGGTACCTCTCTGGAAAGAAATCCAAATCCGTCGGTTATGGTTTCCAGTAATTTCTTCACAACCGAAGAATATATATGGGCCGGGATAGCCGAGCGTGTAGGAGCGCGACCCGTTGTTGCACGCTCGAGCCGAACGGCGGCGGTTCGAATCCGCCCTGGGAGGGGTTAACTTTTATTTCGTGGAGGCCCCACGGAATAAATCTCAACCCTCCCACCATGGTTAGAATAGGTTGGTTACACCTGTAGAGTAACCCCCCGTATGCCACCCATGGCCAGGTAGGGGTACCGAACAAAAAAAAAAAAAAAAAAAAAAAAACCGAAGAATATGTTTTTCTTTCTTCAACAATGGAGTGTTTCTTTAAGTTTTAAAATTTAAATAAGGTTAACTTTAACTCATCCAACAATGTTTTATTTGGATTATCGTCAGTTGTGATGGTGAAAGAATGATTATTATTATTAATAATTTTTTTGCGAGAACATTGTTATAAGTTATTGGGCCACCCCACTTAAATGTCTGGCTCGCACTTTTTGACCATCAAGCCATAAATGTACTAGGGAGCCTTTTCTCGGAAATTGGTGTTAATGTTCTTTATATCGCTTCCAAATTGTTGGGTCAATTGTACAGTTTAAACTACATGCTAGTTTCCCAACGGGAACAGACACCCTGAAATATTTTCTGAGAATATCAACTCCTCCCAGAGGCAAACCAACCCAATCCCCACTACACGATCTGGTGTGTTTGTACACCTCATGTATGCGTTTATTAGTGTATACCGTTATATTTAGAAACAGACCACTTAGATAGATTCACTTCACTTTACTTTTTTTTTAGCACCTTATTCCACACCACTTCATAGTAATACCACATGCAGTTTAGTAATTACTAAGTATTTTTGTAGGATATAAAATTCAATGTATCATTTTTCTTTTACTATAATTTAAATATAAAGTCTTACTGTTGTTTGTTTTATATGAAATGACGTTGATACAACTTTGACGTTATTATTCCTTAATAATTTCCGTCTACATCTTTTTGACAGGCACAATGAAAAGTAAGTGTTTTACTATTGCAAATAAATAATTACAGTTTTACAATTCCACAATATTTTGTTTTATAAAGTTAACTCATAGAGGTTTAGGTCAGGTTATTTGTTTTGCTTGGCCGGTTTCGATAATTTGGCCGGTTTCCTTAGAGTCACCGAATAGTAGTTCTCTTCGCTGAGGTGTTTGAACTGTCATCTGTCGCTGACAGGCCTCGTAGTGTGGTTGGCTCTCCTTCAAGATCAGGTGCACGTGAGTAAGATTGGTATGGCCAATCCTAAGTCTGATCAAGACCACTTCCTCCCGCCTGTTTTCTCTTGTGGCCACAGTTTTGGATTATTGGAGCTAGGGAATTCTGTCTCTTTTGATTTCCAACTTCTACGTACTATCTTTGAGATGCGCCCTCTTGGCGTTGAGTTCTTATCGTATATTTGCAGAGAGCTAGAGTAGTACTGTGTGCTGCCACTTTTGGTATGTTGATGAAATTTCGTACAATTGCTGCTCTCTGGAGCGCTCGATCCCTAGAATTCCGGCGTGTCCAGTGGAAATTGACTGTGTATTGCTGTATATCTAGGGACCTACTTCAATGTTGGTCCAGTTTTATTGACTTTTTTTCATTCTTTGGAGAGCTGAATTTGAATTGAAATTGACGAATTAATATTGTACCATTTTCATCGGTCAAATAACGGACAGTCAGCAGGTAGGCAGGGAGGAAGTAGCTAGCCTGAAAACACCAAGTTATGCATAATTATGAAACCATTACCGTATTAAGTCTCCCACAGTCTTATAGTTAATCTCTAGCTACTTTATCACATAATCTCAACAGTCTTCTTAACTTCATAAATAGTAATTCAAAAACGAATAATACCGGTACCATTTTTAGTTATTTCATTACAATAGCCTCCTACATAATTAATTTTATTTTCCACATACTCTCACCTATACAGTCTACTTAACTCATTAGCTACGTATGCCGATTTACAACTTGTTTAAGAATATTTGATAACTGATTTTTTATATGGAGAGATCCCTGCAATTGAAGATACTGATGGGACAAATCATCATTAGATTTTTTAACGAAAACATTACAATCCATCTAATCATGGGTAGGAGAGAAAATTTAATAGGGATATAAAAATTAACTAAATTCAAATTTTTTACATGCAGATATCATTTCAAGTCTTAAAATAAAACTTGAAGATGTGTGTTCCTTCCCCAAAATACATTATTTTTTCTCCTCTTTGCGCTCAGTGGTGGAAAAGACCTAATCCCTCCTTCGGTTTCCCAGGGCTGCTTTCACCCTTATGTCCCCCCACTACAGGCTTTTCGTTTTTTTCAAATCTCATTTCTGTGACCCATTTGGGGCGCTTGCTGAAAGGTTTCATTCCAATCCATCAAGTCTTCTTTTTTGGCACTAGGGTCTAGGCATGTTGAATTCTAGTGTCTGAGGAGCCTTCTTTTGGTTCCCTGATCAAGGTTTTGTTTTAAATTTGTTATGTTTTCTTCGAGTTTGTAAATAAGCTTTACAAAGAAATTTCTTTACCATGATTATTAAATTTACAAATCTCCGCAAATAAAAGTTTTAATTGTATGATTGATCTGAAAAATTCAGGTTTAAAAAAATATCAAGGCTAAAATTAAGACAAATAAGTATATGATCAACATTTAAAGTATCTATGCTAGAAGAGTAACTAAATTACAGACAGTATCAAAATAACGGAAAAAATGTAACTGTTCTTATGAACGGAGGCTTATGAAATCTAATAATTATAAAAAATATAGTCAATCTATATATGAATACAGAAACAAGTAGCTGATTAACATGATAAAATAGAATGTAATGTTTACCTTTTATTTTATCATGTTAATCAGCTATTTATTCAAGTATTTATATATATTTTTACTATATTTCATTATAATAATTCATAATTCTTACTTTTCATAAGTACTCATACCATAAGTTGGATTTTGTTTCCATTATTTTTTTCAATAAATCTCATCTTCTAGCATAGATACTTTATGTGCTGCTCAAAAATTTATTTTTCATTTTAGCCTTGACGAAGATTCACATGTTTGGATCGAAACGTAGGCTCCCCTAATAGAGAATAATTTTTGACTGAATATCATGATTATTAATGATCCTAATCTTAAAGAAAACAGTAGACCATTACGCACATTTAAATTTGAGAACTTGGTGGTTTTTATTTTCATATACATTTTTATTAGTTTTTGATAATGGCGTTGTGTTTTTCAAATTAAATTTAGAGGTTTCCACTCCACTTCGAAATTTAATTTTTGTAGTTATATTTTTATAACTGCAAAAATATTTTATATTATATTTTTATTATATCTTCAAATGTTTATGATTTTTCTTAGAATGCAAGTTTCAGAACAGTAATCATGAGCTGCTTAAATTTGTGACTGAAAAATAAAAAGCATTTTCAGGCTTTTACCTTGACTTAATTTCCTCTCCTATTTCGTTTTATCTAGGATATAAATTTGTCAATATGTTCCAATATGTTTTTAACTCAATATCATGGGGTCACCTGTGGTTTAGTGGTTAGCATAGGAATGTACAATACCAAAGGTAGCGGGTTTGCGGCCCGAGGAGGCCTTAGGTTTTTTTAAAGGGAGTAAAAAATCTTCTGTCCCTCGGATAGGACGTTAAATGGAGGTCCCGAGCCTATACGATGTCAGGTAATCGTTAAAGAAGACTCCCAGTGTAGCATCGTCCGATTAGCCTTAGTGGCATAAAGTGACGTTAAGCAAAACAAACAAACAAATCAATATCATACATTAGGTTAAAAGTTGCATTCAGCTAACCATATGTAAAAAAACAGGAATAGAAATAATTAAAATTAGGAGAACCATTTTGTTTTTGTTTTATCCTTTTGAATTTCATTTAACAATTCTGTTTTTTCATATTCGATTATTTCTCATACACACCTTTTTTCTTCCGTCAAGAATTTGCCATGTTACGTTTCCTGAAGGGTTAAACTTTGTCTAACTTAATATCCTATGCCCTCTTTTTTTCCGGGTAAAGGAAAAGTTGACTTGATGTTTGTTGGCTTCTAATTTCTTCTTTTTTTCCGAAACTTTTTTGAAGGAAAGAGTTTTCCCAGACCGTTTCAACGTCTTGTTAAATTTGGATGGCTGATGTTGACTTCTATAATTAAATAAGTGAATATCATCCAGTTCATGAAAGTTCGTTTCGTACTATTTTCAGACAAGTTAAATTTTAAATTAGCCTGTCTCAATTTTTTCCCTCTATTTCAGGTATCTTTGTTATATAGTCATTGGATTTCGTTTAACAAAAGTTCCAGTCAAGAATCAAGGATTAAATGTTATTTTCTAGAGAAATATTGAAAATATAAAAAATGTGGTTACCCATTAGAATACAATCAAATTAAATATTAAAAATGGTCGAAATTTCACTAGATCCTGTTATTTGAATGAATAGTACCCCCCTCCCGAATAAATAAAAATCAGCGAAGAGAGAAGATTGACTTTGGCTTGGATGTGATCTCGGCGCCGCAGTGGTGGCGTACCGCCCATATTACGTGGGAGGCCTGGGTTCGACTCCCGGCCGAGGCCAATCTTTCGATAAAGGAGTTGTTAGAAAATTAAAAAAAAAAATAGATGAAGAATAATTCTACTTAATTCAAATTGACTGTATACTGCAAAAGAGTAGTCAGCTTCTATATTTCAAAAGTAGTTGTGGAAAATGGAGGATTAAAAAATATTATATCATCTCTCTTTATTTAATGCTTTTAGAGCTTGAAACGAGAAAGTGTCTCGTGGAATAAAAAGGAGAAAAAATAATAGCTATACGATGTGAGGAAAATATGGAGGGAATAAATTTGCATTAAGTAGATGCAGAGTTAGGTAAGGTTGCTCTGGTACTAGGGACAGCAACCATATTCACCCTTTTATTACCAAGAATGGCTTTCAAGTTGACCAATTGGATTATGCATTCTCGTCTAGTGTTCCCTTCTTCTCTTATTAAGGTATAATTTACTATTCTTAGCTTTTTTGGTTATGAATACTTTGGCGTCGACACCGTGGCTCACAGTGGTTGAAAATCGACTATTTTCTCAAAAACCTGGTCCAACCTGATCTTTAAGCCACAGCACTCGCAATATCATTTTGTTTCATGAAAACACCCAAGATAGTTAAAGAAAAAAAAAATCATACATACGAGCTATAAATTAGAGATAGAAATGCTTTATTTTTTTAAAACAAAACAATGCTGCATAAATACATTATCAATACAACTTTCATACATTAATTAAACCAAAATTACATTATAATTTGCACGCACATACACTTACAGTTTCATAATCTTACATTTAAAAAAAATATATATATTACTATTTATTTATTTACTATTGATATTATTGTTTTTTTTTCCTTAACCCTTTTTTTTTTTTGTTCTAGTTTATATCACTCTTGAGCAAATTTACCCTTTCGCGGCATTGTATCATCCTCCCTCATTTCCCTCCTTATCCTATTACGGCAAGCATATAGAGACTTTATCATAAAAAAAAATAGCTAATAGAAAAATAACTAGACGAATATATAAATATTTAAATAAATAAGTAGATAAGTAGATATGAATAGATACATTTTTTTTTCCCCTTCCATAATATCCCTATGGGAGGGTCGTGTATTTCTAAATTTTTATAGATTCCATGCCCTTAGGCCCCCTACCTGCATAGATGTTAACATTATTTTTTTTTTTTTTACAGTAATGGTAATCAATCTGTATGTTAAACTTTTCTAACTGAACACAAAACGAATTAAAGACGAAAAACAAAAAACAAAAAAACAAAAAATAAACAAAACAAAGATTAACAAAAAAATAAACAAAAATAAAAGTTCAAAACACCACTGGGTGTGGTGGGAGATGAGGTCCATTTGTTCTTCTGCCGGGTCTTCTGTCTTCTCTGGAGTCAATTCTGAAGGTTAATTAATTTTGAAAATTTTAGTAGTTCCAATTTATATTTTTCAAATAATTTGTTTTCGGGAGTAGGCCATGTGTCGCCCTTCATCATGATTGTTTTTATTAAGTGTCCTCTGTTGTGTTCGTGCAAGTGACAGTCGTATGAGATATGTTTAAAAGTTTGTGGAGTTTGTCCGTCACTATAATAATGAATAGATACATAATAAATAATTTATATACATAGTTATTAATTTTCAGCTATTAATTAATTGGACCCCACCAGGGACCACCACCGTCGCCGACTCGTCGCCCTCGCGCTCAATTTGGCTCTCGCACACGTAAATTTTCATTAACTAATTACTATGGGGTTTTTTTTTTCCTTGCTAATTACCTCTTGCAAAGGTAAATATTCAAAAAGTCCTTATTATGTGGTGTAGCGGTGGGGGAGGGCGGGTGGGGATTGCGCCCCCCCCCCTTGACTACCGCGGCCAACTTCATCAATGCGATCTCTTGTTAGTTCTCGCGAACTAAAATTTAAAAAACCGTAATTAATTCGGCTTTTTTTCGTTACTAGTTACCTCTCGCATAGGTAATTAGTCCAAAAATCTTTATTAGGTAAGACTATAGATTAGGGCGGGGGGGAGGGTTTTCCCCGACCCCACCAGGGACCACCACCGTCGCCGACTCGTCGCCCTCACGCTCAAGTTGGCTCTCGCACACGTAAATTTTCATTAACTAACCCTATTGGCTACATTCGCTGACGATACCGCACTACTAACATCACACATTTATATTTATTTATATGTATATATAATTATTTTTAAATTCTTAAGTATGTCTAATATAAAGTTCTAATTGATTTCTTCCAAAAAAATTTACGTATTAACTGCAGTTTAAGACTCATTTATTTCGTAAATTGCAAGAAGAATCCAAACGATATAGTGTTTGTTTCAAGAAGAAACAATGAGTGAGGCGGAACCTGCCGCTTGTCCGAACGAAGTCGTAGCAACCCAAGCGGCGGCTATGGACTGCAACGAAGTCGAAGCGGTCAATGCGAGAACTGCCTGGGAGGTAGTAACGGGCCGGAAGAGGAACATTGCTGCCGACCGGGATCCAAGGAAGCAGAAGAGGACCGAATTTGAGGTACCGTTAAATAATAGTTTTCAGTCTCTAGAAAATGCAATTGACGAATCCTCAACTTCTAATGCACCAAGTCAAGTGAAAACTAGTAATCCTCAACCTAACCTGAAACCACCGCCGATATTTATTAGTAATGTAGCAAATTATGGGGCTTTGGTCTCATACTTACATGTACATTCCAGCCCTAATTCGTTTACCCTCAAAAGCACATCAAAGGGAGTACCTGTTTATCCCCACACCCCTAACGATTAGAGGAAGCTAGTCACCTGCCTCAGGAACTGTGGAGCTGAACTTCACACTTACCAGCTTCCAGAGGACAAAAATCCACACGTAGTAATTAAGGATTTACATCACAGTACGCCCATCGAAGAAATTAGGCACGATCTACAAAAATATGGGTATGAAGCAATGAACATCACAAACGCAATCTCACGGTTCAAACGACCTCTCCCAATGTTTTTTTTTTGATATTAGTAAAGCCACGTTTAATGAAAAAATATTCGATATAAATACTTTATTTTATACTAAAATTAAAATTGAGGAACCTCGAAGGAAGAGAAATATACCACAATGTTTAAGGTGCCAACAATACGGTCACACTCGGTCCTATTGCAACTATTCACCGCGCTGTGTAAGATGCGGGCAAGGGCACGAAACCGCCTCTTGTAATAAACCAAGAGAAACCCCAGCGAAATGTGCCAACTGTCAAGGCGATCATCCCGCCAATTATCGTGGATGTCAAATGCTCAAAGACCTCAGAGCCCAGAAGAAACTGAGAAGTCGTCTCCACCAACGGGAATCTGGGACTCCGCCCGCTTCAATCAACCCAAAAGATTTCCCAATCCTAAAAGCACCTGCAAAGGCACTGACTACATTGCTGGACCACTAGAGCAAAAACAATACGCAACTGGTGTATTTCTGGACGTCACCCAAGCATTTGATAAAGTCTGGCACCAGGGGCTTCTCTTCAAACTTAAAACCATACTACCCCACACATACTACCTCATACTCCAATCCTACCTCTCCGACAGATTCTTCTCTTTCCGGCAAGGGTCAGAGATTTCTTCAATCCGACCAATCTTAGCAGAAGTTCCGCAGGGATCAATACTGGCTCCGTTACTTTACATCATATATACTCACGATATACCTACCAACGCTAAAATTTTGACTGCAACTTACGCTGATGATACAGCAATTTTATCAAGACATCGTAACCCCCTAGACTTGCCTCATTGAATATACAGAACCACTTACATCAATTACAAAAATGGTAATCACTCTGGAAAATGAAATTAAATCACGATAAATCACAACACATAGCTTTCACACTCAGACGAAATACTTGCCCCCAGTTATCATCGGCGACGACCAAATTCCACAGACAGACACTGCACGTTACCTTGGACTTCTGTTCGACAGAAGAATGACTTGGGGCCCACATGGGCATGTCACGGGTGTGTGGTGGGGCCCACATGTCAAAATGAAGAAAAAGACACTGAACATACGTTTAAAAATACTTTACTCACTTTTTTCTAAATCTTCTAAATTGAAAATCAGACAAAAACTGAATACATACACCTACTTACTTAAACCCATTTGGACATACGTCTCACAAATTTTCGGCTCAGCTACAAAAACGCACTTACGAAAATTGCAAACTTTCCAATCAAGAATTTTGAGACTAATTACGGACGCTCCCAGGTACGTAAGTAACCAAACTCTACATACAGACTTACAACAACCGACTATCCAACAACACATACTAACGCTTTACTCACGCTTTTTTCTTAAATTGGAAGGACACTACAACAGATTGATTAACCGCATGGCCACGGCTGACATGCCTGTTAGAAGGCGGCTAAAAAGAAGCTGGATGAGAGACCACCTCACCTGAATTAGTATCAAGCCCGGAAAGAGGTGCTGCTGAGCAGCTTCCTTCCCTCATGTCTTAATGCCATACGTTTTAATGCGTTGCTGCGGACCACGAATTCGCTGATTGTCGCCGATCGCTGACAGGTGCGAATCAATGTATGAAGAGAAAACAAAAAATTTAGAGCTGTAAATTTTAATTTTTAAATATTAAATGTATTATAATATTAAGATATAAGTTTATAAGTGCGATTCGGGTTACCCGGCTTTCCTTTTTAATTGGGCATGTCTCGCTCCATTTAGGCATAGACATAATTTAGATAAGAAATGGTGGAGAAAGGAACTTCTTTTTTTTTTTTGTTTTTTCCCCAACAACTAGTTTATTTTAAAAATCAATTAAAAAAAAAACAAAGGATAATCAATTTTTAATACATGAGAAAGATATGAAAATTTAAAGATTATGTAGTAAAATCTCTATGAATATTTTAAACATTTTATCTCAATGAATTCATATTTATTACAAACTATTTATTAATATTTAGGACTCAACGACTATTTTAAAATATAATAAGCAGATATAGTAATTCATATATTACGTAAAAAGTCTTTACTTTAAAGTCTGTAATAATCTAATTCGAAGCACAAGCTCCCTAGCATATAAACTCCATGAAATAATGAAGGTAATTTAATAAACAAAAAAAAAAACATATTTATACAAACGCCGGTGGACGCACCTTGTTGAATATGTTTTTGTATTTCCTTTAAGATATCGTCTTATTAAAAATGGATGTTGAATCTGCGATCGGCTGCGATTACCAATAAACAAAACACCAATACCAATAAAACATATGGATTGCAAAAAAAAAAAGCATTATTTTTATTGCATTCATTCGGGATAATATTATTGTGTTAAAATATCGAAAAGATCGTATCACTTTTATGGTATGTAATATGTGGATCGCTGATCATGATTATGAAGGAAAATTGTAACAAGAAACAAAAATGTAATTTGCAGAAATAATTAGGTATAATGTTATAATTTTTTTCGTTGAAAAATAAATTCTTTCTGTGATTGATTTTCAAAGGTTCATAAAAAGTGTAATAATAAGAATATCTCAGAATAAATATATAGAATTCGTTAAGTAACTATTCTTTTATTAATTGTGAAATTAAACAAATATTCTAATACCTTCAAAAAATGTGTCCGCCCTTCAATCACTGTGTGATGTCATGGAAAGATAGAAAGAAAGAGTAATTTTTAGAGGCCAACTTATCAATTATTTTTTTTTTTTTTTATTGTTTATAAAATAGGCACAAAGAAGGCGCAGTAAAAATTTCTTACTTTTTAAAATATTAATTTAAAACAATTTTCAAGTCTACTTTTTACTATTTATCATCATATTAAATTAGAACTTTTACTATATACTTACCATACGAACGTATATTCTTACCATATGAACGTGGTTATTTTTCGAAAATTGTGCCATTTTAAAAAGCCAAACTATGAAATCATTGTATGATTACTGTTCTACAGACAGATACGTTATGATGCGATATAAAAAGATTTTTTTTTTAATAACTTGAAAAAGTTTCTTAAGTCTCCTAATATTTATATGAATAATTATTACAGATTCTCTTTTATTTTTTCTTGCTCCAAAATTAATGCGTGCTTGTTTACCAGAATATAGTAATTGTACTGTGTCCTAATGGAATATTTATTGGACTAAATTCTAGTAAAAAATCAGCATTTTTTAAATTAATAAATTTAATATTGTTTTTATAATAGCTATTAAAAAAAAAAAATCATATATTATATTTTAAGAAAATGAAAATATTCCATTGTTCAAGTAAACATGACGAAAATATTTGATTTTTAAAAAAAATGAAAGATCCTTTTAATATTCATATTATTATTCAAGCTTTTTATGAAAGAAGAAATATTGGATGTACTTTTATTAATTGGAATTATTATATTTAGTACTGTTATTATGTAAGCAAAAGTTGTTCTACAAGCGTGTATGGCTCTTTCGATGTTCGTACTAAAATGATCTCAACTTTATTTCTAGTATCGAAGTTACAGATCGTTTGTGTATTGTTTAAGAACCTGATGAAATCTTTAGAAAACCGTTTTTAATTTATTTTTTTATTGCTATTTATTTGATTACTAAATAACATTTAAAAATAATTATGGTATGATAAAACAGTTACGTTCTGTACAATTCCTCGATTAATCGAACATGAGCTTGAGGAAGTATGTAGTTAGTGTGAAGAAAATGTAGAAGTAGATGGGAGGGACAAGCTTCTCTCTCTCAGAAGGGACTGACGTGACGTTTAACTCTTTGATGGCCCAACAAGTTAGGCTCAAACTAGAAACTTTTAACTTACGAGGCTAAAACGGGAGACCTTCTGCTGTTTTAGTTCCAATTAAAATGGATTGAGTTGTAAGGATAATTCATTCGTCTCCACTTCCTCATCCTTAAGTTTCGATTACATGCACGCTTACATTTACCATGTATTATATATAAGAGGAAATGACTTAAAAAAGTCATAACATAGCAGGAAAAGTCACAAAAAAAATGTGCATAGAAAATAGACCTGGATACTGCTAAAACCAAGAACTTCATTCTTTTTTTTTCTCAAATAAAATTTTATAATTTACAATAATTTAATTTAAACAATAACAGTAGAATAGAAAACGAGAAAAAAAAAATATTTATAACTGGAAAATGCTACTTCTTCACACTGATTACAGATTGCCCTGATTTTAGTAAAATATATAAAACATAATAACGAGCATATCATTTCTTTTTTTAGGTTTTTTAATTGAACTAGTTACCAATATCTACTTTTTTCTTAATAACAACTCATTTTTTTTTTCAAATATATACATATTAAAAAATTATCTCTTGAAGTGAATTTTATCATTAATAAAACCTGCAATTCATCTTATTGGTTTTTAAACTTTATACTTTGTCAGTATTCTAATCGTTAAATATTTATTGTATCATTTACCACTTTAAAGTAAAACACCCTAAATAGTAAAAGTTCCTAAAAATGGTTGCATGTCGTGAAATTTGTTATTTCTTGCGTTTTATTTAATAAAATTATAACTTTTAGAAGGTGACCATGAATTCAAATCACACAATCAGTGATAATACTCGCCTAAACGTGACGCCGGATTATAAACTCATTGTTACATGTTTTTATATCTATTCGTATGTGTTTGTTCGAAGTCATATTTATCTATTATTTCATTTTTCATTTAATGGTAAGTAAATGGTTGCAAACAACAATTAACGTATTTTCCTATCATAATCAAATATTTTTATAAGATAAATTTAATGAGAACGTGTGCTTGTTTCTAAGATTTTTAATTTGGTTTAAAAGAGTTACTATCCAATATTAGAGGAAACACTTCTTTCTTCTTATTCAGTTACAATAAATGGATTAATAATTTAGGAACTTTTTAAAAAAATTGTTTGTAGTCTTTATCAACTTTCATTTTAAAATTAATTCCATTGTGTCATTCAATTTTTATTTGTTGAGTTCCGTTACACGATAATTCTGATCTCTTTATATATTATTGATAATTTTGATGTTTTTCTTAATTAAAGAAGAATAAATCAAAGAAGAAGTTTGAAAATTATCATTTTGTGTCCATCTTTTGGAGAATATTCCATGAAAGACAACTCTAATCCTGTTAAATATGCTATTGTGAGCGGGGTAGCTCATTGGTAAGGCATTGTATCATTGCTGCTGAGCTGCTGAGCTCAAGGCCCCGAATTCGAATGTGGTATAGCGCAGGATATCTTTAATATTCTGTCTCGGTGGCCGCGAATCCAGCCTCTTAAAATACGGGTAATCTTAAATGAAAAATGAATGGGAAAAAAAAAAATCTGGCGGTTGAACGTGATGCGGTCAAATCAAATCCTGGCATGGCTGTTGACCAAGAAACAGTGCTTCCTTACACAGTACTGCTCCCAGAACCCCATTTTTTTTTTTAAATATGCTGCTATATTTTCTTGAATATCTTACGACAGACATACCTTCTTTTTAACATTATTAAATAATTTTTTTTTATTAATTGAAGGAAAAAATTTTCATGATATTTTTATGATTTAATATTTTATGTCTGACGTTACTTGATATTTTTTGCGTACCACCTACCAGCAGCTGTATGCAGTCTTTTAGGTATAGCTGGGAAGAACTTTATCTAACACTCCTTTCTCGTCCAATTTTGAGACTCGTCTCTATTTTCTCCGCGTTCATTTTCTTAATATAAAAAATGTTTATGATTTAAATCAGACTAATGCGCTAAATGTACTTGCCTCACGCGCCCGATTCACGCGATGACAACCTTGTTTAAAGAAAAACAAACAATAAGGGATGCCGAATTTAGATTACTGTAAAAGGATATAATTTTGCTTTTTATGACTTATTAAAGCGGCGATATTGTATTATAAATACGTTTTGTAAATTGTTGAGACAAAGCCTCCCGATTTTTACAATATTTCAAATAATAATCGACTTCACATAAAAAATACAAAAGTTTAGTTTAGTATTTACGCATTCTATGCAATAAATATTGCAGACGGTTTACACTTGAAAGTATTTATTAACTAATGCGTACATTGAAAATCATTTTTTCTTATAATTATATTATGTTTAATATTTTTCATATCAACATCTTCAATAGATTACATAGGTTGGTCGGAAACATTTGATTAAAGCCGAAGCTTATTGTCTAAAATTCTGTTTTAATCCATTGAGAACTGTCCTGTGACGTATAGGCCAGGTATTGTCTTTTTTGCTTGGAAGGCCCATTTAATCCCTCCTTTTGTTATGTTCCAATATTTTGTTCTAAGCTATTTTTCCCCTTCTGAATGAAATGACAGGGGACAATTTATTTTCCTATAGCAGAAACACTGTCTCTTTTTTTCTTGTTTTTATTGTCTCTTTCATAATGTTCACCTTCGTTCTATTCCATTATAAACTAACTTCTTTCTTCCTTCCCTCCAGTCATTTCCACTAAATTGATTGAAAAATATAAAGTGAAATTGATTTATAAATGAAATGGTCTATAAGTTTAAATCTTTAGTTAAATGCGATCCTTTCAAGGGCCATATCAGCCCACTGAAGGCATTTATCTTAATAACTGGGCTTTTCTATTTATAGAACTGGACTAGTTCATAGTCCTTTTTAGAGTTTAAAATAAGTTATGTACTAGAATTAACATTTGATATTATTTATTTATATTTTCATGATCACCGATTTAGTGGAAATACCCGGTATACTAAAAAGGTTTATACTGTTTTAATCCGCAATATTTCTTTCATTAGTTATAATTTTAAAATAATCGTGTATTTTATCATAATTCCTTAATATTGAAAAACTAAAATCCAGACGTACGTTTCTGTTAGAATATAGGTACTGTTTTAGTCATTCGTAACTCGACTATCGATTGACCTAAATAGAAGTTTTTACAGTTCATTCTGCTCTCAATATTATGTGTCTTTATTCGGGAAATTCATTATTGTTTAGAATATTATATTTTGAATATAATTAACGATAGATATTGGTTCTCGGATTCTTCAGCATCAGTGAGTCATTTATGATATATTAACTTACATAATGTACCTATTAGTGGTTAAGTATGTCGGCATTATTCAAATTTGGGCGTGGATATGCAAAATGGATTAAAGAGAAATTCAATTTTTTTTCAGGGAACAGTAACATTTCCTTACGTCCATTGTTTGTTATTTCGACCGTAAAATTCGAACATAAAATTAGATTAGATATTGCAAGTTTTTTAGGGGGCAATCATGAACAATTTCACAATTTTTGGATGTCTAACATTGAAAATGACGAAAAATTGATTTACTCCATTTTGCATTTTAACGTCTCATTTGGTAATCGTTTATTATTTTTATATATTCATATTATGTTTGCATTTTTGTCTTATATGGACCCACAAAAAGGATTGTATCGCCTTATTAAAAGTTGAAAAAACAGCATTTGCCATGCGCGGTCTCAGAGAAAAAATTCGGGTGGAAGGATACGATGTTGTATAAAAACTTGTACACTTGTTTACTTTAAAGAAGAATAGGTACTTTATTAAATTCATAGACATTTATAATGCTATTTTGGTTTTTCCAAGAATTAGACACATAGATTTATTTGTATAATTTTTTTTTCTAAATATCAGGGGAATGATCCGTGGACTCGCCCCTGATTTTTGTTTTTTGATATCTTTCTTTTTCATCGGAGCTATGGCTGCCATTAAAAAACGTTCTTGGCTCTCCTCCCCTTTTTCTTCCTTGTCCGCAAGCCTTTTATTCTCTTAGTGTTAATTACTATCTTTTGTTTATTCCATTTTCTTTTGGTTCTTTTTTTCCAATCTTAGAGTAGGAACTTATGATTTGATTCTGAATTTCTCTGAGTCGATACATTATTTTTTCCTAACCAACATCAAGATGATATTTAATATTAATTTCAAAGATTTTGTGCATACTCTATCCTTTAAAATTGCAACACTTATGTGGGTTAAACAGTTTTTTTCACTCAACGAAAATAATAATTTACAATGCCACAGAAATTATAGAAACTCAAATAATAAAAGTATCACATTGTAACTACACAGTAAAGCAAAAATAACCATACGACTTGAGCTTCAGACCAAGACTAACACTCCATTCAATCGCTCCTTATATTTCGTCTGAAAAAAAAAATTGTCTGGAAGGTTCTAGAGGCCAGCGTAGATAGTACTTGAACATCCTATATAGTCACAAACTTTGTTGACACAATTATTTAAAATCCTATGGTTTGTCTTATGTTTTTGTTTCACGTTAAAATATTACAACTTAAATTAAAATTATAAAAAAATGTTATGAAAAATAAATACAAATTCTGGTGGCTGGCTGTCCTATGGACTTAATGCCTTCAATATTTATGTTGAATTTGTACCATTATATTATAGTCATATTCTGGTCGAATAGCCGCAATTTTCTGTCAAAAGACAATCTCAAAATGATTCGATTATTTGATCGTCAGAACACGTGGTCTGAGGCATGAGGTTTGAGGTATGAGGTATAAAGCACTTCGGAGGTTATGCAGGATGACTGGAATTCAAAATATCTCTTGGGAGGAGTTCCAGGAGCTTGTTAAGAAAAAGAATAAAGAAAATTCAATAGAATGAGTATGCAGTTGGCAAAATGGCATTTGCAAAGCATCTTTTTATTCTCAAAGGGAAGAATAATAAAAATACTTAAATAAAAAAAGAAATGGATTACATACGGTGCAGGATACTTTTTTTTTTTTTTTTTTAACTTCATTTGTATATCCGCGCCTATCAACAAGATATCGACAATCAGCAGATTCGATGGCCGTAGACAATTGCAAATGATGACATGTCAGGCATGGGGAAGGATGGCATCCAACAGTACCTCTTTCCTGGCTTGATTCAGTTATTCAGGTCGGTTAAAGAAGGAGATCTCTCATCCAACGCCTTTTTAATCTCCTCCTCACATTCAAGGGCATTTCATCTGTGGCCATATCTCTGATTAGTAGGTTTATATGTCCGTGTAGGTTAGTGTGGAAGCGTTTGTAGAGAGTCTTGATTTGTTGGTCGACTGTTGGCATGTGGAAGTCAGTATGTAAGGTTTGATTAGTCACGTACCAAGGTGCTTTTGAAATGAGTCGTAATAATTTTGACTGAAAGGTCTGTAGTTTCTGTAAATGTATTTTTTTAGCGATTCCGTAAATCTGTGAACAGTATATCCATATAGGTTTAAGTAAGTATGTGTAAGTATTAAGTTTTTGTCTCAGTCTTAATTTTGAGGATTTAGAAAAAAGTGGGTAAAGTAGCTTTAGTCGTTTGTTCAGAGTTTCCCTTTTCATTTTAACGTGCGGGCCCCATGTCATCCTTCTATCGAGGGTTAGTCCGAGGTACTGTACTGTGTCTGTTTGGGGAATTTGGACATTTTCGATATAAATTGGTGGGCAAGTATTTTTCCGGAGAGTAAAAGTTATAGGTGTTGATTTGTTGTGATTAAGTCTAATTTTCCACAATTTGCACCAATCGTTTAATCTCTGTAAGTGGTTTTGTAAGGTTAGTGAAGCATGAGACGGGTCTTGATGTTTCTTTAGTATTGCTGTATCGTCTGCATAAGTAGCGGTCAATGTCTCATTACTTTCTGGTATGTCATGGGTGTATACAATGTAGAGTAGAGGGGCAAGTATTGAACCTTGTGGTACCCCCGCTAGGACTGGACGAATTGAAGAAATTTCTGATCCCTGCCGAACGGAGAAAAATCTGTCGTAGAGGAAGGATCGAAGAATGAGATAGTAGGTGTGCGGTAGTACGCTCTTGAGTTTAAAGAGAAGACCCTGGTGCCAAACTTTGTCGAACGCCTGAGCAACATCCAAAAATACACCACTTGCATATAGTTTTTGTTCTAATGCTCCAGCAATGAAGTCAGCAACTCTGTGTAGTTGGTGGGTCATTGAATGTGACTTGCGAAATCCAAATTGATGGTCAGGTATTATTTGTTTGTCAGTCAATATGTCAACTATTCTTTTGTATATTAATTTTTCAAATATTTTTTAACATATCGGAAGAAGGCTGATAGGTCTGTACGAAGATGGATAGTTGATGTCTTTATTTGGTTTGTGTATCATTTGAATCATGGAATATTTCCATTGTAGTGGGAATTTTGATGTCCTTAGTATGCAGTTGTAAATTGTTGTCAGAAATACCAGAGCTTTTCTGGGCATTTTTTGGAGCACCTCGGCAGTTATTAAGTCATAACCAGGGGCTTTTCTTTTGGGTAAATGTTTGATTTGTAGTGCAACTTGTGCGAGTGAGTGAATGAAGGTGGTGGAAGTGTCATTTGAAGTGGAATGTTTAATGAGTTGAGTACTAGGGTTTCATGTTCTGTGTTTGTTAAGTCAGTAAATGGGATGAAAACAGAAGAAAAGTGGTTAGCGAAGAGTTCAGATTTTTCCTCATCCGACACGGCCCAGGAACCATCTTCTCTTCGAAGGGGTGCTGACAACTCCCGATGTTTTAGCAACTTCTTGGTATGCTTCCACAAGCTTCCATCGTCTGTCGAGAGGCCAGTTATGTACGCGTCATAGTTTGTTCTCTTAAATTTTTGTATTTCTCTTTTGAGTTGATTGTTTAGTCTGTTGAATGTCTGTCTGTCTGAGGGGCGTCTGTCAGTCTGCCATATTTTACGAGCTCTTCTCTTTGCTCTGATCAAATCTCTTATATATTGAGGATATTGTGGCAAGTTAGTTGTTCTTGCAAAGTTGACCTTGGGTATTGTTGAACACGTGCCGCTTTTTGAATACTTTCTGTGAATATTTCGACAGCCTCTTCCAGTTCATTTTCAGTTTTAATTGAAACTGGGATCGAAAGCGAAGACTCTAAAAACTCCCTAAAGGCATCCCAATCAATTGGTCCATCTATCAGCGTTGGCTTCCTTTGTTTGCTTAATGCCTCCTCAAATATAATTAGATGCACCTCGGAATGATCAGAGCAAAGATCAGAGGTAGTATTTATGGTGTGAGGGGTAGTCCGCAGTCCTTTAGTAATAAAAAAGTCTAAAAGGTCCGGTGATTTTCGCCTTGATACAGGCCAGTAAGTCGGTGTGTCAGGATTTATTGTGTCTAATGAAAGCTCGTGGATGGCAGCCCTCAAATTCCTTCCTCTTGGAGTGCACAGAGGTGAGCCCCAATATTGGTGCTTCGCGTTGAAATCCCCTCCTGCTGTAAAACAGCGCCCTAAGGTACGGAAAAAATCGCAAAACATCGAAGATGTCAGCACGTATCTTGGCGGGCAGTACACCGATGCCAGTGTCATGGAGTGGTTTTTCATGTAAAGTGTAATGCCTGTGGACTGTATGTCAGGAGTACTTGGTAAGTGTGTATGGTTGTGTGATAGTGTTGTTCTGATAAGAATGGCTGTACCTCCGCGTGCTGTGTTGTCTGGGTGGTCTGTCCTATAGATCGAGTAGCCAGGAATACCAAATTTAGATCGTGGGGTAAGGTGCGTTTCTGTAATCAATGCTACGTCAATTCGTTTTTCATGAAGGTATAGGTCTAGTTCAGTTTTGTGTTGCGTTAGTCCGTTTGCATTCCACAGAAGGATGGATAAAGAGCCCGCAGTCAGCTGATTAGGGGCCATTTGGGGGATACATGGCTTGGGTCACCTGAGCGAGCTGTTGGAGGATGCCTAAAAGGGGTTGGATGAGAGAGTTAAGACCGTTGATTAACTGATGCAAGTGTTGGGGGCCGTAATTGTCAGCTGATGGTGGCTGCTGACTGACATCCCGCCTCATACCTGAATATGTCGGTTTATTTTGAGTTGGAGTCTGACTTTGCGATCCCATCGGCTGCGTTGAGGGTGCCCTCTGCTGCTGCTGAGCCGGCAACGGTTCTGTATTCTTCTGTGATTGACGATGCGTCTTCGGAGGCTGAAGAACAGGAAATTCTTCTAGACCTGGAACTGGAGGAGAAGATTGTTGTGAATGATTATTTCTTTTAGTTTTCTGAGCCCTCAACTCCTTCAGAACTAGGCACCCACGATAATTTGCTGGATGGTTTCCCCTACAATTTGCACAGGTCGCCTGTGGATCTCTCGTTTTAGTGCACGATGAACTTTCGTGGCCTTGGCCACATTTCACACACCGAGGTGCGTGGTTGCAATACGACTTGGTGTGGCCGTATTGTTGACACCTGATGCATTGAGGTATCATTCGCTTTCTTCTTGGCTCTTCTATAGTAACTCTAGTGTAGAAAATTGTTTGTATGTCAAATATTTTATCATTGTATGTCGACTTAGAAATGTCGATAAAAAACATCGGTAATGGGGTTTTGAATCGTGATATAGCATTCGCGATGTTTACCACTTCATATCCGTATTTTTGCATATCGTTTATGATTTCATTTAAAGGGGTTGTATGATGCAAACTTTTTACCACGACTCTTCTATTTTTATCTTCAGGGAGCTGATACGTATGAAAATGCGTAGACTCGTTACCAGCTTACGGTAAACCTCAGCTGTGCTGGGGTATACAGTAACCCCTTTCATAGTAGACTTGAGGGTAAATGAGTTTGGGGTTGAATGTTGACCTAAGAATGAGACCAATGCTTGATAATTTTGGACATCGTTGACATGAATTGGTGGAGGTGGCATTTCCCTCGGCACCGATGTGCTACCGCTTGGTTGGTCTATGTTCGTTAAATTACTAAGTTTAGCAAAGGAGTTACTCACGGGTATGGGTATCTCAGTTCCTGGTTCTGTCCTTTTCTGCTTTCTGGGATCTCTTGATTCAGGACAGTTTCTTTTTTTTCCTGTGACTAAAGCCCAGGCTCCGCTTACCTCTTCGTTGTTAACTGCCTCATTACACTCCATAGAGGCTTCACCGCTTCCCTCAACACTCGGCGTTGAGTCAGGGTTCATACCTCCGCCTAGTTTCACTCTCTACGGTTCACCACTGCTTCAGTGCTCAAATACTTCAACTTTTAGGCTCTAAACAGTGACGATTCCACCAGAATTTCAAACAAAACTTTTTGATAAAAATATTAGCATTTTTTATCAATTAAGCCCCATATGTTCCAGGATACTATACTATGATATTATGCTATACAACTTCATCCCAGGAAGTAAAGCCCTTGCTTCTCCGAAAATGAAAAGATTAAAAAATACTTATGTATTATTTAAGAAATAAATTTAAGAAGACAAAAGAAAATAGTTTCAATTAGTTGCAAGAGCAATGTGGAATTTCAATGCACTGTACCCAGAAATGCCGAAAGGTTTGGTGGAAATTTAATAAAACTCGGTGTTGTTTTCCCAGGAAATCTTTGATATTTGTTGTATTTTAGACAAAAGGAAACTAGGAACGTATTTTTTATTCACCACAAGTACATCAAAACTCAACTTGTAATAATAACAACAATGCATTATCATGTGACATCTAAAACATTTACATTTTATATCAATCGATATTTACTTTCGATTGCAGATACCACACACCTCCTCACTTAGCTAATTCTTCCCCCCTTTACGCCTGCGTAATTGGTCTGCGTGTTTTTTCATCCGTCGCCTCCTGTCGCCGACCAAAGACTCCTCCTCTACTAACCAGGTGTTCCGTCCCAGCTTTCTACATACCACCGCTGGGGTCCATCTTCTCCATCCACCTTTCCACACCTCCATGTAGACCTCTTCTTCTGGTTTGAAGTCCTTTAATTTTTTTGGTTTTAAATCACCATCATTTCTAGTAGGTTCTTCTCGGGGCATTAGTACGTCCAACTGACACCGTACTTTTCTTCCAAGAAAAAGTTCTCCAGGAGATATACCAGTAGAACAATGAGGGGTTATCCGATATGTGAACAAAAAATTGTTTAATGCCTTGTCGATTTCTGCCCCTCGACTTGAAGTGGCCATCTTCTTCAGAGTTTTTTTTAGTGTCTCCACATATTTTTCCACCTGACCGTTCGAAGACGGGTGGTGAGCTGGTGTGGTGATGTGTTTGATACAAAATTTTGAACAAAATTGACTGAATTCCCCCGACGAAAATTGTTATGCTGTATCGTTATCTGTTATGATTGTTTCCGGGATTCCATTACGACAGATTAACCACTTTAAATGATAAATCGTGTTCGCTGCTGACATCGTACTTAGTCTAAATATTTCAGTCCACCGTGAATAAGCATCAACCACTACCAGGAACGAGTGGCCCATAAATGGTCCGGCAAAGTCTATATGAATGCGTTGCCATGGTTCCTTATCGTTTGGCCATGACCTAAGAAACATCTTTTGAGGTTCCCTAGAAGCGTATGTTACGCAACTGGAACTTGACATTGCGGACATTTCAATATCTTGATCTATCCCAGGCCACCAGACCTTTTCGCGCGCTAGAGCCTTCATCTTTACGACTCCTATGTGTGTCTCATGAAGATTTTTTAATACAAAATCTCTTAATTTTGATGGAATAACTATACGGATTCCCCACAATATACAACCTTTATAGTTTGTTAACGCCTGTCTCTTCGTGTGAAATGGTTTTAACTCCGGACTCGGTCAATGCTCGGGCCAACCTTGATCGATGTAAGCTAGAACTGATTTAAGAACACTATCCTCTGCAGTTTCCTTCGCAACTTCCACATAAGTTACAGGGCCCGAGGTCAATATTTCATCGTATATTAGCCCAACTACAGTCTGATATCCATCATCAGCTGTATCAAACGAGTTGTCGGTGGTTGTGGGAAGTCTACTTAGACCATCGACCTTCCCAAATGCTTTTGTAGGAACATACTCAATTTTGAAAGAAAAGTTGGTAAGAAATAACGCCCATCGTTGTATGCGACAACGTTGTATTGACAATGTTGTATTTTAGACAAAAGGAAACTAGGAACGTATTTTTTATTCACCACAAGTACATCAAAACTCAACTTGTAATAATAACAACAATGCATTATCATGTGACATCTAAAACATTTACATTTTATATCAATCGATATTTACTTTCGATTGCAGATACCACAATATTAATATCAATACCAACTATTAAAACAAGAAATGTTCTTACTACTCTTATTTGTAAAAGAAAAATAGATCTGCATAGATTAAACTAAATTTACATACACTGATAAAATTTTGCTTGACTGGAATGAAGTCACTGAAAACCTTTTATAGTCATTATTAAGTTTTAAATAAAATAAAATCGAAATATGACTCAATTATATACTGAAACCGGGATCCAGGTTCACCTTTTCCCAAATAGGGTTGTGAAAAAATGGCTTCAGAAAAATGTTATAGGGAGGTCTTGCCATTCTAAGCTCTCTCCTGACCTCAATATCATCAAAAATGTATTCGGAAACCTATACAGCTTGCTTTATGACAACCGTATCCCGTTCCAACCAGCTGAGGAATTAAGGCAGCCTTCTAAATATCTTGCGGAAATATTGCTGAAGGTAAATTCTTGGCTAGATGAAGGAATATTGTTTACCTAAGTACGTTATTATTATTTTATAGGATTAAGAAAGATTTCTTTTCTGATGGTTGTAAACTGTAGCTAAAATGGAGGAGTCAAAATAAGTAGGATATAACGAAGTCTAAGCCGATGGAGAGGGTGATTTTGAGAAATCAACTGTTTATTAATGCATTTATTGTAATAAAAGTTATGTTTATAGTGAGAGTGAGTACACGATTAAAATCATAAAATTACAATCTAAAATGTCTTGCAAACATTTTATGCATATGTGTGTATAAAAATAGATGTTTTATTCTTTACATTTAAAAAGTCTCTGTAACGTATAAAAAGTCAATCAAAAACATATAAAAAGTCACTATAATAGAAATTCTAATGATTTTGCATAGTGTTTATTTACAATAGAACGCTGTACATGATAAATAATAGTATATTATTGAGAACCAAGTGTATAAACATTTCTTTATAAAATCTTTTATTTATGCAAATGATTGGCAATTTTAGTATATTAAGAATTAAGAAACCAATTATATATTGGATATAATTAAGATTAATATATAAGTATACCTCACCTAAAACAAAAATGTGTAGGTACTAAATACCATGCTGGAGAATCGCCAAATGTTTATCATTAGGGTTAATTAATGTCAGGTTTTGTCCTTTATGATTCATAAAATGCTAATTAGATCATTATGGGTATTATTATATTTTTACTGCTAGGTATTTTTAAGCCTGTAATAAAGGAATATTTAAACTTTTTTTCGTTGTATTAAATACAAATTTAACTGAAGTTATACAGAAAGACTTATATATGAAGATTTCAATAGTAATATCAATCATGGTTCTTATTGAAAACAAAACATTATTTTTCTATCTTCGAAATTCTCTTCTGCAACATTGTTTATTTAGTATTCTGGGTTCAGTCAACGTGTGTCCACTAAGTTTATTTAAAATTAAAATAGAAGTTAGTTAGAAATTAAAAACCCGGCTGGCTCCTCGCCAATAACTTGATTGATGTGGCCAGATTGGCTCTAACCGCACATTTACGGCATTGTCGGAACTTATCAAACATTAAGATAATGATCTTGATCACATCTATTTTTGGAATAAGTTGTCTGCTATTAATGAAAATTACAGTGCCTTGTTTTCTTTTCCATTTCCCATACTTAAATATTTTGTATATGCAATGAATGATAAGTTTTTGGTTTTTTTTCTTTTTTTTCTTCCTATATATACCCCTATTTGCTTTTAAAACCTTCTGAATGTCCCTGTTTTGCAGCTAAAAAGAAGGCTTGGCTTTAGATGTGGCTATAAACCTAATCGCATTTAGAAACAACTTTTGGAAATAGTTTATCTGGCACAATTCTTACCTATTGGCACTGTTCGCTTGCTTAATCTTGAAAAGGCTTCCTCAATCCAGATGATGTTGTCGTTGTTTGATGTTGAACAATTTTATTCTCAAAAATATATAGCAAATTAATTTGAAGTCAAATCATTAACAACATGACAAAACAGTAACTAGAAGTGACCGAACAGTGACTCACTGGTCAGTTGGGTGGCCAGTGGTGAAAACAACGCTGCTGGATCTTCCCTGGTTATATGAGGCCGCGACTCACTCCGACCAAACGTAGACCTGTGTATCTAAATGACCCCAACTGTATCTCATCGTGACAGAGTTTCCCATGAAATGAGTAGTCGCCATGGTCAGTCATCTTTTGGGAAAGGTAATAGGTCCTCAGAGCCTGCTGATCAGCCATAAACTATGGGCATAGACCTCTTTGTTATTGTCCTTGAAACCGGAAGAGTTGACGACATTCGTGGGAAGGACACTGCCAAATTGGATCGGTAATCGAGGATCGAGCCACTGCATCTTAGAGAGAGTTGTCTTAGTTCCCGCAAATACTGAATTCTTCTCTATAAAGAAGCGATAGGCAAAATAGTTCCTTAATAACTTTGTTTTCAAATGAAAGTGTAATAGAGTTTATTTTTTGTTCGAGGTTGGATGTGAAAATAAAGTCTTTTTTAGGAGGTCGCTGAATTCATTGTAATAAGACCTTTTTCATATTACTTTCCTGGTAACCGTCCTCTCTTTATATATATGAATTGTTTCAATGCTTACCTTGTATAATGATCTAGTTAAATTAAACTATTACATGTTACTGATACATACCCCTTCTCCGGCTCTCCTGGGCAATGGAGTTTGACAAAGTTGGAGCCAAAGCTGCATGAGAATAGGTTTATCGTTCCATTGATATATTTCATGCTTTTTAAATTTTTAATAAAGCCACGTTCAGTAAATGGATGACCAATATCTATCGATTACGATGGTTGTCGCTTACCGACCAGTCTGTGTCTTCGACCGCCGAATATCTTTTTTTATTATACTTAAATTCTCTTCTCATTTATTCAAAGACGTATAATGTATTATTATTGCCGTACACTCTAATTTTTACACTACTAGTTTGTAACTGTACAAGAGTGAATATGAAACTTTGTTGGTAGAAGGTATAATTAGAATAAGCAGTTTATTTTAGAATCACAAAAATGTATACCATAAGGAAACAAGGAACATCTCATGGTGATATTAGGGTAAAAATTGATGTGTATTTTCACCTCTTCATCGTCTACAGACAAGCTTATGACTGTTTAGACCGACGCTAAGTTGTAACAGGCCGCTAAGAAGGGAAGACGGGTATCCCAAAAAAACTGATACAATTAGTGTGCACAACCTAGGATGGGACTCAAGGGAAAAACAATATCCAAATGACTAAGTCCAGTTGCTTCCGTATCAACAACGGGTTAAGACAAGTCCCATGTCCCCCATCCTATTCAACATTGTTTTGGAAATGGTAATGAGGGCCATTAGGACTAATCCTAGAGGGACTATCTACAACCGAATGACAGCACCTTGCTTCTGCTGATGACGTTGTCATTACTGGTCGCACACGAGCTTCATTGCTAAGAGCTTTCGAGGAATATGAGCAGGCTTCAAAAATTAAGCAGGACGCAACATTAATGAAGCCAAAAACAAGTATATGAAGACCTCCCGGAGTTTTTATGGGGCGAGGAATGGTTTTAGGATGGAGTGTATTTTTTTCTAGCAGGTACAGTAGTTTGAATACCTTGGGGGCAACATCAACGAAAAGAATGATATACAGCTACAATAAAGACACGTATGATGGCCGGAAATAGATGTAGCTGGGAGTTCGGAAAAGTACTTAGGTCGAAAATGTTGCCCTGGCTGTTAAAGCAGGCTGTATACATTAGTATTATTAGACCAGTAGTGACATATGGATGTGAAACATGGGTCCTCACCAGGAAGTCAGAACAAATGCTCAATGTGTAGGAGCGGAAATTCCTAAGAAGGATTTTTGGCTACTATGATGGAAGGAGATCAGTGGAGGAACAGAAATAATCTGGAGCTCCGTGATTTATGGAAGACAACCATATATACAATAGATACTGTCACCTGCATCAAGTAGAGTAGAATTAGGTGGCTGGAATGAGAATGGAAGAGCAGAATCCCGAGGGAATCCCAAAGAAACTTCTAGAGGGACACCCAAGGGGAGGACGAAGAAGAGGGCGACTCAGATTGCGGTGGCTGGATGACGTAAAGGAGGACCTGAGGACACTTGGAGTACGAAGGTGGAGAAGAGCAGCTCTGGACAGGGAGGAATGGCGGAACATTGTGGAGCAGGCCAGGGTTCTCCGAGGACCGTAGAGCCATCGAAAGAAAAAAAAATGATGCGTATTTTATCAATTATAATCGGTTGATGGTTTTATTTTTCTCAGTGCTATGAGTTTTAGAATATCCTTTCAAATGATATGAAATAAGCAATGAAGTCTTAAAAAGATTAACTTTTAAATTATTTCATATCTGATAATAAATGATGTTAGGTACTAGTTGTTATTTTTAAACAAACTACTTCATTCATTAAGTATTCATTTAGAAAATCATAGATCACACTGAAAAAAATGTATCTCCTAAACTATAATTCTAGGTTAGGCTGAGCTTACTAATAAAATATAAATCTATATCTATCTTACTAAATCAGTCCAGAGTAAAGGAATCTTATAGTATTTGGTCTGAAAGTGTCCGGAGGGCTTTAAACAACTGGCATACGGCAATAAGCTGTCCGGGTTTGGTGCCAAGGTATGAGGGATTCAAAGCATATTGCAGGAAATTCTGCAATCCAGGATCAAAATTAATCTTGTTCCATCAAAAGCCTATTCGCTATACATAAAATAGTTTAATCAAGGTAGGTAGAGTTTGAATCTCATAGAAAAAAAAAAAACTTGTTAGGTCTTAAAGCTTGAAATAAAGTCATATACTTTTATTTATCAATAAAGGCTCATAAAATACTTATTTAAATTGGAATGGCTGGAAGGATGATATAATCTTGTTTGTTTGATATTTTAAAAGATATTTTAAGGTAATTATATACTATTTGCCTTTAGAGGTTTTTGGTCTAATGGAATTTATCCATTTATATTTTGTATAAATGAATTTTTTTACTATTATGGCTATAAAAATAATAGAATTCGTGTAATGCATTCTACTTGCCTTATAATAGATCTTTTGTCCCCTGCGATGTATTTATATCTGCTGACTTGGCGAGTTAAACCTGGCTTGTTGTCAACCGTGTAATAATGATTTTAAGTTGATTATTCAAGTTCACATAAAATTAGATACATTTAGGCTAAAATATATTTTAGATGTGTATTTCTTTAATAAAATGAAAATGAATCTTATAGTAAAATTCATTGAGAAATCAGAAAAGGATTCATACACTGAGTTTGAGGGTACGTGTGATTTTTTCTCCTTAACAATTATTATGGATAAATAAGGGAGAAAAAAAAAATAATGTATTTTATAAAAGTACAAATAAATCAAAAACTGTTTCAAATAAACCTAATGCACAAATAACGAACAAAAACTCAAATTGATTGATAGTTTCAAAAGTGGTGAGTGTTTACTCTTTTATTATTCTTTTTTGGTCTTTCGTTATTAATTTTCACCTGTCAGCAAGATGCTGACAATTGCAAAATGAGATAGATGGTTTTGGAGGAACCAATGGCATGTAAGGAATGGGGAGGAAAAGTTCACAACAGCACCTCCTTGATTTAATTTCCATGGATGTTTCAGAGAAGCAATTTTCTCTCATCCACCCTTTTGTAAAGTTTATGTGCTAGTCATATGCTGGTAGATGGAGGTCTATATATAAAGTTTTGTTATTCATTTATCAGGGTCCTTTTGTAATAAGTTGTACCAAGTTTGATTGACTTCTAGTCTAAGTGTGAATGTGATGTTTTGACTTTTCTTGGCTCAGTATAATTTTAACGAAAATTAACTTTGTCTGCTTAAATGATTACTGAAATTGCAAAATTTTTAATGAGTCGCAATGTTTGGCAGAGCGGTCTAGTATCATGTATATTCAAAATAGAAGGTGGGCTGAACTGACTGTTGTAACGAATCCGTGCTGGCAGGCCTGAAATAGCCTTTACATTTCTTGTATACCATGTGATGTGAGTATTTCTTTTGTTTTTGTTATATAATCAATTATGACCCAATTAAGTATTTACATAGGGGTGTTTGTACTTGGTATAAGTATAGTCATTATATATTGTGTCCAATATGTTTGTAACTGAAAATGTTGTATTGCTTCTAAGAAGAAAATAACTGCGAACATTAATGGTAAAAGTCGAACTTAGTTAGTTTTTATTCCAGTATTTTAAAGCAACCAATTTAATATAAAAAATCACAATAAAATTACTTTTCTTTTTAAAATTAACCTTTTCAATGTTTAATTCTTTCTTAGAAAATTCCTCTAGTATTTACTTCAAAAATACAGTGTTCTATAGTACAAATATTAATGTAATATCTTGAAGAGTTATTTTCTAAATTATTATTTACTGCTATCTTATTACGTAAGCAAAAAAAAAAAAAAAATTACGTTATGACGGGAATCCAATTCTTCATCGTTAGGTTGCTTTATAACGACTGAGGTCGGATGATTTTGACTTCTGACCTCGCTGTGGGCTAGCGTGACATCCATGTCGTGTTTGTGCTAATATACTTCTGGCCAAGAGGTGTAGCAAGAGTAATCTCTTCAAACGACTTACTAAATTGTTATTGCTTTTTTTTTCTGGCATTATTATTTTATTCTCCGTTTTGTCGAAATGACTACTGATTATAATTAATTATTATTATAAATTATAATAGCAATTAGTACATTAATTTATAATCATTGCGGCAAAAAAAAAAAAAAAAAAAAAAATACCAATAATTTTTTTTTTTTTTTTAGAACGTCAGGAACGTTTGGAATGGGAAGAGTTTAGGTTATTGTGATTTTTATTTGATTTTATTGGCGTAACGTTTCCAATTTATTATTTTTATTTTTTATTTTTTTTATTTTTGGAGTTCCTTTTACAATCCTTATATATAGAGGATCAAAATTAATATACATAGAAAAAAGGCCCCTTCCCCATTTCAGCCCCCTCAGAACATTTTAATAATGACATAGCTTACCTGATAGCAAAGAATATTTGATTTTCATTAAACATGACGAGTTTAATCAAAATCTATTTTTGAGAAAGTTGAAAAAATCGTAAAAATGGGAAACAAAGTTATAAAATAAAGTGCCCCTCTGTTTGATCAATTTTGATTAAATTTTTGCTGTCACATCGCGGGCATATACATACATCATAAACCCAGTTTTATTAAAATTGTTGGAGCCGGTTTTGAGAAAATCGAAAAAAAACAAAACAAAAAAACGTTAAAAGTTACGGAATAAAGTACCCCTTCCATTAGATAAATTTCAAAGAAATTTTTGCTGTCACATGGCGGCATATCCGTATACCAAATACCCAATTTCAGGTTCGTACGATTTATTGTTTTTAGGATAGTCTGTTCACACACACACACACACACACACACACACACACACACACACACACACACACACACACACACACACACACACACACACACACACACACACACACACACACAGATCATTTCACGGAACTTGGTTATTTGCACTCAAGGAACCCCAAAACGTGTATTTCCGTTGAAAATTGGAAGTCGAAATTTTTCACGATCGCAATACTTTCCCTTGCTATACATTTCATACATAGGTAAGTGAAAGTAATAAATAATCAAATCACAATAAAGTTAATTACTGATCTTTGGTTTATTATGGTTATGGGTATATATAAAACCTTGAATAAAATTGGGTAGGTCACAAAAAAGGAAATATACTTTATTCTGTTAGAATCCAGATTTCCCTATGCTGTAAACTTTTAATTGGAAGTCTTACACAAAACACGTGCGATGTGTGTTTATTCCCTGCTGCTGCATTATCTCCATTTGCTAAAGAACCTTGCCCTAATTTTTTTCGGATTAACGCCTAAATATGTTTCGCTCAACCTGATGTTATCACTGTTTCATTAGTCTTTTTTTTTTTTTTTTTTTTATGTTTGATGTATTCTATGTAATTTTTTTCTAAAACAAGTTACTATGAAACTGTAGAGGCAGAGAAGTATTTTGCCGGTGTGTTAAAAGGCTTAAAGGAGTTTCCTACCTTAATTTGATTTGAGGTTTGACATTGTTATGGAGCTAAGGATCATGATGTACATATATTATTTATTTCGCATTATTTTCCGAGTCATCTCCGCAAATTCAGTATTATTTATGTCTGCATCACCTACCAGGCTTCATTTGAATGAGACTTTCTTCGTAGTTTTGTTACTGTGTGAATGATGGTATATTTTCGCCGAGAATATATATAAATAGCCCACTCGAAGAAAGGAATTTAAATAAGAGAATAACTAAATGCTAGGGAAGGGAACAGAAGTCGGGCGGGAGTATCGACTGACTGCTCTAGACTGGCTGGCACCTGGTCGGTTCTTCCCTAGCGCTACTACGTCACCCTGCTCCCCGCTGTCAAAGACCTCCCTTTCTAACTTTCTTAGTTTCATATCTGCATTACGGCTTCATCCATAGGTTTTATCTAAGTTTATTAAACTCTGTTATTATTTAATCAGTCGTTTGAGATTAACGATAAGTTCAAAAATTCGAATGTATACATACGCTAGCAAACTCGTTTTTCTTCTGCACGCTCTCTTCTTACTTTCCAGCTTCTCCTGCATACATGCATTACGATAATTTATAATAATCTTTATAATCTGGGTTTAAATAATTATATTAATATTAAATTATATTACAAAATTATCACACAAACAAAATTGCAATTTTGAATAGCGTTACAAATGGTAACTACAAGCGACAACACAGTGATTCTATAATAACCTTTTCCTTTCAGTGCTCAAGGCAAGGCTAAGCCTCTATTCCATCACTTCTTATATTTAGTCCGGAATGGAACATCCCAAATCTTTCAAATGTAACAGAAATAATCATCTATTTTTGTTCCACGTCGTAATATAATTGTCTTAAACCAGCTATGAGTCCAAAACATTATTGATTATTTTAAGGTTAGAAATTTTAAGCATATTTTTTTCATGATTGTTGCTTTAACAACACCGTTCATTTAATTACTCTTAATTTAATATCCCCTTGGCATTCGTTCAAGTTTTTAATCCAATTCATCGCCTTACATTTTATAGGATAGCAGCAACATTTTATAGCATGGTCTTACAAAAATACAATTAAATATTAAATTTACCTGCATAAATATAACACATATAGCAAAAGCATATTGTCTTGCATATATCTTAAAGATTTACGTACCTATTATTATTAGTTTGGCGCTACAACTCAGTGATGAGTCCTGGCCTCCTCAACCAGCTTCCTCCAAACGTCTCTGTCTCTGGCAGCCACCATCCACTCCCTGATGCCGAGCATAGTTCGTGCGTCATTCACCACACCATCAGACCATCGTAGCTTCGGTCTTCCCCTCCGTCTACTCCCGAAGATCCGCTCTGTCAGCAGCTTCCTTGGTATCTCGTCGCTTTCCATTTGGGCCACATGTCCAGCCCAGCGTAGTCTACCAGCACGAAGGATTTGTGCGACATCCGGCTCTCGGTAGATATCTAACAGTTCCTGGTTGCTCCTTTTCCTCCATTCATTTCCAGCTCTCTTTCCTCCCAAAATCCGTCGGAGCACTTTTCTTTTGAATGTTTGGAGATCCTGTTCGCTCTTTTTCGGGATCGTCCATGTTCCAGAACTGTAAAGGAGTATTGGGCGTATAAGTGTCTTGTAGAGAGTTATCTTTGTTTGCCGGGAGAGGTAATTGCTTACGAAGTGTCTACGTGGCCCAAAGCAGCATCGGTTGGCCAAGACAATTTTATTTTTGTCACGCGTACCTATTAAATACGTTTATTTATCTGATGGAAATGGTTGGGGGTGCGGTCAAATTAAACAACACTGTGCAATAACATATATTATGCCGACGTTTCGACCCGAGGTTCAAGTTTTAATCAGGGCTGTGCAGTCCACTGGTATAGAACGACTCACATTTTTTAATATTTTTTTAATTTTAAACATTTATTTATCGCTTTACTTTTTTTTTATTGTAAAAAAATCTATAATTGTCTCAGCACTTACTTCTACTCCTATTATTGTCTAGGGCTATTGCTTTTCAGTTAGCTGCTTCTAGCTGTTAGTCATCTTTGTATCTATCTAATCTGGTTTAAGGTTTTTCTCTTGGACGCATGCCAAACACAGTATCGCTCTCCTGTCATCTTAGTCTAGTTACCGTTAAAATACTGACTTAACATTTTCACCTTGTTGTTGTGTTTTATGCTCTCAATGTCGAGAATAAAGCTTAAACTTATTTAGAAAATTTAGTTTTATACAATGATAATAAGTCAGAAATTAGTTAACAAAAAGCCTTGTGTCTCTAAACTGTTTTGGAATTTCCCATTTTCGTTTTAGAATTTTAAATTTACTTCATGAATGAGGCATCTAATTTTATATTATTGTTTCTTTAAAGTTCTATTTGTATAATAAGGTAATAACATAGCTAAAATAAGTATTTTTTTTGTAGTCCTATTTATTAAAAAATTGGTACCATATTAATGATTTAAAATGCCATAGATAACCAAAAGGTCACTTATTTATTACATATTACAAAAGTACACATTACAACGTTTCGGCTTCATTGTGCCACGTTCGAGTTTAACAATAATGATATGGAAATGATTAAAAAATAGGACTAGAGTGAATGGTAGGTGTTTTCTAATTAAATTAAATGTTATTGTGTAATATATTTTGAAAATTGTGTAGGTGATGTATTGATTACAGAATATCATAGAAGTGAGATTTTTTTCTGACATACGGCCTATGCTCTAAATAATAACACAACTCTAAATAATACGTATTTAGTATAAAGTTGACTTGCTATGCAAAACACAAATAATGCTCTATGACTTCATACACTTATTTGGGATATAAATGAAAAAAATGTCTCACAGTTTTGAATTATTTGTTTTTCCAAATTTTCGAAGTAAGAGTAAAAGTAATTTACTTATAATATTAGTAATTAACTAATTGAATAATTTAATAATTTTAGTAAGTAATTTACTTACTTACTTTATAAGTATAAAGTCAGTTGTAACTTTAATCTATGAAAATATATAAAATTTTGGACATCGGAGGAGAAAGTTCTTTAAAGTTATAATTGTTGCATATTTAGCCTTTTTTTTAAATTTATATTATTACAAATCATAAGCAACTTATTTAAAATGCTTTTCTTTTCATAAAAAAAAACTGGAATAAGATCTTTCCAATCCCCCTCCTTTGGTCTTTTGCCAAGTGCATTGACCAGACGGGTGTCATGTAAAATAGGTTTCTCATAGGAGTCTGTTCTTCTCAACATACTCATGATTTGATCAAAATATGGTGATATTTAATATTAAAATTAGTTTATATTATTTTTTCTTATTTCGAATTTCAAAATATTTTAAACTTCTTGAATTCTGGGAGTAATTGTATCTTGTATAAAGTCTTGTATCTTGTAACATTATATTCTGATTAAAACTAAAATCAAGTCATTAAATCTAAAACGTATTCATTGTTAATCAATGCTTATTTTCACCTGTAAGGCATTTTAAAAACATTAATTTGCTATATTTATGTTTGCCTCTAATCTCTCATGTGAAAAATCCATTGAGTTGATCTTTAAGTCTTTTCTATGAGAAGAGTGGTGTTATTTAAAAAAATGTCACGTGAATTTGAATTTTAATGAAGATTCCTATGAACATTTTTTTACTTTCACTTACCTACATATGAAATATATAGTAAGTGGAAGTATTGCGATCGTGAAAAATTTCGACTTCCGGTTTTCAACGGAAATACACGTTTTGGGGTCCCCTGATTCGAATTAACCAAGTCCCGCGAAATGGTCTGTGTGTGTGTGTGTGTGTGTGTGTGTGTGTGTGTGTGTGTGTGTGTGTGTGTGTGTGTGTGTGTGTGTGTGTGTGTGTGTGTGTGTGTGTGTGTGTGTGTGTCTGTGTCTGTGTTTGTGTTTGTGTGTGTGTGTGTGTGCGAACAGACTAGCTCAAAAACTATAAACCGTGTGAACCTGAAATTTGGTATTTAGTGTATGTATATACCCGCGATGTGACAGCAAAAATTTCATGGAAATTGGTCGAAGGAAGGGGGTACTTTATTTAAAAACTTTATACGTTCTTTCAATTTTCACAAAAACGATTTTTTTTTATTTTTTCAAAAACGGCTTTAAAGATTTTGATCAAACTGGGTATTTGATGTATGTATATGCCAAATATATGATAGCCAATATTTCATCAAAATTGATCAACCGAAGGGGGGACTTTACTTAATAATTGTTTTCCAATGTTTACCATCTTCCAAATTTTACAATTTGTTGATCTCAAAAACGGTTTTAACGATTTTTATCAAATTCGTCATCATTTTCACGTTATTTTATTTACTCAAAAACG
The DNA here is from genome assembly GCA_911387785.2 of Aelia acuminata. Classification (NCBI taxonomy): domain Eukaryota; kingdom Metazoa; phylum Arthropoda; class Insecta; order Hemiptera; family Pentatomidae; genus Aelia; species Aelia acuminata. Next base: position 77,522,123 of record OU426982.1, read on the forward strand.
TCTTTAACGATTAACAAAAATAAGATATGAATGTAGAAAAATGTGTGACTTTGGGAAATGATATTTAATAAAACACGTCAATTTCTTATCTAAGTTATATTATATTATTATCTAAGTAAGTTGGTAAGTGAAAGTTGTGTGTTGCGCGCACGCACCAGATTTTTATTTACTCAAAAACGGCTTTAACGATTTTCATCAAATTCGTCACGTTTAATGAAAATTAGGTGTTCTTTAATATCAGGTAAGCTGTATCACTATTAAAATGTTCTAAAGTGGGCTTGAATGGGGAAGGGGCCTTTTTTTGTTTCCTATAAAGAACCTTTTTTTTTTTTGATAAAGAGAAATTATCTGTCTCTCGTTTCGCCTAAAAATAAGAAATGGCTAAATATGAGATATGATAAAAATCAAGTAAACATAGAGAGGAGAAAAAAAGAAAAACATTCAGTCAACTCATAAAACACGTTGAGCTCACGCATGCGGAGTACACCTTTAATGACAGACCATTGTTTCTAATCAAAGCCGTTCTGTTCATTTAATGGAAATTATTTGTTTCATAGTAACTAAATGAAATATTCAACAAGTAAATAGGGAATTATAACATCAGACGGTTTGGAGTAATATGCTGGTATTGCCGAATTATCACAAGTAAATACTATTAATCAATAATAAAAAAAATATGTATTTTATTTATTTTTTTTTTTGAGCAAATGAAAACAATAATAAGAAATGAATGAGGAAAAATGTGTAACTTTAGGTAGTGGCAGTTAACAAAACGCATTAATTTCTAATCTAAGTAAGTTGGTAAGTGAAAGTTGTGTGTTATGCGCATGCACCAGATTTTTTTTAACTTTAGACTTCTATTAAATCAGTCACAACTAAGCAACAATCAGAAAATTAGATATAATTTCCTGTACCATATATAATAAATGCTATATATTATATTATAAATATGATCACAACTTGCGTAAGAAAAGAAAAGTAAATTCATTATTTTTTCTATTCAAAAAATTTCAAATTATAGATTTTCATATTATTTTCCAGTTAAATCCTTTTAAACTATTATTAGACGTGAAGATCAAGTTTAAAAAAGATTTATTTATAAGTTCTACAACACTAGTTCTACAACTTGTAGTCTCATTGTTTTGTAGCTATTAGACCTCATCAACCTAGCAATAATTCTATTCATTTTTTTTTTTTACTTAATCTATTCATACTAGGTGTGTACCATAGAAAATCTTACTAATTGGTCAGCAAAAAAAAAAAAAATCTGTTGCGATGCCCGCAACACACAACTTTCACTTACGAACTTACTTAGATTAGAAATCGACGTTTTTCGATAATATGTAAACGCCATTCCTCAACTTCACACATTTTTCCACATTTAAGTATATACTAATATTTGTATATCTCCATAAGTTATAGAGGATTTGTATTGCAAAACTTGAAAGTTCTCAGTACTTTTCGATTTATTATTGCTTATTTCTTTTTTTGAGGGACCTAATTTCATCAATAGTTCAGCTTTTTTTTATAAGTATTATCTTATACCATATTTTTACGCATCTGCGATGCTACAAAAATTTTAGCATCACTTATTTACTCTATTAAGTAAAATTAATCTTTTTATTAATAAATAAAAGTTTTTATTTTCGTACTACGGTTAATAAAATTTTGGCCGTCACTTATACATACATCAAATACCAAGTTTGATCAAAATCGTTAAGCCGTTTTTGAGTGAAAAAAAACAACAACGTGAAAATGGGACAAAATTTATTAAGTAAAGTGCCCCCTCAAATTGATAAATTTTGATGAAATTTTTACTGTCACACCGCGGTCATATATATACATCAAATACCAAGTTTGATCAAAATCCTTAAAGACCATTTTGAGTATATAAAAAAAAAAAAAAAACAACATTTATTAAGTAAAGTGCCCCCTCCAATTAATCAATTTTGATGAAATTTTGACTGTCGCATCTTGGGCATATTATTATTACACCAAATACCGAATTTAATCAAAATCGTTAGAGCCGTTTTTCAGAAAAACGTAAAAAATAGACAAAATTCTTTAAATAAAGTACCCCTTCCGTTTGACCAATTTTGATGAAATTTTTGTACGTAAATACCCAATTTCAGTTTTGTACGGTCAATAGTTTTTGAGCTAGTCTGTTCACACACACACGCACGGACGCACGCACGCACGCACGCACGCAAGCACGCACGCACGCACTCACGCACGTCTTTAAAACCGGAAGTCGAAATTTTTCACGATCGCAATACTTCCACTTACTATATATTTCATATATAGGTAAGTGAAAGTAAAAAAAAAACCGTAAATTTGAAACTCATTAATACGTACTTAAGAGGTGCTTTCAAACTTTTAAAAAATCTAGATGCCTTGAGGCGATACAAGTTTAAAATTTCACGTGGAACTTTACGGCTGGTTGACTATCGATCTTATTCAATCTTGTGCGAGTGACTGATTTTACGTCTTGTAACCGCAAAAACCGCTGGCGCTGTAAAATAATTTATTTTCAGTTGGGCTTTCTAATTTACTTCATGTTCACTGTTTTTCTTATAATGGATATATTTTTTTTTTTTTTTGTCCATAATATGTACATAATATAAATAATCCACCATCGTAGTTTTAAAATTAAAAGTTACATACCAAGCTATTACTTACTGCTTACTAATAAGATACTGCCTTATAAGGAAATAGCTACAGCCGACATCGCCATGAATACTAGGAGGAAAATAAAAATCTGGTGCGATGCGCGCAACACCCAACTTTTACTTACGAACTTACTTATATTAGAAAAATTTACGTATTTCGATATTATGTAAACGCCATTCCTCAACTTCACACATTTTTCCTCATTTAAGTATATACTTATATTTGTATATCTCCATAAGTTATAGAGTCTCTGTATAGCAAAATTTTGTAGTTCTCTGCACTTTTCGATTCATTTATGTATGAAGGGACTAATTTCATCAACAGTCGAGTTTTTTTTACTGCTTGCTTGTTTTTTACTACGAGTTGCTTTTTGCAAATACATCGTGAAGGTGAATGGATAGGTGTATTTACGTGTCTTATGCCTTTCTGAAAATCAAGAAAGATTACTGTTCCTCTAAAATCGCTTTATATTGTTTTCAAAAATTTATTATGGAACAATAGTTTCTAGACTAATATATACCTATATTAATTATAGACCATTATCTAATACCATATTCTTACACACCTGCGATGCTTCAAAAATTTTAGCATCACTTATTAAGTAACTCTCTTAAATAAAATTAATCTTTTTATTAAGAAATAAAAGTTTTTATTTTCGTACTACGGTTAATAAAATTTTGGCAGTCACTTATACATACATCAAATACCAAGTTTGATCAAAATCGTTAAAACCCTTTTTGAGTAATTATAAAAAATTAAAAAAGTGAAAATTGGAAGAAATTTATTAAGCAAAGTGACAGTTAATTTCCCCATATAAACAAAAACAAAGGGACTTTATAGGACAAAAACAACAAATAGGCCCCTACCCCCAAAAAAAGCCCCCTTAGAATATTTTAATAATGATAAAGCTTATTTGATATTAAAGAACACCTAATTTTCATTAAACATGACGAATTTTATAAAAATTGTTAAAGCCGTTTTTGAGATCTTCGAAAAAAAGGTAACTATTGGAAAAAAATTATGAAATAAAGTGCCCCCTCCAATTGACCAATTTTGATGAACTTTGGGCTGTCGCATCGCGGGCATATTCATACATCAAATACCCAGTTTGATCAAAATCGTTAAAGCCGTTTTTGAGTAAAAAAAAAAAAAACACGTGAAAATGGGACAAAATTTATTGAGTAAGGTGCCCCCTCCAGTTAATGAATTTAGATGAAATTTTGACTGTCGTATCGCGGGCATATACATATACCAAATACCGATTTTATTAAAAATCGTTAGAGCAGTTTTTGAGAAAAACGTAAAAAATAGACAAAATTCTTTAAATAAAGTACCCCCTCCGTTTGACCAATTTTGATGAAATTTTTGCTGTCATATCGCGGGCATGTACATACACCAAATACCCAATTTGAGTTTTTTACGGCCTATAGTTTTTGAGCAATTCTGTTCACACACACACACACACAACACACACACACCACACACACACACACACACACACACACACACACACACACACACACGCGCGCACACACACACACACACTGACATACCATTTCGCGGGACTTTTCACGATCGCAATACTTTCCTTACTATATATTTCATATATAGGTAAGTGAAAGCAAAAAGGCGTTGGGTTGAACACATGTCGTCTAAATTTATTAGTCTCTATTCAGTAGTTATGAAAATTTCATTTAGATACCATAGAAACAAACAATTTCCGTTAAATAGGTATGTTTCAAAAGGCACTTAAAACAGGTTGAAAACTGTCTATCAGGAGCACTTCGCCCTATTTGTTAACAAAGGGCTGTGAGTAAAGGCGTACTGCACTAGCGAAAGAGTCGTTAAGGTATTTTAAGTGCTTGTCCGGAACTCGGGATCCAAATATAAAAAATCTGGTGTGTGCGCGCAACACACAACTTTCACTTACCAACTTACTTAGATTAGAAATTAATGCGTATTGTTAATTGTCACTTTTCAAATGAACAGAACGGCTTTAATTATGAACAATGGCCTGTCATTATATGCGTACTCCGCATGCGTGGGCTCAACGAGTTTTATGAGTTGACTGAATATTTTTCTTTCTTTTCTCCTCTTTATGTTTTCTTTATTTTTATCATATCTCATATTTAGCCATTTCTTATTTTTAGGCGTAACGAGAGACAATTAATTTCTCCATATAAACAAAAACAAAGGTACGTCATAGGAAACAAAAAAACAAACAAAGGAAAAGGCCCCTACCCCATATAAGCCCCCTCAGAACATTTTAATAATGCTAAAGCTTACCTGATATTAAAGAACACCTAATTTTCATCAAACATGACAAATTTGATAAAAATCGTTAAAGCCGTTTTTGAGAACAACGAATAAGAGGTAAAAATTGGAAAACAATTATGAAGTAAAGTGCCCCCTCCGTTTGACCAATTTTGATGAAATGTTGGCTATCACATCTTTGGCATATACATACATCAAATACCCAGTTTGATCAAAATCGTTAAAGCCTTTTTTGAGAAAATCGAAAAAAACTTAAAAAGTTATTAAATAAAGTACCCCCTCCCTTTGAGAAATTTTGATGAAATGTTTGCTGTCACATCGCGGGCATATACATACACTAAATACCCAATTTCAGGTTCGTACGGTTTATAGCTTTTGAGGTAGTCTGTTCACACACACACACGCACGCACGCACGCACGCACGCACGCACGCACGCACGCACGCACGCCCCCCCGCCCGCCCGCCCGCACGCACGCACGCCCGATCGCCCGCACGCACGCACCCCCCCCCCCCACACACACACACATACAGACCTTTTCGCGGGACTTGGTTAATTGGTCTCAGGCGACCCCAAAACGTGTATTTCCGTTGAAAACCGGAAGTCGAAATTTCACGATCGCAATACTTCCACTTACTATATATTTCATATATAGGTAAGTGAAAGTAAAAATGTAGAAATTATTAATTTTTCTATCATCTATATATTTTATGGCTTTGTATACTGAATTTCATTCTTTCTGAGTTCCTCAGCTTTCCAACAATATATCACTAGACTCATTAACGGAAATAGCAATATAAATCTTGAGGAAACATTTTTCTTGTTTTCTCCTGTTGGTATATGTTTAGCAAATTTTTCATATTTAGAGATTTCTTATTACATAATGAAAGTCTCAAATTGCAGAATAATTGGTTAATTTCTCCATAAAAAAAATTAAAGTTCCTTTATAAGAAGAAATTATACCTTCGCCATTTAATCCCCACCTTCCCGATGTTAAAGACTCCTTTATTCGAATTGAACAAGACGAATGTAATCAAAATCGTTCGTCCGTTTTTGAAAAAAAATCGTAAAAATGTCACATTGCAGGTTCGTAGGTATTTGAGGTAGGTATGTGCCTCCAATATATTTTTCAGTTTAGACCGGTTATTTTTTTTTGAGGTAGTCTGTTCATTAGGGTGCCCTTTATTTTTCAAAGTTTTAAGTTTCTAACGCATAGGTCTTAATTTTGTTCATTTGCATCTGAAACACTCGGGAATAAATTTTTACCTTTTTTTTTTTTTTTTTTTTTTTTTTTTTTTTTTTTTTTTTTTTTTTTTTTCGGGACTTTAAGGCTTCCATTGAAGCCCTATACTGCCCATACTAACACCCATGGCACTGGGTGATACTTCTCCTACGAAAGAAAAGCACCACCCAGGGCGGGACTCGAACCCGCAGCTCCGGCATGGGAGTTCGGCACTTTACCGCACAGCCACACCGGGCCCCTAAATTTTTAACTTATTTGGAGTACGGTAACTAGCCCACTAGCATCGAATCATGTTCATATATGTTGCGCGGCAGTAGCGGTGGGTATTCACGGCATTTGTCATTTTTTCTCAATTATTCTCGCGATTAACACGTATTGTTTTACATTTAAAAGATGACGGTGGAATTAAGAAGCAATAAAAAATGTGTTTTCTTAGTTGGTGACGAAAATTATCAAATAACAGGCGCAAAGTTACCGTCTAATTGTCATGTTCTTGCAGTACATTTTTTTAGCATTCGCGAAGTTAAATTGACTGTCAGTAAAAGCGCTAATCTCGACATTCGGGAGTGTATTATATTTTGGGAAAAAGCTAGAATCCCTACCAGAGCTATACATAACTGTCTAAAAAACTTGTGGATCTTCACCATGCTTGGAGGGAGTTGCAAAAAAAATTCTAAAAAAAAATACAAGATATTCACAAGCGCCGTGAGGAGGACTTTAATAACAATTTAGATAATTTATTTTATATAGCACACGCTGATGATTTGGATGAAAATTGAAGAAGATAAAATAATTTTACAAAAAGAAAGAGAACCACGGAATCCAGAGTGTTTAGCGGGTGTAGACAATAAGTTAGCTAAAAAAATGAAAGGGCAAGACAAAGGAAAAAAAGATGTGAGCAAATGTGTTTCGGAGGTTTATCGTCATCTGTTACCACGCAAGCCTTGAGAAACCCGTAGCATCCACTTCTCAAATGGTAAGTTTTCAAACTGCTAAAAAAAAGAGGAAGGGAAGACTTTATTCCCTTGAAAGCGAAACTCGAAACTTTTCACGATTATAATACTATTTTGTTATAAATTACCTATATATATATATATATATATATAGATAAAATAAAGTAAACAACAAAAAATATTCCATAATACTGCAAACCAATTATTTGGATAAATGTTGTAAAAATGGAAAATCTATGTGCTTATATGATCTCTAAAGCCCCCTTACAAGATCAATATTATTTTACGTAGCGCAGGTATCACAAGTGTCAATATTATTAACAAACATGTGTGGTCAATAGATGTATATACGAAATTAGTACTAACTTTGTAATATTGACCGCGTAAAGTTGACTTTTGTCTCTAGTTGAGAGTAAAAAAAAAAAATCTTGATTTTTCCAGAAGAAATATATATATTTAATATCTTACGATTAGCGGGGCTAAAGGTTAGGCTAAAGGTGTAGAAGGCATGCTTGCCAAGAATTCTTTTAGGGCTCTGGATTTTTAGCCTGATTTTATCAACGTCCTGTGAATAATATTTCCATTTTTTTCCTATTGTTCCGGACACCATAAAATCAGTATAAATTAGTTGCTTCTTTGGAAATAGGGGGTACTAGTAACTATAGGGCGGACAAATTAAGCTTGGTTGCTCCCCTAATAAAAATCCTAGTTTCGACCATGCTAAGCATGTAATATATATCTATGGAAAGATATGTTTATCTTTGAAAACCTTTTTCGATTAGGTTGTTCTGTCGAATGCCTTTCATTTTTTAAAATAAACTAAATATATCCTATATTAGATGGTTATAATATTTTCTTTTAATTTACTTGCAAATATTTTGAATTTCATTTCGCTAACTGATGAAAAATTTATTTCAACTCTCCTGGGCCTTGGAGGTACAAAATTATTTATTTATGTTCCCCATATTATTATGTTGCCCTTGGGAGAGGAAAAGTTTAGATTAATCAAGAGCTACATGTTCCACCCAACCCCCAAGTTTTGCATATCGATTTGGAGGTGACCCTTGACATGGAAAATAAATATTTGAAGGGTTAATATAAAACTTGTTTGCCTCTTTTATTATAGGAATAATTATTTCATTGTTGATGCGATAGTTGAACGACCGTTAAATAAAATTTCATCATTGTATCGTCATAAAGATTATTGCGAACTTGAATTAATCAAAACAATTAAGCCCCGCTGTTTAAGCCCCACCTTCCCGATGTTAAAGACTACTTTATTGTCATTGAAAAAGACGAGTGTAATCAAAATCGTTTGTCCGTTTTTGGAAAAATCGTAAAAATGTACCCCCTCTGTTAACTCAATTTTGATAAAATCTTAGCTGTCACATTGTGGACATATGGCCTTTCTCAAAATACCTATTTTCAGTTTCGAAAGGTTTTTCGTTTTTGAGGTAGTCTGTTTATACACACTCCATTCTATGCCGGAGAGAATAGTTCATAATCGAGAAACGTGCTTTATTTTATAAACAGTTTATCATTTCTACTTTGAACTGATATATTTAATGAAGTTAAGATTTTTATGATACATAATAATGAGTGTTTGTTGTCGACTCTATTCTTGCTTTTGAGTAATCACTTTCTTTAACCCCTGCTATTTATATTCGGAGTCTGGCTCGGGCAGTGAACAGAAGCACATCGGGTCCACGCTGGCATCGGAATTACCTGATCATTATTCATCTGATTGAATGCAAATTTTCCATGTGTGTGGAATGTGACTTCAGGAAGTGTTTTCTAAAATTTAGCGCAAATCGCTCAAGTATTTTGGCCAATAATTTAATTTAACTTAGTAAATATTCGGCGAGGAGCTAGCTGATAAGGAGCGATCAGCAAGAACCTGCACCGCCCCACTCTGCCGGCCCCAGCTGTTTGTGGAGCCCAGCTGTCAACGTAAACATCAACAGGCATTTCTCTACGTCTTCTGTCATCGGACCCGGACTTACTTGTAATTTATTCCATTTATTTAATTTTAGGCAAGGAAAATTTACAAAATATAATTAACAAAGAGAGAAAATAATAGTTATAGCAACAACAAATAATTTTTTGATTTTGTCCTGGCATATAAATCACTATATTTACTTATTTACTTGTATATATATATTTTTTTTTTCTTTCTTTTTTGTTTCTTTTTAATTTCCGTCTTATTGGCATTTCAGTTTGTTCTATTTTATTTATTTTTTTTTATCTTTGCTACTTGCTTTCAATTATTTGGTAAATTAACCAATAATATGATTTTATCTATACTGAACCTAATTTATTTTTTATGTCAATTTTTATCTTATTTTAAACTCGAATGACTTTTCCTAATCAAAGGAAAGATTCCACAATTTTATTAATGATTTTTAACCTAATTTTTTTGTGGACTTTATATTTTTTTTTAATTTATTCTTTTTTAAAAATTATTATTCATTAAAATATCATTATCTTTTATCAATTAATTTTAATTTGCTGTTACTAATTTTAATATAGTTTTTTTTTTTTTTTTTTTTTCCCATCTTGTTTTATCTTTGTTATAATATCAATTTTAGAGATTTAAAAGGTAAATATATATATTTATAGTATTAGTTGATTGTGATATCTGTCTTTCTTTTGTTGATTTTAAATATTTAATTTTTAAATTTGTTTAAATTTTTATTGTGAGATATTTATTAATTAATTGGGATATTTTCTATTTTATTTTTGGATTTATTATACTTATTTGTAAGCATACTTGTCCTTTCTTTTATTTTCTTATATATTGATATTTAATTTAGGTTATGTCATATCATGCCAAAAATAGAAATAGGTCAAACGGTATGGGTTCTGAGAACTGGTGGGCCCGTTCAAGAAGCTGTTGTTGCCTCTGTGATGACTGTGGCAACTGCGGGAGGCGGCGAGAAGGAGTTTGTAAAAGTTGAATGGGCTGACGCAGAAGGAATTACGCTAGGAAAGACAGTTTCAATTGATGATGTCTTTCCCCGATTGCCTAAATGTCCACAGAGAGTCACAGGGGCGGAAGTGGAGAAGCAGGATAATGGTCCACGCCCAGAGGACAAAGTTTGCCCAGTCTGTGGGCTTTCTTTTAAAGGTGAAAGAGGACTCGGAACCCATATCGCCAAGAAGCATCCCAGGGAGGCCAATAACAGGACTTTGAGGGCAATAATCAAGAACGCTGTAGACCCAATAAATGGAGAGGGTGAGATATCAAAAGTAAAAAAGGACATTTCGCAGTGGTCTGCCACATTCAGGGGCCTTTTAGATATGAATCAAGTGAATCCTGCAGATTTTGATGAGGCCGTAGGTAAGTTCCTTAATTTTCTTAAAGCATTAAATGCGGAACTACCAGGCCCCCAGCACCCCGCCGTAAAGTTTTACAGAATGAGAAAAAGAAACAAAACCGATATGGCTGACAAGGGTGCTGGAAAAGTCTCTAATCCGCAGAGGGCTAACAAAGCAGACAGGAGTCGTCGGCAGCAACAGTATCAATATGAAGTAGCACAGTATAATTATTATAATAAAAGAAAAAAAGTAGTGCAGAATATTATGAATGCCGACGCTCCGAAGCAATGTCCTCTAAAAGTAGCGGATATCGAAAAACATTATAAAAGCCTCTTTGAGACCGAAAATCTCCGTAAGCGTGCGGATTATGAAAAAGCAGCCCCGATGCCAAATATTATGTCCATAAATATTGAAGCATTCAAAAAAGCAATAAAATCTACGTCTATGGACACATCGCCGGGGCCCGATGGCGTGTTAATCCGCACCATAAAGTATTTTGATTTTTCACATATTTTCAAAACAATTACGGAGATAATGTTGAAGGTGGCCTATGTACCAGAACAACTTCGGCAAGGGCGCACAATTCTAATATATAAAGGAAAAGGAGAGGCCAATAATATATCATCGTGGAGGCCAATAACGATTTACTCAATTGTGCGCCGAATAATAGAAAAAGTTCTGGACCAAGAACTAAGGAAGCAGGTCACCTTCCACAGGAATCAAAGGGGTTTTATAAAGGGACTTCCGGGAACGCATGTCAACGCGAGGATTATAGACGCAATATTAAAGGATGCGAAAACTAAGAAGAACGATTGCGCAGTCGCCTTCCTCGACGTTGTTGGTGCGTTTGACAATGTTGGGCATGCACACATAGTTAACTCGTTAGAAGCGAGGGGTGTGTCACCGGATCTCAGGAATGTGATTTCGGCTCTCCTTAGCACGAATAGAATTAGGATTAATATAGGTGCCCACACTACTAGCCAAATCAAAGTGCTGCGAGGAGTGGCCCAAGGCGGCGCCTTGTCATCGTCGCTCTTCAATATAGCTATTGATCATCTATACCGCGACCTGTGCGATGAAGATTTCTCCAAAAAGTTTGGTTACAAACTGAAAAGAGACCAAGATTTTGTGGTCCTCACAGGTTTCGCAGATGATCAGGCTGTGTCTGCGCGGGACAAAGGGGCGGCAGAAAGAGTGATCGGCAGCATACAGAGGAACCTCGCGGAGATTGGTTTGGCAATAAATCCTCAAAAGAGTGTGGGCATAGTCTTAAATAAGGGAGAGCTGGAGGCAACGGTGCTCTCCCTCGAGAATGGAGACGGCATCCAAACAATTAAACAAGGAGAAGTCATTAAGTATTTAGGATGCAGCTTCTCGGGAGAGCTACTCTTGGCAGAGGATTCGGTGGCAAAATTAAATAAAAATCTTGATAAGCTGGTTACCTCTTGCTTGTTGAAGCCCGAACAAAAGCTCAACATTGTCAACCAATATCTGTTCCCGGGTCTCACTTACCCTCTCCAAACTGCGCCTTTAACAAAGCTGCGTCCGGAGGTGTTGGAAGGAATCGACACAATGATTCGTAGGAGCGTGAAGGCCATAATTGGTCTTCCTGCTAACACCTCCACGGCGATGTTGTACGCTCCCAGGAGGTACCGAGGATTGGGTTTGATCCGCTGCCAATGGGAAGCTCCTCTTCAACACTGGTCCATTGCTCAGCGACTGTCCAATGTGCCGGATGCCCTGTTCCAATCTACATTTGATTACTCGGCGGAGATAGCAGAGTGTGCTGAGAGATTGGGAGTTGAACAGGTGCACCGGAATATGAGAGCTCTACGGCAGTCGCTACGAGAAAACTCGTTTGAGGAATGGGCCAACTGCAGGTGGCAGGGCATTGGAGTACGACATTTTAAAGACACCCCGAAAGCTAACAAATACATGTACGAGAAGCAGATACTTTCGGGGTCTGAATGGTCCAATGCCCTGAAGCTGAACATCAATTATGCACCCCTGCGCGGAGTCCCAGGTGTCAGCGGACAGGTGAGAGAAGTTGGGTCCCTCTGTCGCAAATGTAACAGAGAGCCTGAAACACCAGCACACGTGCTGGGAAAATGCCCCAACAACTCACTCCTGATAACTCGCCGTCACCACAGGGTCAAACATGCATTGATGAGGCTCCTGAAGGAAAGAGACTTCGCCTGCTTCGAGGAAGTGTATTGTGTGGATACGGATGGATCCACGAGATATGCCGATATAGTGGCATTCCCGAAGACCGGAAAGTCGGCTGTCATTCTGGATCCCACCGTGAGGTACGAATCTAATGACCTCGATCAGGCGAGTAAAGTTGACGAGGAGAAAAAAAAAATATATGAAAAGTGTATCCCTTTTCTTAAAGAGAGGTTCCGCGAGAGCTTCGGCGAGAGAGAGTTCCACGTGAGAGGCCTTTGGTTCGGAGCCCGCGGAACTATACCTAGGTCAACCAGGAGCTTCATGGAGGATCTTGGTGTGGAGATAAAGGACGTAGCAAGCTTGGCGGAGAGTATAGTGCTGGACTCCCTGGGTATAATACATCACCACATTTATGGTGGTGGCTGAATTTAAGACTGGTGAGGGGACATGTATGTATGTAAGTTATTTATTTATGTATTTATTTATTTATATGTGTATTTATTTATTTAGTTTATTATGATTAGTTATGTAATGATTTGTTAAATTTTATTATCTTTTTTATTGCCGATTTATATGCCTGATAGTGTTTTTTTTTATTTTATTCTTATTTTTGTTGTTGCATGATATATATATTTTATTTGAAGTTTCTAATTGTTATGTGTAATTTTTCGAATTCAAGAGAGCACGCGGGGGTTTGAGTTAAAGAGAGAAAAAAAAAAAATAAAAAATGAAATAAAATAAAATAAAAAATATATATAAAAAAAAAATATAACCATATAGGTATAAATAGGTATATAAGCATGGATGATATTATTATTATATATTATTAAATAATGTATTAAAAATAGTCTAAAATAAGATGTATATAGTATGCTGTGTATTAGCAACCCAATGTAGTTGGGCAGCATCACTTTTATAATGAATAAAGTGTTTCTCTCTGATTAGTAATTTTTTAATACAATCTATTATGTCTTACTCTTCTCAGAACGAACCGGGGATGCTTGATTTGTGGTGGGTGCACTGTTCGGTGAAACGAAGTTAGTCCGAAAAGATTGATGAATTGTTTCTTATGGTATATGATTCATTTCTCTTATCTCCCGCGTTCCCACCAAAGTTAGCTCCAATCTCGTACCGTACGATTATACACCCACAAAAATTAATAATTATTAGATCTTAGTCCATTTTATAGTATAGTAAAATTTATTTATGTTAAGAGCCCCCGTCCATAAATTCTTAATCAAAGGGTAATACGCTTATAAAATTTATAAACTAAATCCATTCATTAAGCGATTAAATCCGTCTATCTTAATTTAAACAAGACTAAATTCTCCATTTTCTGAATTATCAAATGCATATATTGAAGTTGAAGGATTCGGATGGTATAGCTAATCTTCTTTCGAGGCTTTTGTTGAATTCTGACAATTTCAAACGCTTCTCAATAAAAAATATTTTTTCAAAGACACTTTTTAGGATATTTTTCTCCGATCTTAAAATCATAAGTGAGATAAAAAAAAAATATATATATAAATCATATTTCTCTCGTGACCCATGGATAGAGTCAGGATAGCGTGCTCCTAGTCGCTGAGATAGATTAATAACTAACCCGCTTTTCTGACTGAATATCGAAACATTTAGCCTACACACCTCGAATGTAGAGAAAGATTCTCAGGTAATACATTTTTAATTACGGTCCTTTTTCTAAACCTCGATTCCCAATAATAATTTATTCGTTTTATTCAATATTATGCATTAAAGGAGTGTATATCAACATCATGCTCATATCAATTTGGCATTTTAAGCATATTTTCGATAATTTACAACTTTTTAAGGATTTCTCGCTGGGGCATATAATGCAAGAGAATATTATTTCTAATTTTGAATTCCCTTGAGGAATACGCGTCAGATAAAATAATTGATGTTAAGATAACCTCTTAATGCAAAAGTAAAAATTGAATTTGAATTTTTAAACTCTTAAAGTTTATCAAACGACTGTTGCAAGTGTAAATTATAATAAAACCTCTATCCATTAATGCAAGTAGGGGTCAATAGTTACTGTCTCCGAAACCGCACAACAGTAAAGTTATGGTATTGCGGTTACTTTTAGGTGAGGCGCACCACAGTGATGCAAGATCCCGAAAAGCTGGTCAAAATATGAACACGTTATTCAATTTGTATGAAACGAATCCAAAGTCAAAATAAAAAAAAAATGGCGGATTCAATATGGCAAACCTATATTCTATTAAATAATTGGAGAATAACAGCAATTTTAAATTACAATTGATATAAACATTTTTATTTCAGCTATTTTCAACAACAACATAATTTTTTAAATAGAAAAAATAAAATTTTTATAAATGTTAATTTAAAAACATTTTTTTTTTATAATCTCCTGTAACCCGTTATTTAAAAAAAAAGATTTGAAAAAGTTAAGATAATCAAAATACAATAATTACGATAAAAACAAATTAAAATACAATAATTAAGATAAATAAAAAAATTAAAATACAATAATTCAGATAAGTAAAAAATTAAACTCAGATAACTTTTTTAAAATTAAATATTTTAAATTTACATATAAAAAACAGTTTATCTTGATACAGATTTTGTTAATTACAAAATAGTTTACCAGTTTTTAAAAAATGAAAAATGTAAGCGTCTTATTTTTAACATACTTTAACACGTGTTAGTATTTTTTTTTTTTACAAAAACTTACGGTAAAGTCGCAATGGCAGCTATTGGCAGCTGGTTTTTATTTCTTTATTAAACAATAGTATAAACTACAATTTAAACTAAAATTTGTTGCAGAACTCTGCAGAACTTATAACTTTTTCCCCAATGTTCTAAAACGTTCGCATGTAATTTTTCATTTTTTTCCACTCTAAATATTGTTAAAGTATTAATTTATGTATTATTATTATTGTTTGGGTATTATATTATATTATTCTACTTACTTTTAACAGAATAATTCATTTTGAAAAGAAAAAACAAAAGAAGAAATATACATTATTTATTTTTAATCAACATTTCCATTAACTAAATTTCCATAAAGACTATCTTTTTTCGGTTCAATGAAATCAATCAAATTTTCCTGAGATCATAACTTCTTTAATCGTTTAATGAATTTCTAATACCTCATAGAGGAAAACTTTTTTTTATACTTTTTTAACATGTCATGGTAAGACGAATAGAAACTAACAAAAACCGGAATAACGTATTACAAATAATGTAACAATATTAAAACTATTTAAGCAAGATTATCTACTTTTTGAACTTCAGAAAGGCCCTCATCTAAATTTTAATATATGTATACATTTTTTTTTTTTAATAATTTTACAACTACATTTTTCATCCTGGAATTGTTTAGTTTTATGAATTCAAAACACTCTTATCATGCACATTTGGAATAGCGAGAAATTTCAAAATTATAATACGATTTTGAAATCTAAAATAACAGGACATATTATTTTTAAAATTATTGTATTTTTAAAACTGGTTTTTTTTTTCTGTACTTTTTACTGTAGTTTTCTGTGGCATATGCACGAATTCCGCATCGGCCTGTTCTGCTCTGCTCTGAGTCCCAATGTGCACGGTTCCTATCTCATTCACGTTTCACAAAAAGTGTTCTCCTCTGCGCTGCGTCAGAGTGTGCGCTCGGGCTAAGAAGGGGAAAATAATGTCCTAAGACATCTCACTAGTTCATGTTATAGTTAATAATAAAGAGTAAAAAAAATAATTATTAGTCTTTTTAAGAAGAATTGTTATTTTCTAGCGTTCACGTTAAACAAAAACTGCTCTGCTCTGCGTCGCGAGTATCTCAATGTGCGCCTAGCCTTGCCTCGTGTTTCGTATTTGAAATTGTTATCCCCTTCATTTGTTGTATATTGATTTACATTAATTTTACTAATAAAGAATTAAAAAATAATTTTTTCCCCACTAATAAAAACCATAATAAATGTATGCTTGTTGTGAATTTTTACAAATAAAATATTTAAAATAAATACAATATTTTATTTTTGAAGAGAAAAGATTGGTCTCGGCCGGGGCCGACCCGGGTCTTCCGCGTGTCATGCGCGGTAGGTTAACTACTGCGCCACCGAGCTCGCTTCCAAGCTCAACCAATCTCTCCTCTTCACCGATCCCTCTCCCCAAGATAAAATATTGAATTAACATAAAAATAAAATTTTAGTATTCTAACAGGATACCTTTATTTAAAATTTATTTATATGTTTCTATTTAGAAAGAAACAACAGGTTATTTAAACTATTATAGTTTTATTTTTTCAAAACTACAATAGGTCGACCCGGAATCGAATAGTATCATTGTTTCCTGAATGGTTATAACCCTCCGTCTCTAAAGAAGGAGGTCAGTCTATACTCAGAGTCAGGCAAACAACTATATATTGTATTATTTTTATTTAGCTAAACTTTGCTATTTTAGTTCTGGAGGTTTCCTTAGCATTTAAACAATATATAGATAAGTATTTTAAAATTAATACCAAAATATAGTAATTTTTTTTTGTGTCGTTTTTATTGGTTATGGAGTCCGATTCGAATTCGTATCGCCAGTTATTGCCAATGACTATTTAGTAATGTTATTATTAAAAATAAATGCTGAATGAAAATTATTTTACCAAATATTATATCTTTAATTTTGTTTTTCCTTAATTTTAAAATCATCTTACAATAATATTTCGATTTTTTTTTTTTTTATACTTTGACTTTATTCAAATGAATGTTATTAACTGACTTCGAAACAGGAGGTTACTCAATTCGATACGTATGTATTTTTTTTTTTTCATAAAATTTATATTTACTGCTTCTAACGCTAAATTTAGTCCATGCATAATTTTAAATTATTCTTAAGAACATATAGAGTATTGAATTCTAATGATGCAGTAATTCAAAGTTTGTCTAAGTCGTTCTACGCAAACTACTATCAGTTTAATCGATCGGGTGCGGTAGAGTACCGCCATATTGATTTGATGCATAATCTGACCTGACCTGACAGTTCGAAGTCATGAATACATATATGTAGAAATTAACTAAAACCAAAGTGTTCTCATTCTATTTTGGAATTCAGTAGAGAATATACAATTAATTCGGCGAACAACGGATTCGAGGCCGCCGCATTCATGGATTATGTTTTCCTTATACATTAGCAAAATCGCCCTATCACACTGCATTACTAAATAAATAATTAAACTAAACTATTGATAATTTGCAGTGCATGGGATAAACTATGATTTCATAGTGGTTATTTTTTCTTTATTCCTACAAATTTATTGTACGGATATATGTTTGTGCATACAATGTTTGAAGTTATATTACAAATGTTCACCCACCTTTATTAATTACATTTGTTAATTTACAGGTATCTTTTGGTATTTGTGTATTTAAGATTTTTTATGTTTAATTATTATAAGATTTTTAGCATATAATAAATCAATGGTGTTTGTTCAAAAGGGGTTAAATAATCGAATGCAAAGCTTAAACAACGATTTACCAAGCTACTGAATATCATTATAAATTCTTTCTGATTGTATTTCTTTATTCCAGAATAATAAATGAAACTATATTCTTTCCACAGAGACTGTAATAAATTATAGTCAATAATGAATTTTAAGAAGACAAGACAAAAAACATTTTTTATTACTTATTCACTTTTGCCAAAACATTAATGATACTCGTATAAGATTTTTGTCATATCAATGTATAAAATGCATAAGATGATATAAGATTTTTGTCATATCAAAAATATATAAGATTTTTGAAAATATACTTCTTTAGAAACGCACTTCTTGATTAACATGACAATTCGATATCATAATACTAATTATATAATTAAATGCATACGTTATTAATAAATTTAGCTATGGTGTATAATTTGTTACGGCTTCTGCATATTTCGAATTTTACTGCAAATATAAGTTACTACAAAAGTATCATGAAGGTACAATTGTTTTTCGCATTAATTATATTTTTCCTGTACTAAAAAAAAATTTGATGCAGTTTCATTTCGATTTTTAGATCGGAAGTCTTAGATTTCATGTTTTCTGTTTCGAAATTCTTCAGTCCATATTTATGATGATTTTGAATTAGAAACCTTTCGTTTTATAACATAATTTATGTGGTTTTTTTATTTATATTTTTTAAAAAAATAGCTTTATTTGTTCTGGAAAAAAATTCAATATATAGTCTAGGAATTAAAATAAAAAAAACTATTTTAAAAAAGAAAAAGATAAGAGAGTTCTCTTAAATCTGAAAAAAAAGTCCTATAAAGAATGAAACATGCATTTAGAAAGAGTTCAAAATATGCACATTCTATAATTGGGTTGGTAATTGGAGCAACGGACGAAGGGTGAAATGAAATCCAGGCACATAAGTATAAGGGAAGATCTTTTTTGAGATGCATATCTTGGGGAAAAGGAAGGATATGATGAGAATAAGCTTAGGATTTGAATGAGGGGTGGTGGATCAATATGTCGGGCTACGTGGAAAACTTGGGGAAAGTAAGAAGCTAAAAGTTGCTGTGAAATGAAAGCTAGAGTCTCCTATTCTGATCTTGAGATAGGCTAAATGTTTGTTGTGATGTTTTGAAGTTGTAATTAACCTTCATAACAATTTCTCTTATTTTCTCTCTTTTAAAAAACGGTTTTAGATTTTTTTTCGATAGTAAATACCTTTATTGCTGCTTCAAGGCCTGTTCAGTTTTTCGCAACCTAACATTGCTTCGCTTGATTGACTTTGGGCGAAATAGACATGGTAACATGGCTAAATACTTTGATTAATCTTTTGATGAAAATATTGTCGTTCACTTATTAACCGGTTCATAAGAATAATAATCATCTGGTCACACATAACCGCACCGCAGCAGGGGCAATTATATACAACATTATGTAACATTTAAAACAGCAGAAATTACAAAAATGTAATGGCTTAGAAGCATCATTGCGTTAGAACAATTTAAACTAATTTTTCATAAAAAAAAAAAATAAATAAATAAATAAAAAAAAAAATCGAATTCAACACATCTTCAAAAACTTTTGGTAGAATAAATATTATTACGCTAACAATAACTCCTCTCTAAATACTTAACAGTCCTCGAAAGTCAATAAAGAATATTTTTCTGGCACCACAGATCAGTTTCGGTAGCGGAATTCTTATAACAACATCGGCGAGGAGGTACCATATTTCATCTTTCTTTTTTGGCCATGACCAAAACTCGTGATTCTTTTCCATTGTGCTGACTAATACATCAGTATCATCAATTCCAGTCAAGATTCCTTGGTATGTCTTGCTCCCCTAGTTCACATCAACCTATTCGCCAATGCGCCAACAAACCCAGTTGAAGGGAGCCAACTAACCCCACTGGAGAGATCATATGAAAGATGGCTGCCAGGTCAGGGGAGAACAACCAAACAGGAAACTGGTTAATTGGAAGGTTAGGTTTTTCAAAGGAGTTTGGGGCTTTTTGTACAGAATCGGAGTCAAATGTTTTGACATGCCTTAAAACCAAATTTGCTGAAATTTAATTTAAAAATTTACATACATGTTCTAAAATCAATCAATGAAGCAATCTCTTCACTACACTGTAAGCATCGGACTGAGACATCAGGACAAGACACCCGAATGGTGGCGCCTTCACAACAGGCGTGACGGAAACTATAAGCCAAAGGCCAACCTACCCCTTATGCCAACCAACCCCCAATTATCACAAGTAAAAACTTATATTTAATAAAAAAAAAAAAAAACAAATTGCGTACTTTAAAGAGCGAATACAAAACAAAAATAAGTAAATGAATGTTGAAAAATGTCTGACTTTAAGAAATGGGATTGAACAAAACACGTCAATCTCTAATCCAAAAAAGTTGGTAAGTGAAAGTTGTGTGTTCCTTGCATCGCACCAGATTATTTTTTGCTATTTCATATTATAATTACTCAGCATCCCATTCATTTAGCATTATTTATTCAATGTGATTTCGATCATACTTGGTTAGACTATGTGGTTTTGTTTAGGCCTTTTAATATTTTCAAGCATTAAGTGATAAATACTTTGTTAAATTGTTTTTTATTTCTTAGTATTACAGGAAAAATTGACAATGTACCTACAAAAATTTGTACCTTCATGAAATTTCGGTTATAATTTCTTCGTAGGAGTGAGATTATAATATAATATAGGGAAAACGTGTTCAGGATGTTTTTTTATTGTATATTGCTAAACTCAATTATTTCTTTTAAAAAAATCAACAAAGTTAGGACGTAATAACTGAGTAGTTGACTGTCTAAATAAAATCTCAATCTAATCAACAAAATTATATATTCAAGAAAATAATTTTTACTTTCACTTACCTATATATGAAATATATAGTAAGTGGAAGTATTGCGATCGTGAAAAATTTCGACTTCCGGTTTTCAACGGAAATACACATTTTGGGGTCCCCTGAGTCGAAATGACCAAGTCCCGCGAAATGGTCTGTGTGTGTGTGTGTCTGTGTGTGTGTCTGTGTGTGTGTGTGTGTGTGTGAACAGACTAGCTCAAAAACTATAAACCGTGCGATCCTGAAATTGGGTATTTAGTGTAAGTATATGCCCGCGATGTGACAGCATAAATTTCATCAAAATTACTCAAAGGGAGGGGGTACTTTATTTAATAACTTTTTATGTTTTTTTCGATTTTCTCAAAAACGGCTCTAACGATTTTGATTAAACTCAGTATTTGATCTATTTATATGCCTGAGATATGACTGTAAAAATTTTATCAAAATTGATTAACCGGAGGAGGGACTTTACTTAATAAATTTTGTATCATTTTCACGTGTTTTTTTTATTTACTCAAAAACGGCTTTAACGATTTTGATTAAACTGAGTATTTGATGTAATAATATGCCCGAGATATGACTGTAAAAATTTCATCAAAATTGATTAACCGGAGGGGGGACTTTACTTAATAAATGTTGTCTCATTATCACGTGTTTTTTTTTATTTACTCAAAAACGGCTTTAACGATTTTGACAAAACTCAGTATTTGGTGTTGGTATATGCCCGCGATGTGACAGCACAGATTTCATCAAAATTGGTCAAAGGGAGGGGGCACTTTATTTCATAACTTTTTTTCCGATTTTTACCTTTTTTTCGATTATCTCAAAAACGGTTTTAACGATTTTCATCAAATTCGCCATGTTTAATGAAAATTAGGTGTTCTTTAATATCAGGTAAGAAATGAATGTGGAAAAATGTGTAACTTTGAGAAGTGGCATTAACACAACGCATTCATTTCTAATCTAATGTAAGTAAGTGGGTAAGTGAAAGTTGTGTGTTGCGCGCACGCACCAGATTTTTTTTCACTGCTATCACAACCTAACTTATGCTACACTATTGTTTTTTTTTTTTCTCAAAAATTAATTGGCAACTCATAATCAGGTTTTAAATATTAATTCATATAAAGTAATGCTGCTCATAAATATTTTTATCAACTATTTCTTACCGCTTCACAATAATTCATGAATTCATTTTATATATGGTATAAAACCTTAGTGAACTTAGCGTCAAACCATTATAATAAAGTCCTGTTGTTTTTTTTTTTTTTATTCATGCTTCTTTTTTATTTTAATAATATAAGAGGCAAAGTTAAATATGTTGTAGTTGAAAAGTCATAGTAGTAAACATAACAAAACTTAACTTTAAATCCAGTATTCTCAAAATACAGAATTTGTCGCTTAGTTCACTTGACTGAATAGTCTTTTAGATAATTATTTGTTAATTTGTCCGTTATTCTATACTAATTGACTTAAACTGAAATCGGTTTCCATTAGACCCAAAATTAAGGGCAAATCGGATAAATATTTCCAAAATTAGGCAAAAGTTATTATAATGTCCCTAAATTTGATGCCTTCAGCGGGGGATTGATACTTGGGATATTGGGGATGAAGACGGTACTTCCCGCAAAGCGATCCTTAATTGGCTTCGCTAGAGCTAACTCCTCCCTCGCCGAAATCTCCTCTCGGCGAAGCACTTTAAAATGTTTTCCTCGTCTTGGGAGAAGGCACCATTAGGAACCGGGAAGTGCAATGTTTATGGATGCCTCTCCATCTTACTGGCGATAGTTGATGAGGGATCGGGGCGAACCGCTCTAGTCATTAAATAGCCCGTCTAGTTTCGCAAGCAGTGCCAGCAGCATTAGTGCTCTTCATGTGAAATCTTTTGAATAATTATTAGTTTGTGTGGATTAATATTATCAGAGGAAGCTTATGTCTGTTATTCTTTATAGAGCATCAGATCATTGAACCTTCCTTAAAAAAAACACTTTATTACTCATAACATGGCCGTGCTGAGACTTAACTTTCAGTCTCTCTACCTGTATGGGGCCTAAGATGAAATTTCTAGGTTCCACCTTTTTTTTTAATACTTTGAATTTCCTAGCGAAATATCCACAGCAATCCCTCCCCCTTTCTGCCTATCCTATCTAGAATTCAGTCATTAATGATATATTCCGTTTAGAAAAATACGGCAATATTTGTGGGTTAAAAAAACTTTTGCAATTTTTTGTTAAGCCTCAACCAAGCAGGAATAACTAGCAATGATTTTCAGACGGAACAGTATTTTACTATAACAAACACCTGCCATTTATTCCTTATTGTAAGCAGTGAAATCACTATTTTACTTTCAGTTGAGGTTTGACTGTTTCTTGTTTTCCCTGGCCGAAAGCATTAGAGCTTCGACTTAGCAATTTGTAGTCTAGACTTTCCGGTTCGAGTCTGACTTTGTTTTACATTTATTTCGTTACCGAGTCCCGAATGGTATTTTAAATTTGTATGACATATTTATGTTGATACTTGCCTCACATATGTTCAGTTTAATTAGTATTTTTAATGCGCCTCAAAGCGAGAGGAAAGATAAATTTAATTTTTTTAAATGTACGGGAAATATCAGAACAGAACCAGCCGACATAGCAAACGTTTTTTAGAAAGCTCAGCTGAATTTGTATACCGATCGTTGCATATTTTTTGAATGCCTTCCTTTCTGTTAAATACCACAGAGTATATACACACCTACAATTCGTTGCTTCGTCGGTTCGTTATACAAAATAGTCCTGGGAATGCAACAATTAAAAAAAATGTGATCCAAACGGGAGGAAAAAATTTAAAAAATATGGCTTTCATTTATACTGAAAAATACTATCAGTCTGTCGCTGTCAACAATTTGTAAGTTTTATTACGTTTAAGGGAGAGACATCAGCCTCACCTTGACTCTTCCATGTGAGAATAGGCTACTATGACGCATGAAAACAATTAATGTCATTAGTCTGTTGAAAAAGGTTCATGGTTAAATCTTATTCTATAAAATCGCTCCAAAACTCGTGATGTATACTGTACCAAGCCTAAACGAATCAAAATTGATTTCCGTATGCGTAAAGGTACTCCTGATAGTTTGTTAAGAGCCGGTAGGCTAGTGGAGCGCGCTTTAATATATCCTAAGAAGTGGAGGAAGCCGTAAAGATAAGAGAAGACCGAACACCTTATCGCTGAGTTCCTTCTATTTAATGTTCTCTCTATATGTACTATAAGTATATCCTTATCAATCATTACCCGGTAAAGTGTGATTTATAACTCTTCTAGCGATTTCCCTGTAAATTCGACATTTTTCTTTGTTGAAATAATGTTCTGTTTTTATTTATTTATCCTGATATAAGACGATTGAGAAACCAAGCACAACATCTTGACATTCCTTTTTTCCACATTTTTTCATTTTCCCCCTTATACTTTCTTTAAATGCATTTTCCATTCATCTTTATCTCATATTCCGCATTCCTAGGGAATATGAGATCCCACGACGTATTTAAGTAAATTTGTATGGAGGCTTTGTCAAGAAAGGCTTTTATTATAACTTTTTTTTTCATTTATAAATAATTTGTATTTTTTGATGAAATATAAACATATAAAAAAATATAAATATATTTTTTTTTGGTTTCGTATGTTAATTCTCACCTTCCAGCAAACCTTGACCATCAGCGAATGTATGAAATTATTACAACAGTATAATTCTAAAAATACTACTAGTAAATGGAAGCAATGGGAAGAACAGGCTTTTTGAGAGACTACCCGTTGGCATTACTTCAAAAATAATTTTTTTTTTTGTTATGATACTAAATTTGTAGGCCACGAGGTTATCTACTATTCGGATGCCCGTGAAGATTTTCAGTAACAGAATCAAGAAGGTTGGAAACAAGTGCATTTACGAGTATATGTGTTTACATTATGAAAAGACAGATAATAGGCGGAATTTACAGAAATAATCATTATAAAAATATATATGTAATAATAACTAAAATAATACAACAATAACTATAACAGCACTAATAACTACAGTGATAAATATTACATAAGATAATCATTTGTAATTACATTACAAAAATTAAGGATATTTTAGGTTTTAAATACATTAAGTAAGAGCATTTTTATTGTTTTTTTAATTAATTTAAAATTAATAAAATACATCTTTATTTCTATGTCATTTTTATTCATCTGTAGTCCTATTCCGATAGTATAACTACATGTTATTTAATTTTTAACTTAGTTAATTTTTTTATGATAATTGTTTATTTTACTTTGCGTAAAACTTCACCATTGGGTAAACTTCTTATTAATTTATAATTGATAAGAAGTTTATATAATGGTGAAGTTAGAAATTTCTTATTCTCATTCTTTATGAAGGTGTCTCTGACTTTGAAAAAGGATGATAACTTATTTTAGAAAATGTTTAATGTTGAGATTATTTTTTTCATTGAGCAAAGAAAGGTTCGAGTGTTATAAACAAAGGCCCTTAACGGTTTTACATATAAAAAATATTCATGAATTGCTCCATACAAATGTACTAGAACCTTAGAAAATGTAATAAAAATCAAAATGAATTGAATTAATGCAACTTTCTACTGTTTTTGGAAAACAATTTTTTTTTTTTTTTTGTATATATGGTTATTAATAAGGCCTAAATGAACTCCATAGATTGTTATCATCGTTGATTGCTAACTTGGGACTGCTTCTGAACAAATACTTACTTGGAATCCCACTGAAAACTGAAACGACAAGAAACCGCTCGTCGCTTCCGACTGCTTCAACAATTATTTGAGAAACGTTCATAACTAATTTATCAGTCATCGGCTAATTCATATGACAGTGATGAGATCGATATGGACTTACAGAATCGAGCTTTGGGTCTCCAGCAAACCATCAAATTCCCCTCGAATCCAATCCTTGCAATCAAAAATCCTATATGCTCCTTATTTCGTCTCGAATTACCTTTTTCTTAAAGACCTTAATGTCCCATTTATCGTCGCTTTTGGCCCGATCCAGATACCAGGCCTTTCATAATGAACTCCCAACACCCATCCGAACCTTCTTGTTTCCAGTCATGCTTCCTTTTTTTTTGTCAGACAATCCTCCTTCCCGTCGGCCTGAGGATAGATGGAAAAGATGATGGCCACGGGACCTTTTATGTTGTTAAGTGTATTAGTTGAGTGCTACCAACTAGTTATACCAATGTGTAGTTTCTCTTCATACTTGTTTATGACATCTTATTTTTTTATTATTATCGCATTTGCTAGATGTATTTGTTGTAAATACAGTAAATTAAAAAAAAAACATGCATGATTTTAAATTTATTTTTTCGGTTTTTTTTTTCTTTCTATAATACTAATAGAATGGATATCCATTCATGAGATTCATATTATTATTTAATGTACCTAATAAATTTGTTTATATTATTTAGGAACGAAATAAAAGTTGTTAAAATTACATTTCTTCCGTAAGTGTTATTTGATTGAATGAACTATTCAATCAGAAGTCTGTAAACTTTTCTGCTTCTATTGAATAAAACAATTTCACTAATGGTTGCTGACGATTGCTATGATGTACAGGCATCAGATGAAAGGAGGCAATTTAGCAGATGTTCTGATTGATACTTAAGGCTGCTAATTTGATTCCATGATTTCTTAGATATACTCTTTTTTTCTTTTTAAATATTTTCAATTATGATTTGAAAATACTTAAGGCATAGTCTTCGTAGATTAGAGGTAAAGTTAGGTAATAATCTGCATACCTCCTGATCGGAACGTCTGTATCGATTGTTCTTATTTTAGCCTCTGAGTGTTCTCAGGTCACGATGTAATGTTTTATTTGTCGACGAGGATCGAGTCGATGCTCCTTAGATTAGAATTTCCATTTTTGAATTTAGCCTCATACTGACTAATTTATTTGTTTTGTTTCACTATAACTTACCCGATTCCAAATAATGGAAATCGATCCTTGTTGAATCATCTCGAAAATTAAGAAAGAAGGTACACATTTACATTATATATATATATATATATATATATATATATATATATACATTTAAACACGTATAAGGTCCGGGAAAAAATGATAGCCCACCATGATATTTTTCTGTTTATTGAACTTTGACTAGCCATTATAATTTTCTTTTACCATATTTTACTGCTTCTACTGCGTAAGTTGAAATATACGGTTACCCAGTAGGAGAACAACGACAATTATTTGTATAAATAAGCAAATAATATTGTATTTTAGGACAAAATTATAGCACAATTATAAATACTGAATAAATTTATTACGTTCTAATACAACATTACTTTTATGATATTATTTGAGCAATGACTAACCCTTGAATGGAAAGCAGCAGTCATCCTATCGGAAAGTGATTCGAAATTGCGGCGAATCAATTCTTGAATGATTTTGGTCCATTCCTCCTGTACTTTTTAACTCTTTGATACATGAAAATGGACGGCTCCCACGGTGAACATTTTTGGTAAGATGTCTCCTGTCGTTTGCAATAATTTTAAAGGCTGTGGATAAATGTCACATCGTTTATTTTCATTCCTCAATTTTCTATATTTTTTGCCCTATCCCTTCTCTGTTTGCCTGATACATTTTTCTTTTTGTGACCAATTTTATCTTGTTCTGTCACCTCTTTTCTTTCCCCAAGGCAACTCAAGGAATATCCCGTATCTACGCTTTATTCTTGTCCCGCCCTGTGCAGCTCTCTTTTTTTTCGTTTTTCTTTGTCTTACTTTCCTCTGTTGCTTATCCTCCATGCTGTGCCTACTGACAGCGCTACATTTCTAGATTTGGTTTAAATCATATTATCTAATTTGCTAATATACAAACAAGATGTCATTTACTTAGATGATTTGTCATTTACTTTACGTCTAATAATTCGAAGATTTCATTTAATAAAATAATTAATATCTTTCAGTTTAGCTATGCAATATACAATCTCCCTATAGTATGGTTATAGTTATTTTTCAATAGATACTAACGTATATTTTATAATTATAACGTCAAAACTAATAAAAAAAAAAGGCACATACGTATCGAATTGAGTAACCTCCTCTTTCGAAATCGGTTAATAATATGCGAAAATATGTTGATAAATAAAATTGATAACATTAAAAAAATGTATCTAATTGTTTAAATTTTAAAAGAAATCAATTTTATGTCAGAATATAAAATTGTTTGACACATTGGACATTTGGGGTAGAAACGGATTCAGAAAAAGAAATCTAAATAATAGAAAAACAAAATTGGGTACTCAATCAAAAAGAATTTCGAAAACAGCTTTATAAATACTTCAATAGTTTTGGAACGTTATATTTCAATATCCATATATTCAATTTGAGGAATAACAACTATTATTCTTCTGCTAACAAAACCTTCGTAGATGAAGTCTAATATAATTGTAAATATATTTAGTACATGTCTAAAATATTTTTTAATCAGAATCAGTTCGTTTAATAATATTTTTATATATTAATTATTTATAATTTAGGAGTTCTAGTTTACTCATACTAATTTTAGTTTAATGAATTCCTTTTAACTGCCCGCAGCCAGTTAATAGAAGTTGATAATGGTATTTAAAAATACGTCCGCACCGATTGATCCAGGTATTTAAGTCCGAAAATATTAGTTCATTAATTGTACAATACAAATATTAATTTATAATGCAATATCCAAGTATTACATTATTGTGAATGAAAGATATCGATTTCGAATGAAATTAATAAATTGGGGTGATTATATAAGTTGAATTTTCATTACAGATCAGTAATTTTTTTATGTAAATTTATTACATCGTTGTTTTAACAAATTAATTTGTTTTAATTATTTATGACTTTATACTGCTAAAAAAAAAAAAAAACCCTTAGATTCCAGAATAATCACGTGATTTTTATATATTCCACGGAGCCCAAATACTTTAATACCTTTAAGCCTCTCTATAACTGTAACGACCCGATGTAATGGAGATTACTAACGACCATTTGAAAATTAAAACTCTATTAAAAGGGCAATCTGCTTACCATTCCTACCAAATTATACGAGAAAAATGTTTATGAAATATCAAAAAAAATTTAATTATACTCGTAAATAGTGCTTAAGTGTTCCTTAAGTATCTCAATATTTCAACGGCCGATATTTCAGGAAAACAAAATTGTGATTATATAAAAACATACGTTACCTTTGATGATTTTTCCCCTGTAACATTTACAGATTTTTTTTTATTTTTATCTTCATTATTTATTCACAGAATTTCAAAGGCAGTAATATCTACTTTAGTAACTAATGAATAGATGGTATGAAACACACGCGATGAAAATTCTAAGTTTCTTTGCTGTTCTTATGGTTCCATTTTAATAACTGTTCAAACATGTTAGTAAAAATAAAGCCAAATTAAATAAAGTGTACAATTAAATTGGTCTTAGAAATCAGTAAGGCGACAGGGTGTTTCATTTTTCCACAACAAATTTCCAACCAATAATTTTTTGTAATAGTGTGGTCTATTTTCCTCATTTTTTAAATTAATCACGATTTCGTGATTTATCAACTAGCAGATGCTTTTTCATTTAAAATCTCTCATAGAGTTTTCAAAAAAGCACTATATTTTCATCAAGACTGGCTATCGAGTTTTAAAAAAATGTACAGGCTTTTTGTTGTCAAAAAAATCAGGTATATATTTATGGGAATTTTAACATTTTTTAAATTATTTTATCTTCTAATAAAATAATTTAAAAATTATAAAATAAATATTTAACCAAATACCATAAATAAATACATCATTTAACATTTTTTGCTTGTAAACTCGTTGAATCAACATGTAGTTTTTGTCACTGGAAAAACGGGAAGAGTAACTCTTAGGAAGATTTAAAATGATATTGATTGTTCATCTAATTTACGAAATATCACTGGAAGAAGTATTAAAAACTAACGTAAAAGAGGGCAAGTACAGTCCTATAAATAACATTTATTTTTTTAATTTGGAATTTTTTATTTTTTTATTTTAGACTCGAAATTTCATTTTGCATTACTAGCTATTTCAGAGAAATTGTTTTTCAAAACTAAAAAAAATTCAAAGAAAAAAAAAGGATTGGTTAAATAATAAAAACAAAAAGTTAATTCCATTTATAAACCTAGCATATTTTTAATTAATTCTAAATTTAAAGGATTAAAGTTAATCCTGGTTTCAAAAAAAAAAATATTTAAGTTTTTAACTAGAAGAAGGCCTGTCATATCTAATTTAATTATTTATTATACATATATTGGTGAATGACAATTTTCCAATAATATCTTTTATTTAAACATTACATGTTAAAATGGTCTAACGCCAACGTTTCGGACAATTTCGTCTATCTTCAGTGCAATATTCTCCTATTTCATACTTTCTTCTCATTTTTTAGTAGCATGGAAAATTATCTTATATTCTATATTTCTTTCACTTGTCCATTACAACTGTAAAAGGTCACATTTCTTAAAGATTATTTTTCAATTTTTTTTAAACATTAAAATTACTACTACATACATAACCTAATAGCTGTATGTATTTTTTTATTTTATTTTATTTATCCTAATAATTGTTAGCTCATGAAATTAGGAACACTCAAATAGAGTTAATCTGGACTAGCAAAATCGTGAAAACTAAAACTAAAATTATAATTTTATAATATAAAAAAAAAATACTGGAGATCCCATGCCGATTTAGGTATTATAAGTTGACCAATAATAGTAATTATTTAATTTATGTCAACTTCACATTTTGAAATTGATAAGTATTGGAATTTTTTTTTTCAATAGAATCTCGGGCGAAGTATTTTTTCACTGAAAACACTGCGGATACAGGGTTATGGTCGGCTAAATATAGAGCTTTCACTAGAGGAAATATTGTCTCGGCTGTAGCCAAGTTCGTAATTAGTTCTCCTTAATGACCTCTTAACCTAGATATTTTGTTATCTGACCCGCTCTGTGTCATTTCTATCTTATCTTAGGATTTTTTTCTTAAGGAATAACAAACAGTTCAACTTAGGTAATGATGTGTTACAATAATATTTGAATGATTATTCAGGTGTCATAACATAAAAATTAAATTGCAAAGCGAATACCAAGAGATTAAGGTTTATTATTAAGCTACCTTTCTTGTATTTCATGAATGAATATAAACGTTATGAGAAGCTGGTGACCTCACCCAGCCTTTGCACAGTTGATATTCTTAATAAAGTAATAGATTAAGGAGACAAACCTGGCGATCATGCATGATCACATTCAGATCACCTTATCTACCTTTGGGTCTAAAAACGTTAGGTAAATAAAAAGTAATCAACGCTGGGCCCTTATAGTATGAGGTGGCTTTTCAGGCTTTTAAAAAATTATCCTCCTATAATCTCTTCTACATAGATGCATTACAACTGCTTAGTCAATATATTTATCCATTTTAATTCAGAGCTATTTCCCCTAATGCGCCAACAATGGTCAGCCATCATTTTACATTCCATCTACCCTGATGTCCTGCCTTTTTACCTATTTTAAATCGATGGACTATCGTTCACCTTTCCATCTCTGATTACACAAAGGCATTGTTCCAAATAGCAACGTCGGAAATTCATTTCTAAATTGGATGCGTTCAGTATTCATTAATACATCCGCTTTTAAGTTGAAGTAAGCCACAATACCTTTCAAAAGGGAGACAACACTTTGTAAGTTCTATCCCGAGTAAGATATGACTAGAAAAAATCGAAGGAATGTTTCTGCTTGTAGTACGAATGTCTGACATTTCTGGCATCTGATATTTGGCATCAACGTCCATGCTGTCTCGATTCTCTTGGCAAGGTCTTCCAATGTTTGTAGTATAGACGAACGTATTTGTTGACCATTGGCATTCTAAAATTCTCGTTTCATGTTCATCAGATGTTTATTTTCCTGACTTTTCGGGATTCATATTTGAGATTTTTGAGAAATAAAAATTTTTATCTGCAAAATAATTATTTTGATTTATTGATACATTTTTACGGTACGAGTTAAATGGAGAAACTGTCTTTCAAAGCTAATTTTAATCTCTGAGTTTTCTTTTCCTCTCAACCGATCAAATCGTCGGCTCGGGGGCCCGATACTGTGATTGGTCAATTGCCTCTGCGAATTTCCGCAGATTTAATTAATCAATTTGTTCAAAAGGGTTTAACCGTCAAAAATGTTTCAAGAAATTTTTGGAAATGAATATCTGCTAATTAAACGGACCTAAAATTTTCTATTAGCTTTTCTATACACTGTCCATATATCTGACACGTTTTCTTCCGAATTAATACATTTCAAGCCTCCATCTGGAGCTTTTAAAAGTTTAAGTTCGAGTGGGTGAAGGGACATGCTTTGTATTATACTTGAAACATCATACCATATATCATCTTAGAATGTTTGTTGGAACAAATCATAAATTTCATCTCTATAAATCCCGTTTTTACTTTCACTTACCTTTATATGAAATATACTCGTATAGTAAGTGGAAGTATTGCGATCGTGAAAAATTTCGACTTCCGGTTTTCAACGGAAATACTTGTTTAGGGGTCCCCTGAGTCCAAATAACCAAGTCCCGCAAAATGGTCTCTCTGTGTGTGTGTGTGTGTGTGTGTGTGTGTGTGTGTGTGTGTGTGTGTGTGTGTGTGTGTGTGTGTGTGTGTGTGTGTGTGTGTGTGTGTGTGTGTGTGTGTGTGTGTGTGAACAGACTAGCTAAAAAACAATAAACCGTGCGAACATGAAATTGGGTATTTAGTGTACGTATATGCCCGCGATGTGACAGCGAAAATTTCATCAAAATTGCTCAAAGGGAGGGGGTACTTTATTTAATAACTTTTTAAGTTTTTTCCGATTTTCTCAAAAAAGGCTTTAACGATTTTGATCAAACTGGGTTTTTGATGTATGTATATGCCAAAGATGTGATAGCCAACATTTCATCAAAATTGGTCAAACGGAGGGGGCACTTTACTTCATATTTTTTTTCCAATTTTTACCTTCTATTCGTTGATCTCAAAAACGGCTTTAACGATTTTCATCAAACTGGGTATTTGATGTATGTATATGCCAAAGATGTGATAGCCAACATTTCATCGAAATTTATCAAACGGAGGGGGCACTTTATTTCATAATTTTTTTTCCAATATTTACCTTTTTTTCGAAGATCTCAAAAACGGCTTTAACAATTTTTATAAAATTCGTCATGTTTAATGAAAATTAGGTGTTCTTTAATATCAAATAAGCTTTATCATTATTAAAATATTCTAACGGGGCTTTTTTTGGGGGTAGGGGCCTATTTGTAGTTTTTGTCCTATAAAGTCCCTTTGTTTTTGTTTATATGGGGAAATTAACTGTCTCTCGTTACGCCTAACAATAAGAAATAGTTAAATCTGAGATATGAAAAAGTAAAGAAAACATAAAGAGGAGAAAAAAAGAAAAATATTCAGTCAACTCATAAAACTCGTTGAGCCCACGCATGCGTAGTACGCCTTTAGTGACAGACCATTGTTTATAGTTAAAGCCGTTCTGTTCATTTGAGAAGTGGCAATTAACAAAACGCAATAATAACTAATCTAAGTAAGTTGGTAAGTGAAAGATGTGTGTTGCGCGCACGCACCAGATTTTTTGCCTCCTAGTTTTCTCAAGGATGTTCTTTCCTAAATCACTCTGGATATTTAAACTTCTATTTCCGTAGCATGGTAAATATTCCTTTTATATCCGAATATAAAGTTGATTAAAAATAAAACCTGGCCCTTACACTGAAAATGTAATTTCACAATGGCCAAATAATATATCGTAAAACAACTAAATTCTTACTATAATTGGTAAAAAGTAACACAAAAAAAAAAAAAAGATTTGGCCTATATACAATTATTGTCTTCTGGATGGTATTTGGATAACTAATAACTAATAATCAACAATAAATAATTATTTATTTATTTAACAATAAATAATAAATTATTATTGAATTTCATTGCGGGAAGTAGTCTTTAGTATATTGCTACAACGAGCAGAAGACAGAACGCTTTGCATAGAAAATATTGGAGAAAAGGAGAAGGGCTAGAGAGAAGAAAATGCTTTTTGTATAAACTCTTTATTTGAATATTCTCGGATAAAGGGATTTTCTGGATTGAGTTGTTGTAGCTTGAATAAAGGACAGTGAATTGGTGTATCAGATTGGGATTTATTTTTTTGTTATAAACCTTCGTCTGTTTTGACAGCGGGAAATGTTTATATCCATCTGTTCTCCATAGATTAATTACATCGGGATGTCCAATAGTTGGTAAATAAGTTTTGAAAGTAGTCAGTCAGGCTTGAAATAGATAGCTCGGTAACTCTAGGCTTGTCCGGTTAGACAGTTTAAAAATATACTTTGAACGATCATAGTTTGAGTTGCGTCTTGCTAGTGGTAGACTGGCTCAAATCACAAACCGGCCAATAAGTATAATTTTTTTGTTTGTATTGATGTAATCATTCTTCTGTTTTAAAATAATCTCCTGCATTCAGTTATTAAATCTTTTTTAATTACAGGAAAAAAGATTACCTCTTACAAATAAAAAACAAACAAAAATCATTCTTCGAAAAAGATAGTTTCTTACACAACGAAGTTTAATGCTTCATCGTGATTGTCCTCACTTAATTAATCCAATCACCCTATATTCAGTAAAAGTTCCTCGATTGGAATATTAAAAATGTTTACTTTAGCGTTTGTTAAATGTAAGTATTATAGGAAAAAATAGGTTTTATTTAAGAATACGACAGTGGGAAACAGAATAGCAGTTTAAAAAATATTCAAAAATCACTAAAAATTACATCAATATTATTAGGTATCAATATTACGGATAAGGGAAATAAGTTTTATAAAATTTGTATAATAGATATAGTGCGACAACTTAAGTAATTTACCTGAGGGTGGAGCTTAAATAAGCCACGCCTACTTCTCCTTTGGCGCTAAATTTGAAGTGTGTCAGGTTATGCTATCAATTATGACAAACAGATAGAGAGGACTTGGAAATCAATACAAGGATACTATATTTCATGAAATAATTATCATTGGCAATAAAAAAAGGTTCAGCAATAAATTTACTATCAATATTCAAATTATTATTCCAAAACATTATCTAATAAAATAAATATTTAAATTTTATAAATTCAAATAAAAAATTGAAATGTAAAAATACAAAACAATTTTTTTTTAAAAAGATTTATTTTCAATTATGCATAAATAGAATTGCTTTCAATGTGAATAAAATTAAATACATACTTAATCAAAATATAATCACAAACTTAAAAATAATACAATTTTTCTTAAAATAAAATACAATAGTGCAAGAAATCTAAAATTCAATAACATGATTATTTTTTTCTTTCTGAAAATGTAAAACTCTAAACAGTGGAGGACAATGATATTATAATGATCACTAATCACATTCATGCAGTATTTACAAAAAACATGAATAAATGGTAAATCGCAGTAATAGTCATGATTATATGGGATAAAATAAATCTGATATGAAGTAAATTAAACAAATATCATAAACACATCTATACCTAACATTAAATTAAATTTATTTATTTTTTGTGAAAAGAAATTCAATATGACCAAATATTTCATCTTATTCAGTATCGCTGCATTCACTCGAAAAATCCTCGGATGTAGATGATTTGGTGGCAAATATAATAGACTCTGACCATTATCTTTCAACATTTCCTCCACAACAAATTTCTTTTCAATATTTAATCTCTTGCAGATTTCTAATAATTCAGGCTTTTTCATTTCAATACTGTAGGGTATTTGGTTGTCCTTAAGCCACTCTACAATGTCTTTCTTTAACCATCCAAAATTTGGTTTTTTGTTAACTTGCATGCAATGATATGAAGCATTATCCGTAACCACCACACTATTTTCTGGCATATTTGGTATTAGCATTTCCCTCTATGCCAAGGGGGATCTATGCCCCCCCTCTATGCCAATTTCCCTCATCCACTTATGGAAATTCAATGAGTTCATTTCACCGTGATAATCTCCAGTCTTTTCCTGCGACTTAAATATAGAAGGGCATTAGGAATAAATCCTCCTTCACCTCCTGCATGCACAATTATAAGTCATGGGCCCTTCGAAATATTTATGGTTGCGCACATTTCATCAGGACTCTGCCTACAGGTATTTACTGTATGAGTTGCATGCAGATATGTTTCATCCACATAAACAATGTTTCTTTTCCCATCTCTGTACTCCTGCATTTTCCTAA
The DNA here is from genome assembly GCA_911387785.2 of Aelia acuminata. Classification (NCBI taxonomy): domain Eukaryota; kingdom Metazoa; phylum Arthropoda; class Insecta; order Hemiptera; family Pentatomidae; genus Aelia; species Aelia acuminata. The sequence continues at coordinate 77,558,338 of OU426982.1, forward strand.
AATATATCTTATTCTCGCTGCAGCAATTTCAGGCTTTTCTGCTAGAATCTTTCTGTTGCTTTGGCACTTTTTCCAAGTGTAGCCCATTGATTTCAATTTTCTTCTCAAAAATTCTTTATACAATTCAATTCTCCATCCATCATTAAAGCTGCATTCATTGTACTTAAAGTACGACATTCCTTCTTAGATATATAAAAATCATGTATTTTTCTTCTTATCAAAGATTCTGTAAATTAATCACTATTAATCTTTGCGCTTTTCACTTTTTCTTTTTTTGTTGGTGTGGAAAAATTTGATTGTTCATCTGTCTTCAACATTTTCTGACCTTATTTCACTATTTTAATCACAGTAGGTTTCGAAATCTACGATATTTCACATAGTACATCTAAAATATTGTAATCAAGTTTATGTATCTCCTTGTTTATTTTTAGGTAGTCATGAAAACGGAAAACCATTTCTCTAGCCTGCATTCTGATCACTTTAGTAGATTTTCCCCTCTCTTTCTTCTTGGGAGTCTCGTAACTGCATGAAGGTGTTGACATTATAGCGGTAAGATCACAATCAAACTAACAAAAACAAATTATAGCAAAAACTAACAAGGAAGTAAGGTACCCTGACTGTTATAGTGCCTTTCTATTGGCCTCTAAAATGACGTAACAGTTCGCGCATGCGATTCCCAGGTAAATTACTTAAGGAGTAGAGCTATACAGTGTAATTTCCAATTTTTAGTGTCCGATCAAACTTACTGAGTTTCTAAAAATATTTATCAACACTCCTTGAAGAATATTTATCAAAACTATTTATTTTTCGAAACACCTTATTTTTGAAATCTACCAGGTGTGTAAATATGAAACCGGAATTCGCCAATGATAGGAGTTAGCAGTCAATATAATCTTCTAACTAATCCGTCAGTGGTGTTATCTGCTTTTGCCTACATGTAATAAAGAGATCCAATTGATACCAACATCAGTTTCATTCTATAACCGTGTTTTTAGTGGCGTTGAACATGTCGACTTTTGTGCCAACAAATCAAGATTTGCGGACAGCATTTATTTTCCGTTTCCTTCTGAAAAAAATTGGAGCATTATCACATAGGATGCTTGTTGAAGCTTACGGGGAGCATGCCCTAGGCAAATCTCAATGTTTCGATTGGTTCAAAACATTTAAAGATGGATTTCTATAAAAGAAACAAAGACCGTGGAAAACCACAAAAAAAAACTTTGAAAACGCTTATTCGGAAGCGTTTGTTGGACAATTATTACATGTGACACCGTCTCCATTTGTTTGAAAGGCATGGAAAAGATCCAGAAGGTCGGAAAATGGGTACCTCACCAACTGAATGACAGGCAGCAGGAAGCTCGAAAAACCTCATGGCAAATGCTGCTCGCCATGTACAGAAAAAAAGTCATTTCTTCATCAAATTGTGACTGGTGATGAAAAGTGAATTTACTTCGAGAATCCTAAGCGTAAAAAATCCTGGGTAACTCCTGGTGAACCATCGGAATCGCTTGGGGAGGAAGAAAATGCTCTGTGTCTGGTGTGATCAGATGGGTGTTACCTACTATGAGCTGCTGGAACCTGGGGAAACTGTTAATACGGAACGCTACCTGCAACAGATGATAAATTTGAATAAAGATTTGCGCCAAAAAGTCCCAAATATCAAGAAACGACACACAAAGTGATCTTGCTCCATGACAATGCCCCATCACATTCGGCTAAACGGACCAAGGAAACGATCCAAGTATTTGGTTGGTAAATTCTTCCGCATGCGGTTTATTCACCAGATTTGGCCCCATCCGATTACCACCTATTTGCATCGATGGGACACGCACTAGCTGAGCAGCGCTTCACTTCTTATGAAAATGTACGAAATTGGTTAAGTGATTGGTTTGACTCAGAAGAGGAAGCATTATTTTGGCGGGGAATCCACAAATTGCCTGAATGATGGGAAAAATGCATAGATAGCGAAGGACAGTACTTCGAATAAAAAAGTATGTATCATTTTTACACAATCAACTCTTATTTGCTATTTGAAAAATTCCGGTTTCATATTTACAAACCTGGTAAATAACAGTTGAAAATTTATGTCTTATAGTTAAGCGGAGGCGAAAAGCCATAATTTTTGCATAAAGCCATATTTTATTATCAGCTTCTTTCTTAAACTTTATATCAACTTGTTCAGAACTCATCAACTTTATTCAAATGGTAATGAGGTCTTTTTCCGGATAATCATCTTTCTGGATAAATTATTAAAGATGTCCTGTGTTAGTTCAGAAATTTTGTGTTAGTTCATTTTGAATTATAAAGTTAATAATTAGGTTTATGAAACGGAATTATCGAATCTCTAAATTAATCTGTAAAGATAATTAATTTATTTACAATACAGTTGTAATATTCCTGCCCATAGTTTTTTATGTATTTAGGCAGATTATGTAACGTAAGTAATGTACGTAATTAACAATCCATACTTTGAATCAAAAGTAATATGTAACTTGTCTTATTTAATGTTTGCATGGTAAGGGCCGGTCCGCTTAAGAACCGTATGTTTATATATATACATACATATATATATATATATATATATATATATATATACATATATATATATATATATATATATGATATAAGAAAATAGAAATTTTAAATTAATTCTAATAACTTAAGGTACACAATATTTCAAACTAAATACATTATAAAATATCTTTAGTATGTTTTGAAAAAAAAAGTCAGAATTTTAAAAATTAAGTATATAAAAACTATAATTTAATATATATATGCTAATATGATGGTTTCCAATTCTGAACCGAATGTTTTTTTGTTTTTGCATTTTGTGAAGTATAGGTAAGTAAAAAAAGAAAAATCAAAAGAAGAGGAAAAAAAAAATTATGTTACAGGCCCATATATACCATCTCCCACAGATTTCCTGATAATTTAATCAAATTCACATTAACAGTGGTAAGGCCTATACACATTGAAGGAATATCAAAATATTGAAAACCGAAAAACATGGGACCAAATTTGTTCCTTAATGTACAAAACGTATGGTGCATAAACAAAAGATTTTAAGTGCGTCAACGGGTCCACATAAAATATTCAATACCGGAAAACCCAGGGTTCCTTTCTTTGTTTTTTTTTTCATGACCGGGACTCGACTCCGGTAGCCCAGCTAGGCTACCCCTCCAGGAACCCTTGGTGGTGGCACACTTATAAAGTAGGTCGCCACTATATGTGTAGACTCTCCTAGAATGTTCTCTGGTTGATGAAGCCTTAACAAATCGGCCTGTTAAAACTAACGATGTTCGATTTACAGGCGCGATGGTAAATAAGCCCCCCTTTCGTTGAGAAATTGCCAACTTGTTATTTATACTTATTTCTCTTATTTTCTTCTATTTTTCAAATTCGGAAAGTCTAATACTCTATTCCTCTCTTCTTTTCTTAAATTATTCCATGCCTTAAGAGTTTATTCATTTAAACGATTTATTATTTTCCTATTTCCTTTTCCAACGCTCAATTTCCTATTCTAACAAGGCACATAATTTCCTCTTAGAAGGGAAGAGTTCTTATTTGTTGAAAATTTATTGATTAAAAATCATCTAAGTTTTTAGTCTTAGCTGCAGTTCTTCTCCAACTATTTTTATTGTATTTTGCTGTCAAAGCACAAATGTAAATCTATAATATTTAAGGCCTCTTTTAGTATAAACAAGTTTTAAAGATTAATGCGGAATTTCAGAATATCTATCAGTTATCTTTCGATTGCATCCCTGGTATTTTAAGGTTGATCAAATTTTGAGTTGTAATTATGATTGTGTCTTTATTATGGTTAACGTATCATTTAAAATATAGTGGTAAAATGGTAGTTTTGCGATACTGCCCGGCGTTTTACGTATCGCCGTTGATACTGCAGAAGGCCATATGTCAAAAAATGTTGATTTTGGGATTTTATTGGATTTTTAATCAAAACGAGTAGCTCTAGGTGCTGAACGAGAGCGTATATCATCAATAAAAAAGAAGAACCATGCACAGTCAAAATTATTTGAATGTCGGGATTGGCTTGGTAAATAATCCTGTTTGACGCCCGCCTAATGTTAAACTAATACAAAAAAAGTTTACAAATGGGAATAAAACCAATTTTAATGTTTCTTACGATAATCAAACACAAAAACAAAAAAAAAACGATTTGTAAGTATAATTATTTTTTTGTTCTCCTGAAAATCAGCTTTTAATTGACATACGACTCTTGGCATTATAAAAGATGTTATATAATATTCGTTCAATTATTTATTAGAAATAAAGAATAATTTATGTGTTATCTAATAGTCAAAAGGCAGGTAGCGGGTGATGTTGCAAGCTTTTCGAATCGATATTACGCCGCACTGCTGTAATTAACAATGCAATCGGGTAAACCCTACTTACTCTGGTATTGTATTCTTCCTTATCGCAGACGAAGCCATTTTAAAAGCTTAGCATACCTAAGATTTTTGTTCTAATGGCTGTAAGTTTTTTATCTAGGTATTAATTTTCCGAGCTGTCGAGTTCCGTGTAGACTAACTTTCGGATATATCTTCTTCTACAGTTTGCTTAAAAAATATTAAGAAACACAAGAATATCATTATTAGTAAACAATTTAATCTTAAATGATTGACATCGATACTTCTTCAATCCTAAAAAGTAAATATATTTTAATTTATTATGGATGGGATGAAAAATATTTCAACATATGGATTAGTCTCTAAGTGCGGTCAATTATTTAGCCCCGATGAGATTCTTGAGCAACCATTCGTCGCACTCTCGTGCATTCGTTTTCATCCTAATGGTAAACGGATGTGATCATTTGTAAAATCAAACAGTTGAATGGACTCATGAAATGGAAGTCAGTCAATAAATATGTCTTAGTTTTGCTATTTAATATGATTATTGTAATTTGGGTGGCTATCTGCGCTTGCGATGCGCGCAAAACACAACTTTCACTTACCAACATTCTTAGATTAGAAATTGATGTGTTTTGATAAATGTGTAAACGCCATTCCTCAAAATCACACTTTTTTCCTTTTCATTTAAACAAATGTTTTTACTTGTGTTGATTCGGCTAGCATAATAGTCCATCGCGTCTGATTTTATAATCACTATTTGATTGCTGAAGACTTCATTTAGTTAGTCAACTAGTTTGCATTTAGAAACAAAAAAATTCCATTATCTATGTATGTTTTAAAAGTATGTTGACAACTCTTTCCCATGAACAAAACGTCTTTAATTATAATAAAGTGCCCTCTCCGTTTGAAAATGCTGATGAAATTTTAGCTGTCACATCGCGAGCACATGCATACATGAAATGCCGGCTTTAATCAAAATCGTTACAGCCGTTTTTCAGATAATAAAAAAAATCGTGAAAATGACAAAATTTATTAAATAAATTGCTCCCCTCCGTTTGACTAATTTTGAAGAAATTTCGCCTGTCACATCGCGTGCATAAACATACATCAAATAGCAGGTTTGATCAAAATCATTGTAGCCGTTTTTTAATAAATAAAAAAAATCGTGAAAATGAGACAAAATTTATTAAATAAAGTGCCCCCTCCGATTGATCAATTTAAATGAAATTTTGGCGGTCACATTGCGGTAACATACATACATCGAAGACCCAGTTTTATCAAAATCGTTAGAGTCGTTTTTGTGATAATCGAAATAAAAATCGTAAATATGAGACGAAATTGATTAAATGAATTGACCATTTTTGATATACATACACTAAATACCCAAATTCAGGTTGGTACGATTTGTAGTTTTTGAGCTAGTCTGTTCACACACAAACCCAGACACACAGATACACGAACGCACGCGCATAAACACACACACACACGCACACACACACACTCACATACAGACCATTTCGCAGGACTTGGTTATTTGGACTCAGGGGACCTCAAAACATATTTCAATATAGGTAAGTGAAAGTAAAAAATTGTAATTATCATAAGTATGAAATAATTAGGGATATGAGTAGTGCAGGATATTGCGTACGTTTCTTATGCAGTTGAGGGGAATAAGGAACCCCGAATATCCAGAGGTTTTTAAAGCTTGAGGGCCAATATTCACACTTCGTCTTTTTTAATATTCTTTATCATCCCTTATTTATTTATTATTTGGTTTTATTATTTTAGTTTGACCAGGTATTTCGAAATATATAATTAGAATTTCATTTTGAGTTATGGTGTTCATGATTATTAAGTTAAAAGTGTAAGATGTTATCGTCAACCAAGATTTTGTGTAATGACCAGGGTAAAAGTTAATGTTTATGGAACTAAAGAAGGCAATTGATTTGTTTATTAAAAACGATTTTTTTTTAACCCTTTAAATTCTAAAAATTACAACTATTTTTTTTATTTAATTTTAGAATTTAACAACTAAAACTTGCCCAAAGTTTGAGAATCACCAATGTAGAAATGTATCCTGTTTTTGAACTATATCGAATTTCATTTGCTCTTTTACTGTTTTCTTACATTAAGATATATATTAAGGTATTCTATATATTTATATATATTGCAAGATTATGGGAGGACTTTGTTACTCAAATCCATGAAGTCTGTTTTCATCTTTATACCTATAAAGGAAGATTTCCCGAAGCGTAGAGGCTAAGAAACGTCTGCCGCATCATCATGAATTGATTCCTTCCTGGGAGATATCAACTATTCCTCTTTCCCCATTCTGAGTAAAGTATCCTGTCAAATAACTTGAAGGGCGAATCCACCTTTGAAAGCACCATCGTTGGGAACTCCTTTTCTACTGGGTTCTCCATCTTGATAGTACGTTGGATGGAAACGTTGTAATTCACTTATGCATTTTTTCGGATATTTTCAATGTTCTTATAAAAATTTGCATTGAATCATCTTTTAATTAAATTTAATTGAATATAAATAAGCACACCTCCTTGTTTTTATCGACCTTTAGTGTAATAATAAAAAATTCACTGGGATTGCCATCTAAATTTCTCATTAAGTAAATGTCATAAACACAAAATATAATACTTGCTTGACTTCTATTTTTTTTTTAAACATAATTTACTGTTGCGTACTTTGGATTAAATTGTAACTTGTACCTCAAAATATTATGTGTTTACTATGTATTTTATCTTCCTCTAATATATATATGCGTAAATATTAGACCCGTATTTTACATGAAAATCTGAATTCCACTTATTTTTAATTCTATATGATTTTGTTAGCTGAGACACCATTCAACCGCAACGTATAGTTTTTCAACTGTAATCTGCTAAATGTATCGTCTTAGAAATGGTCCCATAGATTCAGAAGCAGAACAACTGCAAAAAAAAATGCATCACTTGACCTAGTTGCAGGAAAATTAATTTTTTCACGGACCTCCCTTCCATTTCAATCTCCCTAAAGGGTGGTTGCACCCCTCCCATTAATTTAGGTGAATACTACAGATCTCGAATCTTACTACTAATACCAAGTCAAAACCGAAGTTAAGTGAGAGCACGAATTGTCTTCCGTAATTCTTCAATTTTTTTCTGTGAAAAAGATCTTATGGAAAACATATTCTACTATAATCAACATTTTTCATTTTTTCATCTGGGGTATATATGTACAAGTTATTCGATTTTCGTTTGGATAATGTAAAATATGAGCCTCTCAGTTTACAGGATAACTAACTCTTAACTATACAAATACAATAACTAAAGATGATGGTAGAAGATAATTGACCATAGATGCAATAAGGGGTTGGGGGTGCGGTCAAAATAAGTATCACAAATATGTGAGAATTACATATTTATTTTGTAGCCGACGTTTCGACCCACATTTTAGGTGGGGGGGGGGGCTCTTTGAAAGTTGGAAGACGCAAGCGTGTTTGACTCTGAGCCCTGATGGTGACCTAAAATTTGGGAAACGTCGGCTATAATAAAATATGTAATTATCACACATTTGTGCTACTTTTTTTTACCGCACCCTTAGCCATTTCCTCTTTATATTATAACTAAACCAAAATTTCAACATTTTTCATGGAAGCACTTAAATTAATTTGGAAAATTTGTTCCCTTTTTCTTTTGAATGTGTATTTTAGTAAACTTTTATGTTTTAATATTTATGTCATACTATTACAAAACAAAGAAGTAAAAGAAATATTAAATAAAAGAGAAATAATAATACAAGTGCTTTACTGATAAATGTGTAAATTCAGTCACGTTATCTCCTTTTTCTCTGTTTACCAGTTCCCTGTTTTCGGATTACCATTTCTCGATTAGTAAAATCATGACCTTATTTTAAAAGACCCAGAAAAGAAAATTTGTAAACGTTATCTCATGTAATTTAAAGAAAAAAGCTGAAACAAAAACCAAATGAACGATAATCTTGCAAATGAACAATGACCTAACACTGTCCTGGAGCCTAGCGTTTGAACTAAATACGATACTCGTATATCATAATACATGCGGATCATCCTGCAATTATATCATCATGATCCCGCCCTTCGGATAAATATGGAACCCTTCTTCAGGGATAGGGGGGGGGGGGGGGGAGTATTACAAAACCATATAACATTGTTTATTGTACCCGTATTCTTTTATTTAGATTTTTACATTGTTAAATTTGTTTTGTGATATTTAACAGATTGATATAAAAAATGTGATACAGCAACAAACATCGAATTTATTTCAAATGGGTTTTGTTTCGGAAGATTCATGATTTTTTATTAGTAATAAATAAGTGATAACCTAAAGAAATACTAAATGTAGAAGAAAGAAAGAAAAGAAAGAAAAGAAGAAAAAGTAATTTTTATTCTGGGACATTAAGTCCCCTAAGAATAACAGACATGAACAAAATTAATGGCCATTTGTCTGGCTACTTAAAGGAAATACAATAAAAAATAAAGAATTAAAATACAAAGTAGACACAAAAAATAAAAATAATAAAATAAAAATAACTGAAACAGAATATTGTAAGAAGAAATAAAAAATAAACATTTGGATGTTAAATACAAAACTTTGATCAGCTTTTGAGCTTAAAAGGTGTAAAAAAAAAAATCGTATAGATATATACGAGTATGTATAGATATGTCCTCACTATTGCTTCACTATTTACATATTTACGGGAGATTGGAGATTCAGGAGGTGATGGAATAGTTGGGTTTTAAAGGAGGTGAGGGATGAAGTGTTTCGGATGGAGACAGGTAATGAATTCCAGAAGGTGGCAGCACGGATGATAAAGGATTTTGTGAAGGAGGCAGATCGGTAGAAAGGGATATACAGGTTAGAAGTTTGGGATCTGGTGTTTAGAGAATGTATGGAGGAGCATGGTGTGAGGTAAGATCTGTTAGGAGAATCGGTGAGAATGTTTATGTTAAAATCACCAGTGATGATTACGTTATTGTATAACGGGGCGTAGGTAAAGAGGGAGGATTCAAAGAAAGGATCAAATTGGGCATGCGGTGGGCGGTAAACTATTATGTAGAGGAGGGAAAAGGCATCGGAGGAAATTTCGACGAGGAGATATTCCGGATGAGGAAGTTCGGAGGAAGGAGATTCTAGAAGGATTTTTACCCTCAGACTATCGTGAACGTAAAGACCAACTCCTCCTCCAGTTCGGTCCTCACGATCACGACGAATGAGCGAGTAGTTAGGGATGGATATAGAAGAGGATGGGATATTTGGTTTAAGCCAGGTTTCCGAGACGGCAATGATGTGATAGAAATTATGGAGAAAGTGGTCTAGGAACTCATCATAATGTGCTGGAAGGGATTGGGAATTAACGTGACAGGATAGAAGGATGTTACTCATATGAATGAATTAGTGGGATTGATCTGAGAAGGGTGTAGGAATGTAGAGGTTGATGGGTACAGTATAGGATATTAGTGGTGACATGAAACAAAACTATTTGATAGTTGTAAAATAGTGAAGAAAAGATACATGAAGATTGAGGCTTATAGTCATTAATGTTATGGAATGAAAAATTCTGAATATTAAAAATAATCAAAAGAAACATATTTGAGTTAAAAATAAAATAAATCCCTCTGAGTTTAAAAATAGTATAAGAATTTTGAAGAAAAAAAGAATAAAAATATAACATAAACGAAAGAAAAGTAAATTTGAGGTAATGACTGCCCCTATATCAGCCCAAGGCCTCTACATCCTCCTTCTTATTTATTATGTTGACCGGACAGCCGTCGTCCCGCCTGCACCGAACCCTTCCGCCGGCGAACCAGACGTACTTTAGCTTTCCGGCCGCCCTCTTTTGCCTCGCCAGCCAGTAGAGGTGCCTATTTCCTGGACTCATCGCCTCGCTTAAGTACACCCTCTCGTCAGTCTCCCATCCCAGGTGTCTTGTCGAGAAGTCCCTCTTTACTCTTCTAAGGCGGACGATCTCGTCCCGAGTCGTTTGCCTGACGAAGCGGACTACGATCGGGGGTGGCCGAGGGTCCTCAGATCTAGGTTTTTTTCTTTCCACTGCGTCGATGTCCTCGGCAGTTAACTTGAGACCCACTAAACCTAAACTAAAGCACACTAAACCTTCTGTTGATTCGCCGGTTTTCATATTCACTCCTCTGATTTCAATAGAATTCGAAAGCTGGGCCTGTTCAGCCTGATTAACTCGCACCTCGAGCACGCTGATTTTTGATTTTAAGTTTTTGTTTTCATTTAATAATTCTTCTATAATTTGTTCGTGCTTTATAGCACGCTCCTCAATTTTTTTTAATCTCTCGTTACTTTCGAAAGTCATTTCACTCTGCTTTTCGAGTGTGATTTTAATTTCTTTTAGGTCCTCTGAAAGTTTTTTTATTGCTCCTATTACGTCCTCACTGACTCCATCGCATGTTGCCGTGGATTTCCCGGGTGCTTTTCTGCATGAAGGGCAGTTCCAATTCTTTTTAGCGTCCGATTCGGAAACGTTGCAGCATTTTTTGTGATACAATAATTTGCACGATGTGCAAACTATTGCCAGCTTCTCGTCTCTCGCGATTGTGGCGCTGCAAATTGGGCACTGCGTCATTACTGAGGATGCTACGTTACTGGATTAACAATAGGTACTGTAGAGCTGGTGGGGAGCGGTAGCTATGGTGGGGATAAGCTCACTGTCCTTATCACGGCACTGTCCACAACGGGAACTTAATTTTATATCTTACCTTTATAACTTTTAAGGCTGTAGGTGGCTTCGGATTTTGTACTAATGGTCCATAAAAGCTTCAAAAAATAAGATATAATTATGATGATAACTATGAAAAAAAAGACTGATAGCAGAGAGAAAAAAAACAAAAAAAAAAAAACAGAAGAGTTGATAACAGGTCCTCACTATAAGACGGCTAGAGCCAGACTGAAACAGAAACAGACCTAATGTACAATTAGGTTTATTTCTTTTCACGCAGACTTACCAGAATAGGAACAATCTTTACTGCCTAAATCTGCTTACTAAGCAACACTCTTATCATCATATGAAAAACTTGAACAACCTTTACATTTCTGAACAATATTCTGAACATATATATTTGTAGTTGGCCATTAGGTGGAGAATAAAAACGAACGAAATGACCAGTAGCTTTATGATATTGTAACACTTCTGAGGGTTAACAATATTTATTAAACGAAAATATAACAATAGTCAATGCTACACGAATTATAAAAACACAAATATCGAAGCAGGTCAGGATGAGCTGCACAGTCAAGACAAAGACACAGACTAACTGTCCAGTCACTAGCTCCTTATATACTGTACTGGATTATTATACTAGCCTGGAATGTTCCAGATTAGGCTCGAAAAATCTAGTCCCAAACACGTGGTCTGACAGTTCGCTCCAACCGCTAGTTCGTTCGAACTAAAGGTCTGGGATTTTAAGCCATATTTTTTTTTTTTTTTTTTATTTAACTATTAAACGTTTCAATATTCACATACTACAGGATGTTTTGACTTCTGGACAAAGACTAACATAAGAAACCCACCTCTGACTGAAATTAAAACAACACAAAACCAATGTGGCCTTGAATAATTTATATACGTTCCACATTATCCTTAAAAAACATCCTAATTACAGCATGAAATTTACTAATTAAACCTTTATGGATTGCCTTATAGGTCCTATGGGGTTCGTCAAAATCCTCAATTATCCAAAGAATACACCTTTGGAAGATTCAATTTAAGTCTTCGAAGCAGCCGATCTCTTTGCAAAAAAACCCTAGACCAAGCAAACATCCTAGCACAAACGCGTTTCGAGTAGTAATTTGGACGAGTTCGTATTTGTTTTTGCAAAAATATTATTTAAATAATAAATAAAAAATCAGTGATATTTTATTATTTATTAATAATAATTTCTTTTTTTACTGATACTTAGGTTCCCGTTACAATAAATGAAAAGATATAATGATGAAGACAATGAAGAGGAACAATAAATAGGGCTGTTGTTTTACCCGAGGAAGGGAAGAAAACAGGGCAGACCCCTTCAATAAGGACGTGTTCTGAATCGTTCATAGCTCATACTGCCTTCTCGCTCCGGCCCCCAATCCCGTCTTTGCCTGGCTTACTATATTTATAACTTTTTATATCACACCATATTTTTATTGTACAGCGTTGTGGTTTAAACTTAAAATAAACCCTCTCTCTCCCCCCCCCCTCTCTCTCTCTCTCTCTCTCTCTCTCTCTCTCTCTCTCTCTCAATCTCTGATTATATATATATATATATATATATATATATATATATATATATATATATATAGAGAGAGAGAGAGAGAGAGAGAGAGAGAGAGAGAGGACTACAATTCAAGGATCCTGCTCTTTTTCATCAATTGGCGAAATGTTAGACATCGAATTCGATTATTTACACTTTATTACTGCTAAGCATGTCTGGGTACTGTATATGTTTCAAGAGATGTGAAAGTTAGGTAGGGGTCACAATCATCACCCCATTTAACATAGAGTATATTCCAAATATATGATGCATCGGTCTAAAGTTAGTTAAAAATGAATGAACAAATTACTTATATATTAATGCCATGTAATATGCTTGTTAAATATGAATTCAAAAGTAACTTACATTGTAATTTTGAATATTTATTATAAAATATTACATACAGTATGATTTCTTAGCTTGTAAAAAGTTATTACTGATATCGTCCACCGATTGTTCCTAATATTGCATACATAATACTCTGGTGGGACAACCTATGAAGGTAACATGGCGGCCATTATGGCTGGCCATTCATTGCAAATCCCGATATAATATAGCATAAGCAGTAGTAAATAACATGAATGTAAAAATTAAATGAAATGCAACTTAGATACTAGTTATAATAATTCGGAAGGAATTGGTTTCATAACTCACCTTGCAGGAATATCTTCAAAATCGAAAAAAATCAAATTGCGCTTTATTGCTTGAAGTATAGCAGTGGACTACTGTTAAGGGCTCGTTGTAGTTGCAGCAATTACAGCACAGATTGTAGCGACTTTAGAAATTAAAGTGTGCGATATTAGGGATGTGGGTGATATTTCGACCCCCTACCTCACTTTGAAGTACGATGGACAGAAATATAAGGAAAAAATATTTTGTTTATATTAAATATATTAATTTTGAATCACGTATTCTTAGCGTTGATATAAGCATTCTGCAACCCATCCTAAAGTGTATTGATTTTAATCTTTGACTGACACTTGGGCGTTAATTAAAATACCTGCACCCAACGGTGAGGTGATTGACATTTCCACAATAGACCAAGCCGAAAGGATCAATAATGCTATAAATTCCAGCCTTTGAATAATCATTTGTTCGCATGCTAAAGACACTACGGCACGCAAGTTCAATTCAACTAAAATTTATTTCATTTCAATATATCTCCAGAAATGTATTCGAGAATTATGTAACATTCAGACACACAAACACATGCGTCTGACTTTAATTAAGTTAAATTAAATTAACTTTAATAGTGACGTAAAAAATATTACATTGACAAAAATTTACTGCAAACTAATTCTCAAAGACTGCAAAGATTATATGTGTTACCTGGCCGGAACTACAGATTAGAATTGATTGGTACTTTAAAACAGAAAGAGATTATATTAGTATTCACAATCTCTAAATATTGATGAATTCAGAGATACTCCTTTACCTGAGATACAATCAACCAAAATACATTTGGTGACCTGACATTTATATCTTATGTGATACTTTTTGGTCCCTGGCTTATTGAAATGTTTTGTATTGGACTGGCAAATAAGTCCTTTCGATTTTGACCTTGATGACTTTTTCCCATCTTTCCACTAACTGCATAATATAATGCCATGCTCATTGAATGGTTAGATTTAATGTTAAAAAACGAATCAAAGTGGTTCTTGTTGTCCTCTTCCTTTAAATTTCTTTCCATTCATGGAGTTCTGTAGAGACCGGAATAAGTGGTAGTCGGTTGGAGTTCGGTGAATAGGGAGGGTGGGACAAAAGTTACCCTCATAGGCTTAATAATTTATTGCTAGTGACCGATGAGGTGTGGGGCCTAGCGTTGTCTTGATGGAACACAACACCCTCCCGATTTGCCAGTTTATTTTTAATCTATTGGTCCAATAAATTAACCAATTTTTTACTTTACCAAATTTTTAATTTATTGGTCCAATTTTGAGCAGTATAGAGTTGAATCAAATTTTTGTCCTGCTGACAAATGCTTTGTCCTTGAAATGCTAATAGATGGAATGCATTATCTTCTTTGGAGCAAACCGGGTTTTGACAGGTTGGTCCCCAAGATTTTCTACTGACTACAACACCGTAAAAGATCCATCTTTCATCTCTTGTTATCAACGTTTTAAAAGATGGTCGTTTTTTTTTGTTGTTTCCGTATTGATTAACAGATATAATTGCGAGTTTCCAAGTTGACTTCTGTTAGAGAGTGAGGGACACAAACATTAAGCCTTAAAACATAGCCCAGCTTGTATAAATGGTTTTCACGCTTATGTGCGACACATTTACGGCCATAGCAACCTCTCGCACTGATTGGGTAGGATCAACAATGGCATTAACGTTGATCGTTTCAATTTCATGTGGGTGACCAAACCGGGGAGTAACATTAATGTCAAAATCCCCTGAATGAAATTTGGCATACCAATTTTGACAGATGCGTTCGGTTATGGTGTCATGCCCATAAATACTGCAATTTTTTTTAGGAGCTTGTACAACACGCTTACCTTATTTAAAATAATACAACAAAATATATTTTATTGATTACTTAAAATATGATATTAATGAATGGTATTTTCTTACATATCTCACAGTGCAATAGCAAACACAATACTAAGCTAGTTTCAAGAAGAGTTAACAGGTACAGTCGTTGACATATTACAAGTAGGATTAAAAAAACACCTTAAGGATTTGTTCATCTGATGAGAAGTGTATCATAGTGACATAAAAATAAACTGAAAAACCGAAAGGACTTATTTGCCAATCCAATTGTTGAGGGGCCTCCGCGGGTTGAATATACCTATCTACACAGTTTTGAGTGGGGATGAATTGTTTCGCATCCAGAGATGAGTGAATCCAATGGTTAGAGAATATTTTCTAGGTGGTCCGGTTAGTGTGGAAAAACTATACGATATCCTGTTTAAACTATACAAGTGATTCCAACATTTTGAAAGCGATGACATTTTTAAACATATTTGGACGGCCACTACTTTTGCAAAAAGACAGTGGAGATCTGCTTGATTGTAAAGAGGTGACATATAACTGTGTAAAAGGTAACCTTGGACAACTAAATGAATATCTTTAACATTTTCTTGCATAACTATAATTGATAATAATCATTGGTTTTCATGTACTTGCTTTATAAGTATCGTAGAATATTAAGTAATCATGGAGAGTATACTGAGATATCTTCCCACAAAGTTTTAACCATAAAATAATGAATTACTTTACTTTAAATGAGAAAGTCTTGGGGAAGAATTCACTTAATAAGATGCTAGGATTAAAGTCTGATATGAGAATTAGTAGAGATATTACATTCTGGGGCCGAAACCTACTAATCTTTTTTTATTCTTTCATCTTTCTCCAATTCTTTTCGGATTTTAGCTTGTGCTTCGTCGATACATTTTTTTCAATTTCCCTATCGTCACTCAGCTTTTTTTACATACTAACACTCCTTCTTAAACATACTAATTCCTTGCGTACCAAAACTCGCACGTCTTCTGTAATCTTCTTAATATGTCATTCTATTGTTCTTCCTTCGTGCATTCTGAGTATGCATATGACCATGCAATTTCATAGGCTGTTTTTAAAGATAAAAAAAAAAAGATGATATTTACTGATTATAAAATAAATTATCAATGTACTTCGTTTTCTGGTCTATTCAATATAAATATTATCAAGTATAGGTTTTGGGTAGGGAGGAAAGGGAGAATTGTTAATTTTAACTGGTTTAGACGATTTCATCAATTTTTTTCACACTTGTTTAAACACGTTTATTTAAACTTATCACTGTCATTAAATCCGCCCTGTTTAACGATCAAAATACTGGCATTTTTCCATATTCCACATCTAACTCGATTTTTTCAAAACTCAATTAGACCCATTGTCTTCTAAGGTCAGCATAAATCTTTTATGCCTGGTATTTTTTTTTTTATCTTTTACCGGAATATACTTAATTCGCTCAACTAAATTCAGAGTTTAGGTTTGAAGGTATACAGAGCAGAAAAGAACCAACCTACATTGCACATAATTTGTGCAACTCTTAGCCTGCATACAACTCTTTGGATTTTTACAGATTGAGTTTTTATTTTATTAATTCTTTCTAGAAAATTATATTTTAACACGTTAGGTGCGGCGGCGTATTTTAGGGGTGCCCTGAATTGAACGGTCCGACTGGTGGGATGAGCCACAGACGGTATCGGGCGTCGAGGTCCGATGGGAATGCTTTGGCGAAAGCGTTATCTTTTGATTAAAAGGGAATTAAATGAGCGTCTGAGGGATATTATGTCTCGGTAAGGATTGGAACTAAACATAATAGACGCAGGACAGGCCGATACAGAATTTAGGCCATTCTTTATCGAAAATCCGTTTCTAAAAAACAACAGAATTTCAGCTGTTGGCAACATTTTCTGCAATAATCTCATTAAAAATCAACTAAATTGAGTGTTTGAAGTGTTCGGACTTTCGGTCCGTTCACGTGAAAATCGGCTGTTAAGAAGGGAATGTAAGGCATCGGACCCCGGGGATGCCGCACCTAACGTGTTAATATTTATCTACATAAATTTTCTATTGGAAATACGAGAGTGCAAGAGTCGATCCCATTCAAAACCTTATCTCACTCACATTTCACTAGTTGGCTTTCTTCTGTTATATACCGTTCAAATAATGCAAGTATCATGTCTAATGAAATTAATTCAAATAACATAAAAAGAGTTAAATTAATATAAGTAAAAAAAGTATTGCTGAAACCAGGAACTTATAAATAATTACGTTTTAATGATTAAAAGTTCAGTTATTTGAGACTAATGTTGAAATAAATACAACATTGCATTCGCTTTACCTAAGTTTTTAATAGGATTATTCTTGTTTTCATTTCAATTTAAAGTATTAAATCTAACTAAATATTAGCTACTTATTTTTGATATTTTCAAAATATTTGAATTAAAGATAGCAATTTTTAAATCCTTTCCCTCATACGGTATATCATGGAATACTCAGTATTCTTACCACGTACTCTAATGACAGGCTTCCGCCCTTCTCCTAATCAATTTTAGAAACGCTAACGTGTGATTTTTCCTCATTCCACCGTGGCTGTATCGAAGCTGCTTTTATTCTTTTTCTGATGCATCCTCCCACAGATGTTCTTTGCCTTTCATGCTTAACACTTTAAGATGTCATTGTACAATAGTTACTGAATTTCTATTATATTTCACACTAAAATTTAATACTTTATTCAAGTAAATTAACTTCAATGAATTCTTGGATCCGATGGAGAGTCTTGGTAGACGCAAAAACGAGCATCAGCTGATAAGTGGCTTCCGATTTCCACAATTTGCGCATATTTTATCTTTCTGTAGACACCCCTGATACAGTGCTAGTACCATCTACTACTTCAGTTTAAACTTATTCATAATTCATATTGAATAGTCACAAAGCGAAACGTTCTTTTTGAATCTGGCATGGTACGAGTTATAATCTTCTATTTGAATAATTTATTCAAGTTCTTGTATTTTAATAAAACTATTTATTTATATAACTAAGAAATATAGTTGCCGTTGGTAAGAAGTAAAATTAAACGATGCTTGGTGTTTATTTCAATATATAAAAAACAAACTTATGACGCCTTAAAATGTATATTTCTTTATCTGAGTTAAAATTATTTAAGTCCACAATTCATAAACTTATTCTGGTTTTATTTTATGTATTTTAAATTTTATTAAATGTGTTTAATCTTACTGGTTACAATGAATATATTTATTATGTTTTATAAAGTTATACTAACTGTATTTTTAATTTTGTTCCAGGTGAGTGATCAATCAAGCAGATTGTATAATTAAAAATGCAAGACATAATATTTTATGGTAACCCACACTTTTATTTAATTTATATCTTTACTGTTTATAAAGTTTTTAGTGACCGTTTTACATTTTAATTTAAAGAAAGATGATAGATATCAAGTAAAATTTTATTTTACATATAAGGTAGGATAATAAAAATGGGTCGTAAAAACTTTTGTTTAACTGATAAATGCATTTTTTGAGAGCGAGGAATTGAAAATTAAAATGATGAACATGGATTGTACCGCCATTAGGGGGGCGGGTTCTCCTTCATTTATTCGTAATAATGTTTAGGGTTATAATTTTGAGGGTCATAAGTCTCAAAACGATACAAAAATGTATCCAGAAGTCCATCCCCGTTGATAACTTTGTTTTTGCTCTACAACGAACGAATTGGTTCCAATTTTTTTTTTTTAATCCGCTGACATTAGGCTTGGGGGGTACCATCTGGGGCACACTAAGCCTCTGCAAAGTGGTAATTTCAACTTTTCAACTT
Source organism: Aelia acuminata (assembly GCA_911387785.2). NCBI lineage: Eukaryota > Metazoa > Arthropoda > Insecta > Hemiptera > Pentatomidae > Aelia > Aelia acuminata. The sequence continues at coordinate 77,577,325 of OU426982.1, forward strand.
CATCCGTAGTCACGCTGGACTTCTCAAACCGCGGAAGTATCAAGCTAGATAAACCCACAAGCTCCCAGCAGGTCTCAGCTTCTCCGATATGCTCACGTGTAAATCCTTTTTGTAATATAGTAACGTGAAACGAAACACAAAACAAATTGTTTAGAATAGTTCTAGACATATTGTAACGAACTAACAGTTGGAACAAGCCATCAAAATACATGTTTGTGACCACGATGTTAGAGTAACTACGCTGGCCTAGAAACTTCGAGACGGTTCTCCTTAGGACTAAATATAAGGAGCGATGGACTTAAGAGTTGGTCTTGTTATGAATCTCAAGTCATATTGTTATTTATGTGTTAATAAGTGATAATTTTTGTAACTTTAATTATATTTATTTTCATAATTTATGTGGCATTGAAAATTGTTAATTTCGTTCAATATAAATTGTTTAACCCACATAAGTGTTACAATATTAATAATAAAAAAGTAATACAAATTTAATAACAAATAACAAATAACAAAGAGATGTTGTGATGCTAGAATGCAGCTGTCATAACATATTTACTTGTAAGTATGTCACTTATTTTTACTTTCACTTACCTATATATCTCTATATATATAAGAGGCTTTGTCCTGACTGACAGAATCAACGCAGAGCAAAAACTACTAATGATAGAAACTTGAAGTTCGGAATTTAAATTTTAAACGCGATGTAGGTAACCACTAAGAAAGGAATTTCAAAAATGTAATCCCTAAGGGGCTTCAATGGCGAAATTGTCGTTTAACTCTAACGGAAATCTATTTTTGAGATTTTAAACCATATTTTTTTTATTTGAATATCGATTTAACGTTACAATATTATTAAAATAGACATTCACATATAATATGGCTATTGATTATTTAAATATTAGTGGTAATCAAATTATGCACACTGTGATTCCCACGATTGGGGATGGTGCGTGTTTATTCCGATCTCTTTTCCATATATATAAGAGGCTTTGTCCTGACTAACAGAATCAACGCAGAGCAAAAACTACTTATGATAGAAACTTGAAGTTCGGAATTTAGATTTTAAAAGCGATTTAGGTAACCACTAAGAGAGGAATTTCAAAAATGTAACCCCTAAGGGATTTAAATGGCGAAATTGTCGTTTAACTCTTTAACGGACACCTTATTTTAATTTGGTTTCATTTTAAAGATCTTGATACGAAGAGTTTAACCTCCTGCGGGGCGTCGAAAACCATGTTTTAAAGCCGAAAAATGAAGCGTTCCCGACGAGTAAGTCATTTTTTGTTTCGGCGGTTTTAGTGAACTCCCTCCATAGCGCGACTCCCTCTCTTCTACCGAGCCGGCAGCTTAATAACCAAGTCCCGCGAAATGGTCTGTGTGTGTGTGTGTGTGTGTGTGTGTGTGTGTGTGTGTGTGTGTGTGTGTGTGTGTGTATGTATGTGAACAGACTAGCTCAAAAACTATAAACCATGCAAACATGAAATTAGGTATTTAGTGTATGTATATGCCCGCGACGTGACAGCAAAAATTTCATCAAATCGCTCAATGGGAGGGGGTACTTTATTTAATAACTTTTTAAGTTTTTTTTCTCGATTATCTCAAAAACGGCTCCAACGATTTTGATTAAACTCAGTATTTGAAGTATTAATATGATCGAGATATGACTGTAAAAATTTCATCAAAATTGATCAACCTGAGGGGGACTTTACTTAATAAATTTTGTATCATTTTCACGTGTTTTTTTTATTTACTCAAAAAAGGCTTTAACGATTTTGATCAAACTGGATATTTGATATATGTATATGCCAAAGATGTGACAGCCAACATTTCATCAAAATTGGACAAACGGAGGGGGCACTTTATTTCATAAATTTTTTCCAATTTTTACCTTTTTTTCAATGATCTCAAAAACGGCTTTAATGATTTTTATCAAATTCGTCATGTTTAATGAAAATTAGGTGTTCTTTAATATCAGGTAAGCTTTATCATTATTAAAATGTTCTGAGGGGGCTTAAATGGTGTAGGGGCCTTTTTTGTTTGTTTGTTTTTTTGTTTCCTATAAAGTACCTTTGTTTTTGTTTATATGGAGAAATTACGCCTCGTTACGACTAAAAATAAGAAATGGCTAAATATGAGATATGATAAAAATAAAGAAATCATATGGAGGAGAAAAAAAGAAAAATGTTCAGTCAACTCATAAAACTCGTTGAGTATGCCTTTAATGACAGACCATTGTTCATGATTAAAGCCGTTCTGTTCATTTGAGAAGTGGCAATTAACAAAATGCATTAATTTCTAATCTGAGTAAGTTGGTAAGTGAAAGTTGTTTGTTGCGAGCACGCAAAAGCCTAAGCCATGTTATTTTGGGCTGACTCGTCAGCCTTTGAATGCGCTTCTTTAAAAAATATAAATCCGGAATGCAACAGCTTCACCTGTTACTCTCATCTTGGTGTGCAACAGGTTCAAAAACCCTTACTAGCATTTCAGGCACTTCCGACACTAATGGGTCTCTTATGTGCCGGTTTTCAATCCATTTCGTTGCTATCATCTACACTAAAATGCAATATATCTATAAGAAAGCTACAATATTAATATACTTTATGCAATCATTACAATTAATCAAATTATCCTTAAATAGAACCTCTACACAAAATTAAACAAAAATATTTGTATTGTATTATAAAATATTTTGAAAGCTGAATTAGGAAATAAACTATGAAAAGATAGGAAGGCTTGCATTAGTTGATGGCGACATCTTCGGTTGGAGGATTCAATGATAAGCTTAGAGATCTGGAAATTAAGAGTGTCGAAGGCCCATGGACTGTTGCATTGTTGAAAATGCATTGTTTGATTTATTTTGTTCATTATTTTTTAAAAACAACACTGGGGGTGTTCTTAAATACCTTAAAAAAATAACAATATAAAATATTTTGTTTTAAAGGTTGAATAGTAAAAATGTATTAAATATTAATAAATGAACCCCATTCTATAAACCTAAATTATAGGTTATTTGAATATACCATGAATATTCAAATAACCTATAATTTGTTTTATTGTAAAAAATTAGCAATAGATTTAAATATTAGAAATTAATATAAATAAAGTCGTGCACGCATAAGGTTACAGTGGCATAGTGTAATTTTAGCAATAAGAAATTAGGAATAGAAATTAAATTACTAAAAAACATTCTTCTTCAAACAAAGAAATCAAAATATAAATCATTATTGATCTAAAATAAAAAGATTACAATCACACAGACACTCTTATATATATAACATATTATAAACAAATAAATTAAAACGATCATGACATGATTCTCAGGTCTATTCCCTATACATAAATTTTAGACATTTATAAAAAAAATGAACACGAAGTTATGACAACGTTAGGCGCATAGACTAGTAGGTGTGGCGATTTTATTTCATAGAACTAGATACATCTTTACATAGTTGCTCATGCACTGACTTAAAGATTACACCCCTACAGGCAGCTACTTTGCACAAAACATATACACTACACTTGTTGACCGCGCGCTTAACGGAGGGTTAAATGATCTCTTATATTAATGTAGGTTGGCTAATTCGCTAATAGTACACCTGGATTGTTGAGTGTTGGAAGCTGATGGAAAGAGAACATATTAGTTAACATAAAGTTAAAGTTAACATAGAGGTTTAACACAAGCTTAATTCGGTGTTTTTTCTCAAAACAAGAGACGATATAGATAACTATATACACATCTGTTTTTCTCGAAGCTCCAACATTGGTTATCCCAACATTCAATAATATATAATATATTATATAAATATATAATTTATAATATATTATATAATATAATAAATATATAATATATTATATTATATAATATAATATCTCTAATATATTACCATTTCCAAAAAGTATTATTAATCTATCTAGAGGACTTGTAGAATTACGGCGACAAGCAACACGTTCAATACCCCGTATGACAGGAAGCAGAATGAAATGAAAATTAAAGACGTGAATGAAAATTCGAAAAAAATTTCAATTGTATGTATTAGTAATTTTAATCTTCGTCTTGTCCAGTTAGATTTTTTTATGGGATTCCGTTTTTCTGCTGGTTTGATATTTTAATACAATATATTTGTTTGATACATAAAATGATAATAAAACAAATACAAATAGAAGCAATGTGGAAATTAACTATTGAAAATTATTTAAGTCAGTGCGATTGAAATGGTGTTGAGGAGAGAACATTGTGGGCTCAGTACGAAGGGTAAAGAGGATTGATGGTATTTGTTGGGATTTATTTTTTGTTAATTTTAGTTTGTAAAAAATAAACAATTGAAAGAAAAAAATGAAGAGTAACGAATAAGATAAGATATTTTATAACTGTAATGTGTGACTGCAAAGTTTGTGAAGGATAAATTTATCATTGTAATATACCAGTTTTAATAAAACAATCGTAAAAGATCGGGCATAAATTTTTAATTGTTGTTTAATGTGCTAATTCTGATAGTTATCATAACATAAAATAATATTAACTAACAGATAAAAATAACTGAACAGATGCGCTCCAGGCTTTGTAATTGATACCTCACCATCTGATATTGTTACCCAAGCCCTTATAGAGCTACACCGAGGTTTGGAGCTTACTCAAGCAATATTCTGGCTTTAACCTACTTTTAATGTTGTGCTAGAGTTAGGGTCAATACCTCGCGAGAAATAGGCCTTCCTCTTCCACGGGCAGGGGTTAACCAGAACTTCAATCGATAGTCAACAACGGCTGTCATTTATTTCACTGGACACGCTTTTAATAAATTCCCTTTAACTATTTTCTGTAATATTTGTAACATAGTAAATAAAATAGGAAAGACAAGGAATCGAAGTAGGTCAGACTATTTTTTTTTTTTTTTGTACCTTTGCAACCCTTTCGATGTGTATGCCGTTGGAATTTTCGATTTGCCTTATTATGGCTTTTCACTCAATTTTTAAATGCACCGTTTGCCGAGAATATCTCTGGTCACCTTCGTTATCATCGACCTGCCATGGATAGAAGGTGTAGTTGATGAAACCAATGAAATTGCTTATCATTAGTATACTAAGGTGGTTAGTATATAGTATAGCTATTATTAATTAATTTAATTATTTATTATTACTGAGATATTTGGATGGTGCTCTAATATTTTCATTGAATGCAAAAATTATGTTTTGAATTTCTTCAGAAGTAAACGCAACTTCTTCGTTTCCTCAACTTAAGACTCCAAAATCGTCAGTGACAGTCTTCTGCACGTTTGAAAACTGGACAATATCTCCAACATTGGAAGATATGCTACTACGATTCGGAAATGCGTATACTTTAAATTTTTAGCGACACAACTTGGTCGCAAAGAACCAATTCGAAGTAGGAAAATTAACGAAATTGAGTTAACAAAAGTAAATAAGAGGATATACAAATGCTTAATTCATGTAAGAGTATATATACATAAATATATAGACATAAATACGAGTATAGAGATAGATATAGAGTATAGTACATATAAGACATAAATACGATACTTAAGCAATAAATAATATAAAAAGCAAAAATTATTAGTTTAATAATAAATGTTTCGTATTTGGTGCGTGTTGCAGTTTATTTCTTTTTTATTATAGTTGCCTATTTCTTTTGTTATAGGAATTTGTAGAGACTATTGTATTATTGAAATATTTAAAGGTTTTTGATAGAACCAATTGCTCGCTTGTGGATTCTTCTGGTGTTTATGGATGTTAGCAATGTCGGTGACAGTTGATTGCATTGTACTATGTTACTATTACTTAATTCTTATACATATTTTCCAGAAACTTTATTCCTCTCTATTTCTTAGTGTAAACCAACTTTAGTGATTTATTAGATGGTATATTTTATACTAGTTTTAATAATTCAATATTGTCTTTATGTTTCTGAATATACCGAATGGAAAGCTGTAATACAAACTCCTGTTTCACCCTTTTAAAAAAAAAGATGAATTTTAAGTATAAACTTGATTTTTTTTTACTTCAAAGAGTGCTACTCCAGTGTACTATTAATTTTTAATGGATCATAAATTCAGGATTTCTTCCCCTCTTTTTAACATGGTATTTCTTATCAACTATAGCGCAATAGACATTTTTTATTGAAAAGAAAGTAATTTTAATGAATTCAAAAGGTTTTAAATTGTTTTTTTTTTTACCTTTTTCACCGTTTGTAAATTAATTAATAGAACTTTTCTTTAAAACAATAGATTAATAAAAAAAAATTCAAATACATTTATAGGAAATAAAGTTTTAATTATATAGCCTATAGAACATAGAAATAGTATGTTCGTAATATTTGATACTTTTTGCAGTAATTAACTAATGTGATACCCACATCAATCGTTGTATCTGTAGAAAACGTTTGATTTAAACCATATATTTTATTTTTAATATCGTAAAATACACTACTATAGATATTGTAATAATTTACTAAGAAGCATACCACGTTATGAGTTGTGATCGATTCCCGCACGTAGCCGTATTGACCGCGGTAATGTATTAGCTTCTCGAAATAGCCTTACTATTTATATACAGCCCATTATCTTTTACATATGAATAATTTATTAATTTTTATAGCTTTAAATCAAAAAAATATTTGAGGCACGTAAAATCAAAAGATTGGAAGTGCCCTAAATCGAAAATGAAAAAAAAAACTACTTGGAAAATAAAGTAAAATCTAATGGACAAAGTATTAAGTGCCGATCTTGGTGGCTAATGGCGCCAACAGATAGAAAAAGCGCTGTAGGTCTCAAGATTTTACTATAGAAAACGCTGTGAGTGCCACAAGCTAAGGAAGATACGACTTAAATATTCATAATTCTTTCAATATGATACTTTTTCTATAAGTATAGATGCTAAATATTATTAATCATAAAGAATCGATAGACAGAATGAGGCAATTTAGTCAAAAGAGATAGAAATTGGAGATTAGGAAGAGGAAAAATTAATATTGAAATTATTTAGCAGAAGCGTATTCATCGCTTGATAGGACATGCTAATATTTTTTGTCGCAATATTTTTAAAGTGTTAAGCTCTAGTGAGCCTATGTTATTTATAGAAATATTCAACAAATTCGTGAGTTTTTGCTATTAATTAATAATCAATTCTCATTATTGCTTTTAATATGCAAAGTAGAGTGAAATTAAATTAATTTTCTGTTCATTTATCGATGAAATTATTTTTTTTAATTTAAAAATACTTAGATGTTCAATTAAATATAAAATTGTTAGTTTTGTGTTTATTTTCCTTATTTATCATTTTAGAATATTAGCTTACAACTTTAGTAGGTAGCAAGTTTATAAAAATGTAATTATGACTAATATTATTTTTCTTGATAAAAAAATCAAATATAGCGAATAAGTACAGTATTGTTGAATAGATTGAATGAAACATTTTTTAATTTCCTGATTTAGTTTCAGATTTGTTCTGGTGAATGTAAAGTAAAGGAAGATACTAAAACAGGTGTTTATTTATGTTACATTGGTGAAAAGGTCTAAAACGTTTAAGAGTTTTGTGGCCTACAATATATTGTAAAGTTAAATCGTTAATTAAAAAAAAATTGGTTTAAAATCCCATACCTTTCGTTGGAACGAATTAGCTGTCGGAACAAACCGTCAGACGACGTGTATGGGACTAGATTTTTCGAGCTCAATCCAGAACCTTCCAGGCCATTCCTTTTACGACTATCTCTCTATATATAAGAGGCTTTGTCCTGACTGACAGAATCAACGCAAAGCAAAAACTACTAATGATAGAAACTTGAAGTTCGGAATTTAGACTTTAAACGCGATGTAGGTAACCACTAAGAAAGGAATTTCAAAAATGTAACCCCTAAGGGGCTTAAATGGCGAAATTGTCGTTTAACTCTTACGGAAATCTATTGTTGATATTTTAAACCATATGTTTTTTATTTGAATATCAATTTAACGTTACAATAGCATTAAAATAGACATTCACATAAAATATGGCTACTGATTATTTAAATATTAGTGGTAATCAAATTATGCACACTGTGATTCCCATGATTGGGGATTGAGTGCGTGTTTATTTTGATCTCTCTTCCATATATTTCTCTCAGGCTTTGTCCTGACTGACAGAATCAACGCAGAGCAAAAACTACTTATGATTAGAAACTTCGGAATTTAGATTTTAAAAGCGATGTAGGTAACCACTACGAAAGGAATATCAAAAATGTAACCCCTAAGAATATCTAAAATGTAAATGGCGAAATTGTCGTTTAACTCTAACGGACATCTATTTTCGAACTTCGAGAAAATATATCTAATTAGGACTCATTTTAAAGAATTTGATACGACGAGTTTAACTCGAAAGGCCCTATTGGGCGTCGAAAACCATGTTTTACAGCCGAAAAATGAAGCGTTAACGACGAGTAAGTCATTTTTTGTTTCGGCGGTTTTAGTGAACTCTCTCCATTGCGCGTCTCCGTCTCTTCTACCGAGTCGGCAGCTTCCCCCTCCAAAATTCCACCTACCGGAAGCTCAAATTCTACTAAATCTCCTTAACATCAGTTAACATATTATATTAGATCAATACCAAGATAATGGTCACAGAATTGATTTTAAAGGCTCGCGGGCGAAGCCGTGACGGGGAATGCTAGTATACATATAAGGGACTAGACGAGTTAGTCTAGTCTTGACTGTGACGCTCAAGTCATATGATTTGTGTGCTATAAAGTTATAATTTTTGTAACCTGCTCGAATATTTATGTCGTTATAATTCGTGTGGCATTGATAATTGTATACTTTTTTTGAATAAATATCTGTTAACCCACAGAAGAGTTACAATATAAATGATGATGACTAGATTATTCTTAACTTGAACTGTTCCGTTAAGTTTATTATTTTTGTATTCAATGTTGCTTGTTATTTTTTACATCAATAAAATCTCCTCAAACCAATTTTGACAGCTAACATAGCCCTCTTTTACTTTAAACACAACTCATGGTTGGAATGTCAAGAAATTTCCCGGGGGCAATAACATTTTTGTTTCTTATTATAGAGTAATTTTGATGACGGAATTGTTATAAATACTCAACGCGAACAAAAAGTTGCTTAACTTTAAGCATGATTTACATTTAAATAATTATATTAAGTGAAACAGAAATGGTAACCCAGTGCAGTTTACAAAAACGCTGGAGGGTTAACTTTTTCTTTCTTGGCAACGAGCTCTCACGAAAATTTTCATAGAAAGACCAGAAAAAGTTTCTACAAGGGCATCTAGCTCCATTTGATAAAAGCCTTACGTTGTGGTAATGCGCCCATTCGTCTCCCTCTTTTCTCCCTGCTGTAATAGGGAAAAAATAGAATTTTCCCCAGCTTCTTTCTTTCTTTTCTGAGGTTGCTCAGTAAACTACTTTAGTGCTAGTAAGCACTCCAAAATATCTAAAAAAAATATTTAAATATTTAAGGTTTGAGTAAGATTGCGAGGCGATAAAATTTAATATAGTAATATCAAGGCTGTGCTTATAGGTTTATAATATTATATACTTTTGATGCCTAACATTGATTTTGCCCAGTGACTGTATATAAATTATAAAACGGCACTGATCCAACAATGAGTTTTATAAAAATATAAATCAATTTTTACTACATATATTTTCTTTTTTTCTTGGATCATGGATTTTTCAAGAAACTTTTTTAAAGTTGGTTTGGCAGACATAATAAGTGACAAAACTTGTAAAATATTATAGTTTTATTTATCCTTCTTTTTTCTTTTTTTTTATGTTTTTGCTAGTTACATTGACGTTTCATATGTTTTCCCACTCTAGGGTTGAGTTTCATTGTAAGATTATCATTGATATTGGGTAGTGATTATCTAAGCAGAGCAAATTTAAAAATTATCTTTAATCAGCCTGCAACTCAAAGTATGGAATTTTTACCATCAACTTGGTACAAGTAGCTCTATAAAATTGTTGTATATTTCAACTGACCTTCTTTCAAACCAACGAATCGATATAATTCTCTCATATATCTCTTAGACTCATGGCATATTGACAGATATTTTTCTTTTATGTACAGCCATTATTTTTGAAATCACAGAAACATACTAAAGTAAGGATGCAAGAGTAGATTTTTTTTAAAAAGTAAAATAAAGTTTTATTGATCAAGTCATCATCATCAAATTTTTGGTCAGAGCTCTTGCACCTATCACCGCTGATTTTGATAAATCCTGTTGCAAAAGGCCTTCATTCAAGATTTTATCTGTTAATCAAACCTACGGATGTGTCTCAAAAATAAATAATTGAAAACATAATGTAACACCATATTCTTATTATAGATTTCAGATGCCCAAAAAATATGATATTTTAAAGTGCTGAACATTAAAAATAAATTTTTACAATTTTAAGTATAATAATATTTTAATCATATTAATGGGAATGGCCTATTAGTCATATGGGTCATTCCATGTCAATTCAACAAAGGCTTGAGCCTCACCATCTCAGATTATCTTGAAATTCGGTATATGTGTACTACTTGTATCTACTAGAACAATTGTAAAATATTACTGAGATAAGTCTACCCGTTTTATAAAAATAACTGTAGATGTTTGAATATAAAATTTTACATTTAGTTTTAAGAAAATTTCTTATCGGCCTATACATTGTTCTATATCACACGAAATGGCATGAAATGTGCTGATGAACGACACCAATCTCATAGTCCAAGTCAAATTTGGAAAACATCTACAACTATTTTTAATCATGATTTTTTCTGTATCTGGACCTATTTTTGAGGGCTTTGCAGACCAATAATTCAAAAACGGGTATACATATCTGAGTAATATTCCACAATTGTTCTATACGATACAAGTAGTACACATGTACCTAATTTCAAGAAAATTTGAGATGGTGAGGTTCAAATTGATATATTTTTGTGTTGATTTGACGTGGAATGGCCCATATACTTTAAATTTATTTCTTAATTGATAATCAACAAGTTCGAGACTACTTGAATTTTTTTTTTTTTTGCATTAACCTATCCCTTTGTATCTTCTATAAACGTCGGGACTTTCTGCCTTGGCGATAGCATAATTCTAAAAATGGAATGATTTCGTTGATGAACTGGCTTTTTTCATGAAACATAATGTTATTTCGGGTTGAAGTTGAAACCTACTAGTGCAATATCAGTGTAATTTTCCCCCCAGAGGTTTCTCTTTATTCAAATCAGACACACATATAATTGGCACCATAGCTTATAAATTATATTCCAAATTTTATATTTATTTTTTGTATAGGTATTATATTTAAAAAATAAAATAGATATTGAATATTAAGTATCAATAAAGGTTCGAAGGTATATTAAATGCACAACAATCTGAGAAAAGCGTCACTTAAAAAATGTGTAATCTTTTAAAGGATAATTTAAAATACATCTTTAAAAGAGCTTTTGATAATATATTTTATTGGCTAAAAAATAAATTGAATCTATGGAATAATCCACGAAGGCATCTAAAACATGATGACTATACCATTATAGAAGTCATGTACCGTGATAAAGTAATGTTGTAGTCCTTTCTAATTGGATATGATGATACATCAAAACAAATAATGACACACTTCAAAAAACACTTGACATCTAATTAATCAATAATTTATCAAACTGAGAGCCACACTATCTCATTCATTCATTAGGCAAAAGGATGACAATGGTCCGCAGGTTGAAATTAAGAGAAAGACGCAAACAAATCTACCTACTTTTTACCACTTTATTCATAAACTTCAAAACTAGTACCGAGGCATAAAATAAATACATATTCGTACTTACTAAAACCAATGCGGACATACTACAACTAAAAATACCCACCTACAAAGTATTAAAACTTTTATATAAAAATGCTACACCATGATTTACATACGTATAGTAGGTTACAAACTAAAGCCTACATACTGACTTTCTTATATTTATAAATTTTTTCACACGAACATCTTAACCGTCTAATGAAAATGGCTGACAGGCCTATATTAGTAGGAGATATGAAAGCATTTCGTGAGAGACCTTCTTCGTTAAAAAACAGAGTAACTGATACAAGCCAGTGAAGAAGTACTGTTCGGTGTTATCCATTTTTATCCCTTACATGTCCATTATAAGATTAGTAAACAATTCAAAACATTTGCTGTTCTCAAAAAAATTATCATTGTTGTTAGTTTTTCTTCAAACCCTTTCTTGATATAATTGTTAATATAGGCATTATTTTTTTTACTCTGATGTGACATTTGCATATAATTCCTTGATAGCCTCGGATGTAGTGGACGAAATAAAAAATAAATGAGAAGAGGGTTACTAATTTGTTATGTAAGTACATGTGTGCATCAAATTATTGCAACAAAGATTTTTGCCACTCGTATTTTCTTATTTTTTAAAACCCAATATGTAAAAAGTTTGCATTTCGTAAAGGACTGTAATAAGAAAGCTGAAGAAGAAGAAAGGATGATAAGGGTAAGTTTTTAAGAGGAAATCCGTTAAGGAAGCCGAGGAATAGGAAACCAGATAAGTGTTCTATTTACTAGGAGGAGGCGTAGCTTCTCAGTTCCAAGGCTTCTGTTCAATATAACTTGGGCACTCTCCGGCCCATCTTCCCAAAGTTTTATTTCGGCTCGCTACTTGCTGCTGATCGAGGCCTATCCTATCAGAGGAGGATTTCAAATGTTTTATCGGAAAATTGCGCAATTCTTATTTATTTTTTACTAGCTAGGGTGCCCGGCTTCGCTCCGGTAGTTGTGTGGTAGTTTTAATAACAGAAAAACTTTAAAATTATAGGAAATATAGAACAAAATTAGCACTTTATTGAAACTTTTAACATGGTATCAATATTAAGATTCGATATCTGCAGAGTCCGCCCAAATAAGGAACCCTATATACTTTAAAGGGGGTTGAAAATGGTGAATGAACAATTAAGTTGGCTTCAACTTTGTCGAGTCATGCATAGTTTTTGATGGTTTCTGTGATTCTGAATTCTATAAGCCCATTCCTAGCAGTCAGCAGATAATAAGTTATTAGATTATGGTTGAAAAATCTATTAGTTAAAAAACTAGATTTCGATTATAACTTAAGCGCCGACTACTGTGATGGTCCTATTAGATCCAGAAGCTTAGAAACTACCGAAGATTCATAGAAACTTTTTTTTTAAGACCTTTCTTCCAGTTCAATCTCCCTTAAGATATCCCCCCCCCCCCCGTATTTTGGCCAAATACTGCAACTACTATTACAAAGTGACAACCAAAATATCATGAGGGCACAATTTTTTCATCATATTTCTTTTTATCCTGATAAAATGAGGGGTGATAAAATCTTATTGAAAAAATGCTGTAATTGGAGTTAGTCATTTTGTCAACTGGAATGCTCATCATACATAGTAATAAAACCATTTTTCATAATTACATACAATAAGAACACTTCAAACATTTTATTTTCGATTTATAATCAGTCAATTCAGCTCTCCTTTTTTGTTTTATGTCTATTTTTATTCGCTCACTGTACTACTCAAAAATGTTCACTCATATTGCATTAAATTTACTTAAGTAGGTATATATTATATATTGATTAAATATAGTGTGTTAATCAATTAACCTTCTTATGAGAAAATTAATTTTGTAAGGTATCCAGTCGGTTTTCTAATTGATATGTAAAATCATTATTTTATTTTGAAAGAAAAGAGTTTCACCTTTATTATAATTATTTTCGCTTGATTTTTTAGTAATTTAAAAAGAACAGCTGAACAAATACATAACCTTTACAATTTGAACGGAATGAATGAACAATAAACATGGAGTGAAACGCACCCTAGCGCTTCCTGGTAGCCTGAAGCTCGAACTAAATTTTTCATTCATAAACTCGTATCTCAATCTCAGGTAGGCTAATTACATGGTGCGAGAGGCTTAAAATTCCACTCCTTTTCTCTTCAATTTTACACCCTTAAGAGAAAAACAGAAACCTTCTTCTCCGTTAGGGGTTATATAGCAACAGGCTGACATAACTTCCTTAATCCCACGTGGAGTCGTTTTTGGGCCTTTTCGGCACGCACATTGTACACTTTGCTTTATAATATGTATTGATTATTTATTTCAATAGTTATTTTTAACTGAGGCCTCTGAAGTAAAATTTCATCAGTAATCTGTCAACGCCCTAGAAGTGTTGGTTAATTCATATAGCGAAATATGGCCCAATAACCATAAATTTGTGTAACTAACGATTAAAAATGTTAAATTATGAACACTTCATAAAAAGACTAAGGTGTGATAATGTATATAAGTTAAAAATCAAATCTCGAAAAGAGTGTGACAATGAGTACTGTAGTTCTACATTTATGTATAGATTTTTTCCCATGTGTTGTCGTTTTACGTCCATAGTCTAATATTTAAAATTTGAAGAAAACAATTTCACGTTCGTATCATATAAGAATAAAAACAACAAAAAAATCAGTTTATATCCGAAGTGACAGTGATAAAGTCCCACCTCGCAGGGTAATTAGTGCTATTATACTTTAAAAAATCGCATGGAATAATTTACGAAGGGAGGACGTTGTAAAGAAGTAAGGGATGAGTAGGTCACGTGACTTTCCGTTTCACTCCCATGTACCTCCATGTATATTAATGATACCGCAGGGTTCGCGTAAAGGATGAGTGTTGTATTCCGTTCTCTCTAGCTCAAATAAACCGGATCTAAAACTTTTTCCTCATGTTCGTAAGATTCCCTCCCCCTCATGCATATGCCTGTCAGTAGGGCACACATATCACCACTACTAAAACTAGTATTTCTTGATTGAGAAGGACTTCTTGATTGGCTAGTCAATCTTGAAGTGAACTTCGATCCGAACTTCTTTATTTTATTTTGCCAATCGGGATAACTATCAGAGCTTGAGATTTCGTTCTACGACGACTGAGTTGTGCCGGAACTGTATGCTTCCTTTACCACTCGGAAGGGGGCTGGGACACTGGTACTGAATGTGCACAAATAATTTGTTTGTTTAGAAGAGGCGCGACGCGCTAAATCTACTCGGGGCCGGCAGATCGATTGAACTAATAGTGCTGCCTTTCCGTCCCGGCTCGCTGAGAACTCCCAGACCTCCGCGGCCCATGTCTGCGCCAATCGTAAATATATCCAAACGTCTCAGTAGTAAAGTGCCAAGTCGGGTAGTCTTGCGCGGTTGGCTTTTTATCACTCACATCCCTTATTTCCAGTAGTTAGTTGGCTAGGCTGCGCCGGTGAGAACAATCAGCTAGGCGAAATCCCTTTATGCATAGTTAATCCAGTAATCCTACCTGACTTTATGAGGAAAAAATAAAACATACCTTACTTTGAAACAGGCCTTACTGGATGTTATCATTTAAGAAAATGAAGTTGTGTTATGAGAAAACTATTTAAAAGTTCAATATACTCTTTGAAATTTTCTTCCTATGAAAAAATATCTATGAATTTTAAGGTGGCTTTACATTGTGTCGAACACCACCCTCGAACATTCCGTCTGACACTCTTCAACTAATATAAATAAGACTCCAACTTGAAGAAGTACTTAGTCTGTACGGCCGCTTGTTCCGAGATAGCTCTATTGTCGCATTTGAGTTACTTCAGTTAAGCTTGTAGTAACTTCCTTTTGTTAATTGAATAGATATGTATTTCGACTTATGCCCTATGATTTTTAGTCTAGTTTAGCGCTGTCCGTAGAAGCATTGATAGAATCTATAGGCTCTCAAATTTACATTGAAACTTCTCTACAACGGACACTCGCGGGGTATGAAATTTTGTCCGTTGTAGAGGGGTGTCCGTTTAGGAGGGGTTTTGAATTAAAAAAAAAAAATGTACATACATATTTATTTTTTTAATTTATTTATTTTAAATTTACCTTTCTTAAAAAAATCTCTTTTAATCAAACAATATTTATTATTAATCTTTAGAAATTAAAATAATCAAACAATAAACAATAAAAAAACATTATACTTCTTAAATAGAATTGGAGATTGAATTTAAAATAAATGTTTTTAAACAAGCAAAACATGAAAAATTAAAAACTAAATGAAAATAAAGTCTTTGAAATCAAGCTTTGAAAAAATCTGTGATTTTTTTCTGTTTTATTTTTGAAGATACCATTTGGCGTTCATGGTGGATTATTAGGTTATTAGTAATGGAAAATCCATTTTCATCGTTCCTTTTAGCATAAAATCGGCGAATCCGATTTAATTCTTTTAAAACTTCGTTGGAAAGGTTCATTTCCGGGATATCTGAAATTAAAAATGAAAAAAAAAATCGATGAAGATTCAATGATGTTAATTTTACGTCCATTTAATGAATTAGAACTTACCTGAAATATGATCGTCCTGGTATTCATCTTCTTCTTCGCCTTCATTTTGCTTTATTTCATCTTCCTCTTCGGGACAGACATCGCTTATGATATCGGTAATGTCCTCACTGCAACCTTCTGTGATCAGGTTATCATCGATGGACACGTAATCACCTTCCACTTTTGAAGGGTAGGCTTCTATCAATGACTGCAGTTCTTTATGCTCGGAATTGTCTTCACAGATTACATCACTCAATGGAAAGCCAGCCTTGATGAAACATTTTTTAATTGTTGTAGGACTGACTTCATCCCATGAAGTTCTAATCCATGTTATGGTCTTTACGATATCAACGCCTTTTGCTAGTTCCTGTGCATTCGTATTTATCTCTGAATGAGCGATGATATATCGCAAAACGAACTTACGATAGCTAGTTTTAAAATTATGAATCACACCTTGGTCCATTGGTTGTGACGTGGAAGTTATGTTTGGGGGGAAAAATATAATGCATAAATTATTTAAATTAAGGTGGACATGTGATGTGGCATTATCCAAAAAAAGAAGGACCTTACGATTTTTACGCTTCATTTCCTGGTCGAAATTTTCAAGCCATTCTCTCATGATATCTACTGTCATCCATGCCTTCTTATTAGCTTTCCATTCAACACCAAGGGATGCTACATTAATTCCCTTGAAGCACCTTGGTTTCCATGCTTTTCCTATTACAAGCGGTTTTCTCTTATCTCCATTCATATTGGCGCATAGTAGTCAAGCACTCTTTTGCCACCTTACCACCAGAACATGTTTCCCCTTTATAACAAAGCGTTTTTTCAGGCAATACTCGGAAAAATAAGCCTGTTTCGTCAGCATTGTACACGTCTTCAGGATTGTAGTCTTTGATTAAGTCATTTATCTTAGACTCCCATTAAAGCACTTTACTGGTGTCTACTGAGGCTGCTTCTCCACAAATGGATCTAAAAACTATTTTGTGTCTAGTTTTAAATCGATCTAACCATCCGTTAGATGCTTTAAAATTTTCCATCTGTAGGTGCCTAGCAATTTCTTGGGCCTTCTCCTTTATCATTGGTCCAGAAATAGGAACATTTTTAGACCGGACAAGAATGAAAATGTAATTATGAGTCACAAAGAGATGCTTCCGGAATAACATAATTTTGCCTCCTTTGCCTGTTGGTATAATAATAAGAAAAAGATTTTTTCCTAGAAAGTAAGATATGAACTGAGTGTCCGTTGCTGAGGGGTTAAACCTCGCGTGCATCAATGAAAATGGCTCTCCGCGTCCGCTCGGAGGGTGTCCGTTGTAGAGGGGTAAAAATACCTGGAATTTGTCCTATTTTTGTTGGGACCATGTAAATATCGTCCGTTAACAGGGGTGTCGGCTTATGAGGGGTGTCCGTTAAGAGAAGTTTCACTGTATTATACTTAATGATGACCTGCTGGATGTTTTAGGGGTTCTAGCACTTCTACAGATTGGAAAACGGTATTAGCTATTTTACCATTTATTTCTGCTTAGCAGGATTCTTTACAATAATTCCTATTAAGGCACTTGAAGTTTTTCTTTATATTACTCATGTCGAGAATATATCCTCTTGTCCCTCTTATTTACGGCCCCTAACATATTTCGAAAGATGAGAGGTATCTTACCGAAGTGAATATAGCTCGTAATGCAAAGTTGCCTTTTGTTGAATAGTAGAAGACATTGAGCGATTTCTGTATTTGGAGTTTTGGAGTCCTTGTATCCCTGTAAATGATTCCGCTGATTAATTGCAGGATTGTGTTTGTTTGTGGGCTAGCTCAATGGGTTAGGCGTTGTGGGTCTGATTGCCAGGCGCAGGTTTGAAACCAGTTGTGATGTATAAGTAATCAAGTTTTTGAAATTAATGAAACATACGAGCACGAAAAAACATTTTTTGTAGATAAATATAATTTGAATCTTGTTTTAACATTAAAATTTGTTGTAGAATATTGTGAATGAGCTTGTTCAAAGTAGTTTTAAATTTGGCAGAAGTAGCAACTATTTTTTATTATTACAAGATTATGTTGCTCCTCATGCATTAAAGGCT
The DNA here is from genome assembly GCA_911387785.2 of Aelia acuminata. Taxonomy (NCBI): domain Eukaryota; kingdom Metazoa; phylum Arthropoda; class Insecta; order Hemiptera; family Pentatomidae; genus Aelia; species Aelia acuminata. Next base: position 77,595,730 of record OU426982.1, read on the forward strand.
TTATCTTCGGTGCTTACACTTTATTTCTTCAAATCAATAGAATGAAAAAAAAAGGAATAATAAGTTATCATGAACAAGAATTTTTTTTATCTAAACTTCTTCATGCTAAAATGTTGCTAGTAAATTCTGGTGGATTTAAAACTTTCTTTTCAAAGATCGGGCAATCTTTAGCTTTTCAAGTCTGTGAGAACCTTAAGATTTTCCACCATCGACTTTTTTTTTTCTTTATTGTAAAGTTCAATCTCTTAAGCTGTACAAGGACCAGCATTCTCGTTTTTAATGGCCTCCTTGAAAAGGGTAGTAGTCGTGAGGTAAAGGCTTACCTTACTATTTACTGGATTAATCCTCAACGTCGGGACTTGACAGGTAAGCTTATAGACTCACAGTTATAAAGCTTATAGGTATCACAGTAACACCTTTAGAAAAATATCTTAGGCATCCAAATAATCCTAATTTTGGTATAACTATAAATTAAGCATTTTTTATTAAATGGCTACAAAAGATTTACAGATCAAAATTAACAGCTAAGTAACTTCTAAGCCAAATGTTCCTGATGAGCGATTAATAACTTTGTATTATGTATACTATTGCTATAGAATTTGCATAGAAAATTCTTAACCCCCTCCCCCAAAAAAGAGTATAGTACTTAATATGTAACTTGCGCTTAATAAGTGAAAATTTAGCAAAAAAAAATAATCTGTCATCGGTTTTTATCACCTGTGAGCAGGAGTTTTTTTCGCTGAAATATATCTGAACTTTTTTGATCTAATAACCTGAATTGACTAATCTTATCTAATACTCTACTCTACTTCACGTAAGTTTCAGTTAATTTTCTTTAGAAAAATCATATCGAAAGTTTAAAATTTTACCATTTTTTTTGTTAGCGGAAAAACGAGCGATGGTCAATCTAAATTACAACATCATGTAAACGCTTCTTCGCCATTCAATTTTAATTTTAAAATTTTAAGCTTTAAAATTTGAGTTACTAAAATCTCAAATTATAAATTATATAAAAATAAAATGAACAATAACGAGTTAGTCATAATATGTGTAACTATTGTTCTACTGACCAATTTATATTTTGTCTTATTTTTATCGAAAACGGTAGGATTTATACATTTTATTAAATGTTATCGGATGTGGTTTGGGCTGCATTTCAAACCCGTTTAAAACCCATAAACAATTATTCTTCACAGATGACTGATAATGAATTATTGTCGCAAGATTATTACCCAGGATATCCTTCAGGTCAAATAGATGAACTGAAAATGTTGTTCAAACCCATGGCATGTTGGTTTGTTTCCTTGGTAGAATAACACTGAATAAATTTGGGTATATTAAATCATAAATTCGGCAAGACCAGCTTGTTTTAAATGTATTCTCTATTTTAATATGGAACTGTTCTGTTGCATAAATATGTATTATAATACTATTATATTTTAAATTACAATAATTAAACTTATGTTTTTAGAATATAAGTAGTCCTGGGAATTTTTTAGATAAATATTTCTTTAAATTTATTAAAGAAAGATAAAATAAAAAAGTTAATAGAAGTTGGTGGAAAAAAAATCTGAAGTCTCCAATGCTTGTAAGATATAAGAAATGTAACATCAATAACTGGCGCCAGAATTGGATTGTTTGGGCTGCCTTTGGAAAGGGTGCTTTCAGAAGAATAATATAAATTATTCCTAAGCAATACAATCCAGCGCTATGTTTTTTATTTTTCAAAGCATATTCCAAAAAACTATGGAAGAAATTATAATCGTAGTACTTATATTGTGTCAAATTATTTTCTAGCTGATGTAATTTGAAATAATTATATCAAACTATACATTCGAGATGTTGATTGTTAAAATGTTAAAAAGAAATGCTAATTGAAAATTATATATCTTCCGGTTTCTATCTTTAGACTTGTTGCTCCATGTATACAGGGTGACATGCTACTCGTGCGACAAACGTCACCACTAGATTCTCCACCATAAAAAAGTTCATATTGACCATGGTCCGATTCTCAACTATTTCGGAATAATTTCGCTTTTTATCGATTATGAAAGATATCACGACATGGCATTGGAAAACCGTGATATCTTTGAATCTGAAAATTTCTCCGAAAAGCTGATAGCACCGTTGAAATCTACATTAATTGTTTAATAATAAAATGGCCATTTTAAAAATTTTTGGCCAATTTTTTGTGTTTTATTTCAGCCAGAACAATAAAATAAGTGAAAAATTTTATAAATCGGAAAGTGTTTAACGTAATCCAGAGTTTCTAATAATACCTCATTATTACTCATAATACTCTTAAAGGATAATACCTCATTTAATAACGCTTCTAACGCACTCTTCATTTTTTAATTTGGTGTTTCTAAGACCACGATATCGATGACAAAAAGAGAAAAACTGTATTCCCTAAGGCGTTTTTCAATCAGTGTTTGGAGGGAAGTTATTGGAAATGTACTCATCGGTCCCTACTTAGATTTTCCGGTGAGATTAACTGGCCCAATTTATTTAAATTTTATCGGAAACACGCTGCCCACCTTGCTGGAGGACCTTCTTTTACAATTGAGAAGAAACATAATTTTTCAGCACGATGGTGCGTCTCCTCACTCCTCTAGAATAGTTCAGGCGTATTTGACAGAACATTCGAAACGTGGATCGGCCGTGATGGGACAGTTCTATGGCCACCAAGTTCTCTCGATCTCAACCCCATGGAATATTTCGTCTGTGGATATCTCAGGGAACTGATCTATCGCACTGAAGTGACAAACATAGAGAATTTGAGAGCAAGGATCTTCGCCGCCGCTGAAAAATTTCGACGTATTCTCACTTTTGGTGTGACAGTTGGGAGTATGAGAAATAGGGCACGTTTGTGTCCCTCAAATTTGCTGCCTTCTGAAACTAAAATTAGAAACTCTGGATTATGTTAAACACTTTCCGATTTATAAAATGTTTCACTTATTTTGTTGTTCTGGCTGAAATAAAACACGAAAAATTGGCCCAAAAATTTTGAAATGACCATTATGTTATTGACAATTAATGTAGATTTCAACGGTTTTCCGATGTCAGGTCGTGATATCTTTCAAAATCGATAAAAACTGAAATTATTCCGAAATGGTTGAGAATCGGACCATGGTCAATATGAACTTTTTTATTTATTTTATGGTGGAGAATCAACTGGTGCAGTTTGTCGCACGAGTAGCATGTCACCCTGTAAATGAAAATGTGGCCCTGTATGTTTTATCAGATCTGACTTTTATTTTTTAATTGCATTAAAAAATACTGAACTATGAAAGATTTTTATTGAAAACCTATTGATAGATAGACCTTCACAAATTTTTCATGATAAATTATTTCTTCGAACTGTTATATCAAAAAATTTTGTTTTGCATTATGACCTTCTATAATTTTTCTTATTAAAATTTGTACTTTATTTAAGAATTACCAATACGTTTTTCTTTATTGTTTTATTAAATTAAAAATGTTTACTGTTTTTCCCCCTTATTCACTTTCTTTTGAAGCTTCACTTTCATTACTATGTCATCTTTACTCGCTATACTCGCAAATTTACTTACTAATAAAATAAAATCCTACAAAGAGGTTATTCGGATGATGTTTTTTTTTTTTGCTCCTCTGTCTCTGGATAAGTAAATGAAAGGAGAGTTGGTAATTGTAATCAAACAATAAAGAAACAAAGAGAACCAAGAAGCTTAATAGAAAGCTAACTTATTCAGTTGTCAGCTATGAAAAAAAAAAATGAAATCTTTTATTTCTTCGATCTTTGCTTAATGTTTTCAAGGTGAAAAAGGAACTGCTTAAATTACAATTTTAATTAATATTAAATACACCGAATAATTAATTGAATCTATTTCGAAGAATTTTTACCCAATATTAGATCTTCATTTGTTCAATTGAGGCCTTCACTACAAGAAAAAGGAGTAGGTCTTTTTTTACAAAAATAATTACTAAAACATAATAGAATTTAAAACATAAATTAAATGATATAAAATTGATGTTATTATCCTATTTTGAAAGTCCCCCCCGCACTTCATATGTCCAACAAAATTTTTTTTTTCAATTAGAATTTTATTTAATGTGGTTGGTGAAAATCTCTTCCCGCAATGTTGGCAGTTGCAATAGCATGCAATTGAACGAAATGCCATAGCCTTTCGTATGGTTAGTTTTTTGAAATATTTAGTTCTGCATAAGCATTGTATATTACATACGTTACATCAACATTCGTATATTGTATTTTGTAAACAATTAATTTTCTATGATTAATATAGCAATTTGAGTAGTTACAGTGCATTGCGCAATGTGGGTTATTTTCCGTCGTTTTAATACAACCGATTTTCAAGACAGAAATAAATTATGTTTTACTATATTGTTTGTTTTTATTTCCTAAATTAAACTCATATCTTTGACTTAAAGATCTTGAATTGACCAAGTCTGCCAAATTACTGGTTTGATAGCATTTATTTATTGTACTTCATCTGCTGTTTAAAATGGTGGAGGGGGTATCATTTAAGTATCCGGAAAATAGGTTTTCTCTTCTTTTATTCACACTCTATTTGTATTCAAGCCCAGTAGAAGCAAAAGATCTTGAAAAGCTAGGAAAAATCTACTGTTTTTTTTTTTTTTTTCCCGTTCCATTGAAATTTAAAAAGCAAGAAGGATTAGAGAGGTGGTGCTACCTTTTCAACAGAGCGGACACGCGATACTTAACTTGTACCCCGTATAACATTTCCATGAATAATTCAGGTCCAAGGATCTTTTTCTGTTGTATATCATTGAATAGCTAATGACGAATATGAGATGCGAATAAACGTTTTGGGGAACTTAAGGTCTTGTTCCTCATGGATTGGTTGATATATTGATGATGACAACATTATCTTTCCGTACAGTCTTTGGTACTTATTCGTATTTTAAAGGAATTAATTTTACAGAACCTTTCATAACTACACAAGAAATGAAATTGGGATATCTCACACCTATATTCAAAAACGGAGATAGAAAAGATTGCGGCAATTACAGAGGCATCTGTGTGACAAATCCTATCATGAAGCTACTTGGCAGAATAATAAAGAATAAATTAGAAGCCCAATTTCTTCAATCAGAGGAGCAATGTGGGTTTACAGCAGGAAAATCCTGCATTGACCACATTTTTACGCTCAGGCAATTGCTAAAAAAACAAGCAGCGAAAGCTAAAAGAGTTGACATGGTATTTATAGACCTGGAAAAAGCCTATGATAGTGTCCCTCGGAAACTACTTTGGAAGTCCTTGGAATTAGCTGGCATAAGTAAAGGTACCATAAACTTAATAAAGGAAATTTACAAAAATAATAAATGCCAAATAAAAGTAGGAAGTTCCCTTTCCGAAGATTTTGAGAGTAGCAAAGGTCTTCTTCAAGAATGTTGTATGTCTCCGACATTGTTCAAAACATTTATTGACGCTTGCCTAAAAAATTGGACAGATAAATGTAGCCCGATGGGTATTCCAATCAATGGCACGTACTTACACCATCTATTATTCGCTGATGACCAGGTGATCATTGCACAAGATGAAGATGTTGTAAGTTACTTATTTAGGAAAGTAATGGAACAATACAAAGAATGGGGATTGAAAGTGAATGAGAAGAAGACAAAATACATGTGTACAGATCTGGGTGAAGCGAACGACTCTGTTATATCAAATCTAGAAAGAGTGGAACACTTTAAATACTTGGATCCATATTAGAGAGTAATGGCTCTACTGACTCGGAAGTGAGTAAAAGAATAATCAATGGCCGAAAAGTGATTGGTATGCTGAATTCTCTTCTCTGGAGCAGCAATATTCTTGGCAAAACCAAAAAATTAATATATTATATAGTGCACTGGTCGAGAGTATCATGCTGTATGGCTCCGAGACATGGACTCTTAACAGAGCACAGGAAAAAAGACTCTTGGCGGTAGAAATGGATTTTTGGAGGAGGTCAGCCAGGGCTTCAAAGATACACCACATAAAAAACAGCCAGATCAGAGCAAAAAGGAATCTCCAAAGAAACATACTTGAAGCAATAGAAAAAAGAAAACTAAAATGGTATGGCCACTTGAAAAGAATGGGTTCAAATAGAATACCAAGAATGATATTTGAACGGGAGGCAGAAGGAAGAAGAAAAAGAGGAAGACCACTTATACAGTGGATAAATAAAGTAAAGGAAACTATGGCCGGTCATGGATTGAGGGAAGAGGAAACGAAAGACAGGAAGGTGTGGAAGATGAGACTGGAAGAAGAGTTCGGTTGAGGGAAACTTCAAACATGAAGAAATCCTTAATAAAAAAAAAAAAAATTTAAATTCAGCATCTTATTTGCTTTGTAAGTTACTGTGATGTCTTTTTTGTGAGTCTTATTCATAATTAAACCTGTATTTTACTAACTTTTCAAGTTACGTATTCTGGATTTTCCACGTGCTTGACCCCTAACAAAAGGGTTGTATGCTTGTTGTACTGCATTATTGTCCTTACACACCTTTTCTTATCCGTGTTTAATATATTCATTCAGTGTAAATTCGTAAAGAATTAAAGTTAAAATAAATGCATAAGTTTTATTTAATCTCTAGAAGTTACCACACATAAACCTACTTCTTATATGTAGTTTTATTTATTCATTTTTTCCATTTAGGATTTACAGTTTTTATTTACTATTGGATATCTAACCGATGGGGTCTTTCTTTCTGAATTTTTTTTTTTTTTGTTTCTCGACTGTTTCCTCAAGTATTTCGCTGAAAAATTTAATTAAACAACATATCTTTCGATAGAATTTTTTTTTTATTTAGTTGCATTCCCAAATATTTTTGTCCATCAAGAAAGGTTGTGTTATTTGCTCACATCGAAAGTTGGGGATTATTGGTATAACCTCTTAACCTGCAAAAATGCATAGCATTAGTTTTCGAACCGCTATTTTTCGCCAATTCCGCAGCTTTATTCAGGGCTTCTTGCAATTTCTATTGGATTAAAAATATTGAGCTGCTACGAGCGAATATGTGCATAACCACAAATAGAACAACTTTTTTTGGTTTTTCAAATATTATTTGAAATTAATGATAATCAAATTATCATCAAGAACAATGTAATGCTAAGTGAAGATATGTATGGGTTGATGTATAAGAGCTTCCAATTCTTACGCAGAATTTTAATTTACCAGATCCATAGGATTTTTTAACACCCGTTTCCTCAGCATTTCGTCATACGCCTTTTCAAGATCCAAGAATACAGTTACCATATTAGATGCTCCTTCCGAGAGAAGTTAATAACTTTATTTTTTGAAAATATAATGAATTTATTTTTTTAAATAAATTTAATATACCTGACTAAATAGTAAGTATTCATATAGAGCCACACAAAAAATTAAAACACAATCTGCAATAAGTAATGTAATCCCTTAAGTAGTTATTAATGTGTTTTACGAAAAAATTAACATTTTCTTAAAGTTGTTACGTGGTTCTTATGTACTAAAATTAATTGCGAAATTGCCTAACACATAATATTGTTATTTTTAAAGAAAAGTGTCTAGATTTAAATTAGAACATTTTCTTTTTTAAATACTATCATTAATTTGGCTTGTTATTTTGTAGAAGGGGGAGGAAAAATCATTAATGATATTTTTTAGAAGAAAAACCATAAATGATATTTTATATTACCTTTGCAAGGAGCTTCTATTAAACCCAAATCTTTTTATTTTAATGTAGATTAACTAGTTTATATTTCGTATAATGGTGCTTTGCGTGCTTTTCACTTCAATGGAAGTTTTGAGCCTACCTACCACAAAAAAAAAAAAAATAATATTCGAAAATAAGGGAATTCAGGCTAATACTCAGATGACGTGCAAATCTATTGCCCCTAGGCTACTGTCTGCTAAGCAAGGCATAATTCAGCAAAAAGAAAACAAAACTAAAAAAAAAAAAAATCATCCAGTAGAATAAATGCTCATAAAAAATGAAGATATTGCAAGAATTGTGCTGTCCAGGAAGATTGCGAGGTCACATTCATAATAACACCGTGTCTTTTCAGTTTATTTACCGTTCTCTACAAATTTAGAATACCTCGAGAAGAGTTATATAGTATGGTTTGTAAGTTTATTAATTTGTTTACAAAATCCACTTGATTTCCTGAACTTTCGGATCATTTCCCTTAAAAACTCAATTGGAAAAATTCTAATAAAATGTTTGTGTGCTTGTGTGTTATACATCGAACATAGATAATTTTGCTTTTAATTTTTAGTAAAAAAAAACAAATTGAATTAAGGTTATGGATAGACCCTTTAATTCTATAATCTTCTCTACTATCTCAGTGCAAGACCGCAATGGTCATGATTCGTGAACCATTTTACGTGAACCATATAGCAGGAGACGGATATCAAAGTAAGGATAAAAAGAAACTGAATTGGCTCTCCTGAAAAATCTCTTTTATGTAATTAGACCCGTTTTCTCTTGGACGATTGATATGTTTTTTTTTCTGAATATTGGGAAATCCAGGTCATTCGAGTTTTTATGTATGAAAAAAAAGTTTCAAATATTAACTATTTTTATATTTAGAAACAGCATACCTAACTTCAATGACAATTGAAGCGTGGAAATGCATAAGGGTCTAAGTGTCAAAAAACAAAACAAAGTTTTTTTTGCCAAATGGTTATATGTGCCAAAGCCATTCAGCAGAAATGGTTATAATTAATGTTTTTTTTTGTTAGAAAAGAGTTCATTGAACGTATGACTCGGTGTAAGTACTGAACGTCGTTCACTCTAGAGGGTATCATCATTTCTGTAAAAATGTCATTAGGCATTTATATACCCTTATGCATTTCCACGCTTCAATAACCATAGCCGCCTGCGACTTTCAAAATTTAAGTTTTAAATATATTTCGCATTGTTTGGTTCCGAATCGTTCCTGAGAATGAATAGCCTTTGGATATATTTATTTGCTTATTTATTTTTTATGAGTTTGATTCAACAATTTATTTTTTCATATGAAATTGTCCCTTATCTCATAACACCCAATGAAACATTATTATAATGCATATAACAGTCATTAATAATACTGTGCATCATTAACAACCATAAAACTTGTTTAGATTATGACTTAAATTCATTGTTTATACTTATCTGCTTCAGCGAAATTGTTGTAAAGAAATTCCCCGCTAAGTGACTCCTAATGACTGCGCACTTTACCACTAAGAAATGCATGCGTGTTACACGAGAAGTTTTAGCTAATATGTGTTATCATGAGAGGTTGACCTTCGATAAAATTTTATCTCAGCACCCAGGCAACAAATCTGTGCATATTTCAAACACGCTGTTGTTAAGCGACGTTCAATGATCTAAAAAATACTCCCGACTTATTTAAAAGAAAAAAAAATCGTTGATTTTGGTATATTTTGAGTGGTAAGATATTTTCATCCACATTAAAAGTATTTTTCATTTCCTTCTAATTTAGTAGGTAGGCCAATAATTAATTAAAGGTTAAGCAACTAATATTCCATATTTTTTCTTTATTTTCATTACTCTTTCAGGTTTAGGGTTAGGGCTGTGTCCCCATTCTAAAAACCTCTATAATAATACAATTTTTTCACCCGCTTCATGTTTATTTTATACCTTTTATCATATTCAAGCTGAAAATTTTACATAAACTATCCTCAAATTAATGATTGTACTTCTTGTTTTTAAAATAATCATTATTAATTTTCCATTTATGTTTCTATAATATAATTATATACATAAGCTCCACTAGTATTTTTTCTTATTTATTTATTTTTTTATGCATTGTTACATTATGTATTATCTCATTTTTATGTTATTATTGAGTCCAGACACAACTATTTGTATACAGTACCATCTATTTTGTTAGTTTTTAAAATATTTTGTTCACTCAGTTGTCATGTGCCTTCATAAGCGTTGGATTTCCCCGCCATAAACCTTTGAAGTCGGCTAACTAACCCCCTACCCTACCTCTCACCTTATTTTTACCTTTAGTCTTAGTATCCACCTGGACTCAGTAGGTAAATATCACATTCTATTTTATCTTGTTAACCAGCCACTTATTTTAATATTCATGTTACACCATCTTTTATATTTTTATCAGTTCTGTAATGTATCCATTTATTGTCACCCTCTAGCATAGATACTCATATATTTGTTTTCTTTTAGCCCTGATGAAGATCCACAAGTTGGATCGAAACGTTTGCTTACCATAATAAAATCATTGTAAACTGAAAATCCTGACCATCATTTAACCTATCGTATTTATTTTTTAGCTTATTACTTTTGTACTATTTCTGATTTAAAAATTAGATATGACTGCTATTGGGCTTAACAGCAACTTTTTGTTAAAGTTTCCAATTAATCTATCGGCTTCTTTTCAGCTTTTAAGGTTCAAACGTACCTAACTATGTGGAAGAAACTCCCTCCAATTTTTTGTCCACATACTATTATCACATAAAACCACGAAGTTGTGCGTTAAAACAAAGTTTTTCCCTGACCAGCGGATGAAATACCTCACATTTGCTACGCGGTGGTATTTCATTTTGACTTATAGGCCGGTCTCAAACACTGTTAATGGTGGTGTGTTTGCAGCTGCTCTGTTTCCCCGGAAATTGGTTTTTGACTGATAGGTCGCAAGTGATCGTTCCAACCTGTTACCACCTATCTAAATGTCCTTCACTATTTTGTGCTGTTTTTATTGAAGTAACTGTTTCAGTATGTCAACTTCATCCACTATTATAAGTGTACGATTACGTTTTACTACTGAACACGTGCAAGAATTCGTACAATAGATACCTAGATTTTTAGAGAGCGATTGACGTCAACAAGCTGAATCCTATAAATTATATATGTCGTATCTTTCTAATGTTCATTAACAAATTTTCCTTCATTCATTGCCAGATTTGTGTAAAATAAAAAAAATCATCAATCATTGCCGATTAGATACATAATAATTTAAACCTGACAATAAGATTTTTTTTCTTTTTTTACTTCTTACTTCGGTCCTGAATAAGGTAAACTCATGATTCGCGATTTCGCATTAAATATGTTGTCTAACATAACGATAGTTACGCAGTATTAATTTTAAAATGCATAATACTTCTTTAATTCTTTCAAAGGGGTGTGGCAAGTATTTTTAAGTTTTTATAACTACCTTGTCCTTTTATCTTGAGTCAAATATTGTAAAATGGTTAATTTTTTTTTAATGATTTTTCTTTGATAATTTTTGCATATAGGGGCAGGACTGATTGATCGTATTTCTTCGAATATCAATGAACTCTATACTGATGTTATTATATTGAATTTACTAGGTTTTCTTTTTTTTTTTTTTTAATATGACGGTTGTTTAAATTTGATGAAATGACTATAAGGTATTGATATTGTTGACTTTCGCTGTTCGATAGTCGATAACAATAATGACCTTTCATTATAGTTGCTGTGCACAGAAACAACTCCCGGGGGAAAGAATTCCAGAAGAAATCGCTCTAGAGGGGGTAGCCTCAACCTCAATCCTGGTTTCGTGAGGGGAAATCCTAAACGGTCTGACAATCGAACTTCTGCTACTGGCAGGTCACCACTAACCTCTTCTAGCGTATTTTACTCTTCTCACAAAGTCTTTAAAAATCTAAGTGTGTAAATCCTTTGTTTTTTTGTTTTTTTTTGTTTAATCTTATTATTAAAAAACCTAATTTAATGAGCCTTACATAATATATATTGTAATACCAATGTGGTTTTAAAATAATTATATTCACGTAAAATTATTAATCAAAAATGTCAAACAAATGTTATAACATAAATTACTAATAACGTTACTAAACAGTAACTGTGACTCCAAAGTTTAGACAAAAAAGTAACTCATAAGTTTTGAGTTCAGCTTCGATTTTCAAGGCAATACTATCCCTAATCCATTGCTGCTTATATTAATGTACAGACTGTGGAACAACCCAGGAAAGAGTATATTATTCCCGAAAATGAGGTCACGTACCATTATATGAATTTATCTGTTCGAACAAAAATCTAGAACTCTTTTTAATAAAGCATAATTAATAATATGATTTTATGATCATGTTAGAACATCATTGTGGTAGGAGCGGGGTAGCCCACTGGTAAGGCAGTGGACTGCTGTGCTTAAGGTCCCGAGTTCGAATCTGACATGGCTTATGATATCTTTATTATTCGCCACAGTTCGTCTCGTGGGCCGAGAGACCCTCCTGGGGCAAACCCAGCCTCTATAAAGTGGGTACCCTTAATTGAAAAATTAAGGGGAAAAAACCTGGCGGTCGAGCGTGATCACGGTCAAATCACCTCCTTGCACGACCGCTGACCAAGAAACAGTACTCTTCCTTACATAGTACTGCACCCAAGACCCTTTAAGGGTTGTAGTGGTACAGGTTTTTTTTTTTTTTTTTTTTTTTTTTTTTTTTTTTTTTTTTTTTTTTTTTTTTAGAACATCATTGTAATTCGAAACTTTCATTAAATTTAATTCCTTATTTTATACATTAAAAAACTTACTAAACATAATTAGTGCTTTTTATAGATCCGAAATTAAAATCTTCATCTTTCTGGAAAGAGCAATAACTCAAAAAGATTATGAAATAAAAAGTTAATATTTATAAGCTAATAGTTTCGAAAATGTAGGGTGATTCAGATCAACAAGATAAAAAACTACTTAAATTTTGTATATTTCTTTGTACAATTTTTTTTATATCTTTAAGTCATTCAATTTCATTTGCGTAAGTAAAAGTGGTTTTAAATGTAATATTATAAATTATATAAATTAAATAAGTTTAAATTTAAAATATGTATTTATTTATGTAAATTAAAATTTATAAATTATATAAATTCGATAACTCTATACTCAGGCAAGATCGATATTTTTTTTATCTATAGGATTATTTTCCGTTAAGTACCTTAACTTACCGTTAAAGTAACATGCTCAAGCATATTAATTATACACTGATTGATAAGATTGATTAGGCTTGCTTGTGTTTGAGAAGAACCGTAATAATGAAAATACAAAGAGATATTTCCTTCATTTTCAACCTAAAAAGCTCGGTACTCTACTGATGCTTTAATAGAATCATGGGTGGGAGGGGTTGAACTTGGAGACAAAGCCAGATTCTCGCAAAATCTTAATCAAATAACATCATTTCCTCTCAGTACTAAACCCAAGATCCTTAATGGGTCGAGGCAAAGACGGATAAAGACAATTAAGAGCCCTAAGTGGTAAAAAGTTACGGGGACTTCCTCGAAGTTTGATAGTGTTCTCTAAAAGCCATAATTTAACGTTTTGTTATTAGTTGATTTAATGTTTTATTTAGAATATTTTTTATATTCTTCTTTTGAAATCGTTATGTTAAGATTATAAAATATCTTTAATGTAATATATAGTCTATTATTTAAATAATTAGGATTTGAAACGAGGTCCCCGCAACGTTGCAATGCGCTAACCAACTACGGCACTACAGCCCGAATCCCATCCATGGGAGAGTTTAAATTACAGCCAATCTTTTTTCTTCATAAATTTAATAGAATTAGTGAGAACTTGGAAAAAATCGTGTGCTTTAGAAGATACCTCTATTTTGTCTGTTATGCACGGTATCGCATCAGATTACTACCGAGTTTGGTGAGGTATAATGTTAACAAATCTGTTTAGTTAATTTAATTTTTTTTTACACCCTTGGTTATTTCGGCTCGGAAGATATCATTTTTTCGAATAAAAAATACATTTTGAGGTTTTCGATTGTACTGTCGATAGTTAGTTTTAAACTATCAATAAATGTAATATTGGACACGTCTATATATCTATGATTAAAGCCTGCTAACGAAATTGCCTCAGTAACTTTAAAGTAAACCGTCGCTGTAAATTTTTACGTTCATAATTATTAAACATTCGGAGTAAGATCATTGAATCCTATAAATTAAAAACTATATCATAAAAAAATGAAGGAAAGAATTCATGAATTTTTATAAATGGTCCACCCAAGTAGGAAAATAGGATTTATTTGTTCAAGGACAAGTGTTTTTTTTTTGTAGCCATTGTATTGTAACAAAAATGTGTTCTTTCAATTTGGATTGGTGTCCCAACCCTCAGGTAGTTACTTCGTTCTGATACAGTAACATCAATATTTTACTAAATTTTATTGTAAGCTTTCATATGAAGAGGTAAAAAATGATAAGAAAAATCCTTATCTGCTCATTTTTCTAAAAAATTCAAAGGATTATTCAGTACGTCAACCGTAATGTTTCAATGATCTTTTGTGAGTTTCTAAACCCTTACAGTATGGAGGTACGTAAACACGAGTGCGCTAACATTATTAGCCAATCCATTATTCCCTGAAGTTATCTCTCTTAGTTTTATAAAAAAAATTTCTCCCTACCATGCCTCATAGCCAACACTTTTAGCAGTAGTTGGGTGTTATGCATGACTGGGCAAAACAGATTACTGCTGGTAAAACATTATTGCAAACTCCCTTTCTCTCAGAGGCCTATTTACATTTCCATTTTCTGGAGAATTGAAGCTCTTATCCGGCTTCCTGAGTGAAGTGGGCTGGACCCGCCGCTGTGTTCCAGCCATTAATGAATTCCTTGAACCGCGTAGAATTTTCTTCCTTCACTGCTGCGTGAAGACGTAAATTCCCGTACTTATTCCGTCAAATAAAGTATCTTTTGTCGCCATTTGCTTAGTAGATTCTGGAATGCCATGTTCTGACCAAGGCTACGCAGCTTGGCTCAAAAGCCCCCATGCCCCAAACAGGATTGTGAAACCCAGTATTATGGGAGCACCCACTTTGCCGATAACCTAGATTATAAGGTGAGAAAGTGTTTTCTCATGGCACTCCCTTTTTGGTTCGTTAACCACTGTAGGCCCGCTCCACTGCTGGATCATATACCCCCGGATTATATTCTATCATTTGTCCCTGAAGTAATCTAAGTTTGGTAAACATTGAAATAATACCTCACATAATTTTACTGTGTATTCTATTTACATGTTCTAAAGAAATGTAAAATGTTCTTATCTTGTGTGATATTCTTTTAAAAAGGTAAGCAGCTTGCACTCTCTATATTTATAAAGTTTGGCCATTGTTCAGTTCGGAGACCAGGCGATTTGCAAATAGTCAGTGCCAAATGTTGTTGCCAATTACTTTTTTTTACGATTAGGTAAGTAATTTATATCGTCTACTTATAGTGTTGAAGAATAATACCAACAAAGCTAAAGAAAAAGTTTAACCTTTTTTTTTTTTATAATTTAATTCTTAATTTGTAATATAAGACTTTAATATAAATAAAAAATGTAGAATAAAATTATTACAAATATGTTAAGTAATAAATAATATATTAAAATTTTAAAATTATCAAAACTTCTCTCTATCTCTCTCTCTCTCTCTCTCTCTCTCTCTCTCTCTCTCTCTCTCTCTCTCTCTCTCTCTCTCTCTCGATTCTAATCAGCCGAAGCGAAAAAGAAGATAGTCTCAGCTCTGATACTCCCCATTGCCTGGTACTGCGACTCAGTCTACATAGATATTCCCAACTCGGAAGATGCCAGAATACAGAGAGCGCTCAACGCGGCTATACGGTTTATCTTCTGTATTAAAAGAGAAGAACACATTAGTCCGTACATAAAAGAGTTATTCTGGTTGCGAGCTAAGGAATATAGGAGGCTCAACCTGATGTCCGTAGCAAGAAGAATCCTTGATTCTGGAACCCCCGAAGACCTGCACAATCGTTTCGAAACAGTAAGTAGCGAAAGGCTTCGGGGCAGATTCAGGATACCGGCATGCAGGACGGAGATCATTATGCAGGACGGAGAACGCATTCCACGTTGCGGCAGCGAGAGAGCTCAACAAGCTTCCAGTAGAGGTGAGATCGGCGTCTTTCTTCCGCAAGGCTTGTCTCCGACGATTCTTGGACGCGGGCCAGTCGA